>CM036767.1:137500-737500 GCA_020796225.1 Arion vulgaris
TTAAAACCCATTAGTACCCAGATTTTAAACACACCTATTGGTATCCAGATTTTAAACCTACCTATTGGTATCCAGATTTTAAACCTTCCTATTGGTACCCAGATTTTAAACCTACCTATTGGTATCCAGATTTTAAACCTACCTATTGGTATCCAGATTTTAAACCTTCCTATTGGTACCCAGATTTTAAACACACCTATTGGTACCCAGACTTTAAAACTACCTATTGGCATCCAGATTTTTCAGTCTTAAGCGTGTGTATGTGCAAGTTAAGCTGTTGCCTCTGCAACAGTATGACAGTAGACGGTATCAACTACAACTGTTTAACCCATTGCTTTGTAGACTGTGCTCCAGAGAGCTAATAGATAAGGGAAAAATCCTGACAGAAAATATACATTGCCTTGTGGGTTAGCACGGTTATGCAGAGGGCTAGAAGAGTTAAACTTGATCACAAATCCGGAGGGAGTGACCTTCAGGAAGTTTATGGTTATGTGTATATTCCATTCCATCTTCTGGCATCCTTAACTAACCCTGCTTGATCACAAACGTATGGACTTTCTTTTGGACGAAACAGTAGGGTAGAGAGGGGGTTTGTACAAAACGGACAGGCACATTCTCCATATCAGCTGCACAGGCTAGACATAAATGGAGAGGGCACGTGATCCTTGCTTTTGGCTTTTATGAAAAGCAAAAGTCACGAGAGATTTAGGGATGAGCTGAACGGCAAGAGAGACAAACGCAAACTACGCAATTGTCACAGTAAACCACCCGTGTGTATACGGGGCTCGCAAGGAGAGCAAAGAATAGTACCACTGCGACCTACAAGGCATGTCGTAAGAGGCGACTGAGGTAGGGACCTAGTGAAGCTACCCTCGTACATAAAAAGCATTACGTAAATCGAATGTTCTGACCTACTTGTAGGCGCATAACTGGCACAACGTACAATCGCATTTAGGCTCAGATCACATACAAATCACAAAGCGTGGTTAACAAGTGGTTGATATGAAGAGTTCGAAGAAGAAATAGTAGTAAAACACTTGCCAATTGACCGTCTGTAAAGTTGTCACAGTAAAACACTTGCCAATTGACCGTCTGTAAAGTTGTCACAGTAAAACACTTGCCAATTGACCGTCTGTAAAGTTGTCACAGTAAAACACTTGCCAATTGACCGTCTGTAAAGTTGTCACAGTAAAACACTTGCCAATTGACCGTCTGTAAAGTTGTCACAGTAAAACACTTGTCAATTGACCGTCTGTAAAGTTGTCACAGTAAAACACTTGCCAATTGACCGTCTGTAAAGTTGTCACAGTAAAACACTTGCCAATTGACCGTCTGTAAAGTTGTCACAGTAAAACACTTGCCAATTGACCGTCTGTAAAGACGACAAGGTCAGATATAAAAAGCCATATTGAGCAGGAAATGACTCCTGAATTACTTTCGTTCTAAACTATTCTATTTTCGCATTCCATCAGACCTGAAACTTTGGTTATCGAACCTAACTCTGGTACTACAGTAACGAGTCGGTAGGAAAGTGGGGGAATATGAATATAACCAGACAAACTAATCATGACTTATCTATTTCCTAAAGTGGGCGTGTCGCAGGAAAACCTGACATGTCTGTTCTGCAAGCAGATGAGCTTTTATCTCCAACAACTTTCGCTAGGAGAAACTTCGTTCCGTTTCTTATTGCCCAATAATTTTAGAACTACTATCACAGTTAGTTGAAAGGTGACAGATAATATTGGAAACTTGGTATTTGGCATATTTTCTTTTATCAGATTTCTGCAGTTGCCGCTCATCATTAATTAAGGGCTAGTGGGTCACACCAAAAATAATGAAAGTAACGCGTATTTATTATTTTAGAAATTATTTGTTCATAATTATTACTTTTAACGTGATACGGATTAGCTTTTGAAAGTTGATTATATAACGCTAGTAGCTAAATGTAGCTTAATATAACTAAATGTAGCTTGATATAACTAAATGTAGCTTAATATAATTAAATGTAGCTTTTTTATTTATTTTTTTCGATCCAGAAGCACTTGAGCTTTCAGCTCATCGGCTCGGTGTCATGGACATCGTAACCCTTCGGCTTGGTGCCACGAACACCGTGAATCTGGGGAACCTGTAGCTTTTCTGCCAGTCCGCGGAGGTGAACCCGCACTTGCAGAGGACTAGTCACCCGTAGTCCAAAGCGGTAAGAACACGTTGGGCACGCGGGCTAATGTAGCTAATGCAGGGGTGGAAAGAAAGTGCCAGCCTCTGAAAAATGGATTCTTGATAAATCAGTTTTATGCGTATTAAACAACCAACTATAATTTTTCATTCCCCCAACCCCTTGAAAATACTTCTGTAGGCGCCCATGGTTAGGTCCAGGCTAGTTAAGTTAGATGTCTAGACACTTCAACGTAGTAGAAAACTCGACAGAGGCGTTGTACAATCCTTCACCTGCATTGCGCGTCATCTCTCACTGACTAACATCCCCTGCCCTCAGGAGTAAAATATGTCTTCATACTGGCTCTTTTATCTGAAGCCAAGTGGAGCCGACTCGGTGGCTTCTATTGTCCACTCTTCAAACTCTTTGTGGGCTGTACTCATTTTACCTCGGACTTCAGATCCACACATGACACCCAATAACAACAGAGTGACACGGTAGTTAATATGGTCTTTATACTACTAGAGAAATGTACAAGTGCTAGGCACACGAGTGGACATGAATTGTACAAGTGCTAGGCACACGAGTGGACATGAATTGTACAAGTGCTAGGCACACGAGTGGACATGAATTGTACAGATGCTAGGCACACGAGTGGACATGAATTGTACAAGTGCTAGGCACACGAGTGGACATGAAATGTGCAGATGCTAAGCACACGAGCGGACATGAAATGTACAAGTGCTAGGCACACGAGTGGACATCAAATGTACAAGTGCTAGGCACACGAGTGGACATGAAATGTACAAGTGCTAGGCACACGAGTGGACATGAAATGTACAGGTGCTAGGCACACGAGTCGACATGAATTGTACAGGTGCTAGGCACACGAGTGGACATGAAATGTACAGGTGCTAGGCACACGAGAGGACATGAAATGTGAACTATGATAGAATATGCCAAGAGTACCAACAGATTTTCAAAATGAAAGACAATGAAACAGAAAGGTGACAAAATAGAAGAGTAGAAAATGAAAGTAGCATCAGAATGAAAGAGGAAAAGCGAAAAGATTGATAAAATTTTAAAAAAAATGGAATTGTGAAGTTTATACACGAGAGACATTATTGAACAAAGAGAGACTTAGAGATAAGCTGAAAGACAAGCGCAAACTCAGAAGTTGTCACAGTAGGACACTTGCAAATTGACCGTCTGTAAAGACGAAAAATGTCATGTATGTGTTTATTGGTATCTACCCAGTATTTTACTAGACAACGATTCAGTATTTTCGCAGCCTCCCCACGGTTTTCTCCAGATCTGTTCTCATCCGGTCTGACCACCTCAGATCTGATCTCATCCGGCCTGACCACCTCAGATCTGATCTCCTTCGGCCTGACCACCTCAGATCTGATCTCATCCGGCCTGACCACCTCAGATCTGATCTCATCCGACCTGACCAAATCAGATCTGCTCTCATCGGGCCTGACCACCTCAGATCTGATCTCATCCGGCCTGACCACCTCAGATCTGATCTCATCCGGCCTGACCACCTCAGATCTGATCTCATCCGGCCTGACCACCACAGATCTGATCTCCTCCGGCCTGACCACCTCAGATCTGATCTCATCCGGCCTGACCACCTCAGATCTGATTACATCCGGCCTGACCACCTCAGATCTGATCTCATCCGACCTGACCAAATCAGATCTGCTCTCATCGGGCCTGACCACCTCAGATCTGATCTCATCTGGCCTGACCACCTCAGATTTGATCTCATCTAGCCTGACCATCTCAGATCTGATCTCATCCGGCCTGACCACTTCAGATCTGATCTCATCCGGCCTGACCACCTTAGATATGATCTCATCCGGCCTGACCACATCAGATCTGATCTCATCCGGCCTGTCCACCTCAGATCTGATTTCATCCGGCCTGACCATCTCAGATATGTAGAGATTTGTTTGTTATGTAGGGATTCAAGCCGTTTAAACCCGAGTCACGCTCCTTCTAATCTAAGGACGAGACTGTTATTGGTTATATTAAAGCGTGTAGGCCAACAGACAAGAACAATAAGAACTAACTCCGTGGGAAGAATACAAGTTATTATACGTCTATAAGATATCAAATCTCTAGGTTTCCGTACATCGACTACGCCAGCCGGCACCTAATGATGATGTATCCTTACATCGCCTATATATGTATATATACAAGATTTCAAACGAGCGAAAGAAAGAACAAGACTGTATATAGACAAGATTTCAAGCCAGCGAAAGAATGGAGGGACAAGACTGTATATAGAAAAGATTTCAAGCCAGCGAAAGAAAGGACAAGATAACAAAATAGGAGTCTGTAAAATGAAATGGAATAGAGGGCTAGGATGAAAGCGATGTTCTGTAAAGCAAGTGATACATGATGTTGTCCATCGCAGAGAAGTGTTATATGACCGTCCCCGTACCATTACTGGACACCTTGGGACAAGAGAATTGTCCAGTAATTTTTCGGAGACAGACACACATGCCAGGACAGGTCTATCCTACCGCCATCGCGCCGCTTGTGAAAATGTAAACTTACACACAGCAGGGCGGCCGGAACAATAGTTGTAACGTGACTACAACATACAACTCTTGCCTGTAGTTAGCTGTAACATGCACAGCGACTACAACGGTTACATCGCCTATTCGGTGGTCAAACCAGGTGAGGGAAACCGATGGGTCTAACAGCATCGGTAATCTAGGCACTGTCTGCCTATGCATGCAAAGACTGGATCCGGCTGACTTCACGGATGAGGCCACTAGCTGGCTCAACGGTTAGAAAGGCGGATCACAGCAGAGCGGTGTGGACCGCATAGAGCACGGCGAGGCACTTTAGAAAGCCCTGGTCATCCACTGCATCTGGCACTATCTCCAGTCGTCTTGACTTGTCTTGCCCTGGATACAGATAGTCCTGGACGAGAGAGTGAGGTTGACGAATAGCGCAACTTTTCCTCACTATAATCCAAATACAGCGCAAGCTACAGTTTCAGACAACTACATACACCACAAATCACACAACACGAAGAACACACTTAAAGCTCTCACCATAGGCGCGTGGAACGTGCGAACACTATTAGATAACAACAAAGCTGAAAGACCTGAGAGACGGACTGCACTCGTGTCTACAGAACTGGCACGCTACGATATCGACATAGCTGCCTTGAGTGAGACCAGACTCCCTGACGAGGGTCAGCTGTCAGAGGTGGGCGGTGGTTACACTTTCTTTTGGAGTGGGAGAGCCAATACAGAACGTCGGGAATCTGGTGTAGGGTTGCTGTCAAATCTCATCTTGTGCGCGGCCTCACCAGACTCCCAAAAGGTGTCAGTGACAGAGTGATGACTCTTCAAATCTCACTAGGAGAAAAAAAAGAGTGCCACTTTACTCAGCGTCTACGCCCGACAATGACAAATCCAAGCAAAATCAAGGATGGTTTCTACGAGGACCTTGACTCAGCCATCTCAGCGGTCCCAAGGTCTGAGAAGCTCATCATACTCGGGGACTTCAATGCCAGAGTAGGGACAGACCATCGGGTCTGGGATGGAGTACTAGCAGTACACGGCGTGGACAAGTGCAATAGTAATGGGCTTCTATTACTCAGACTATGTGCTGCCCACGACCTAACAATCACAAACTCCTTGTTTCGTTTACCAACCCGAAACAAAACGTCATGGATGCATCCCGTTCCAAACAATGGCACCTCATTGACTACGTCATCGTAAGGAAAAGTGACAGACGTGACGTCAGAGTCACAAAGGCTATGTGCGGAGCAGAATGTTGGACCGATCATAGATTGATCGTGTCAAAGCTCAACCTCCGCATCAAGCCTAGAAAACGTCACCAGGGTCGCAAACCAACAAAAAGCTGGCAGTCTCCAAGTTGAAAAGCTCCGCTGTCACCGAAAGTTTAATAAGAGACCTGGACGACAAATTGAAGGACCTCCAGTTTGGCAAAACCAGCGTGGACGATGACTGGACTGCCCTCAGAGACGCCGTGTACCTATCTACCTCTGAGCTCATAGGACACTCTGTACGCAAGAGCCACGACTGGTTTGACGAAAATGACGAAGAAATAAAGTCTATTCTCCTCGCGAAACATGAGACATACAGAGCACATCAAAATGACCCATCATCATCATCCAAAAAAACAGCTTTCCTAGATGCTCGGAGAAGGGCTCAAGAGAGAATCAGGAAATTACAAGACGCCTGGTTAAGCAAAAAATCTGATGAAATCCAGATATATGCAGACAGACATAATTCCAAACGCTTCTACGATGCCCTAAAAACTGTTTACGGCCCTCAACAATCTCACCCCACTCCCATACTCGATGCAGATGAAGCAAGGCTACTAATTGACAAGCCTCAGATACTAAATCGCTGGGCAGAACACTTCCTTTCTGTCCTCAACCATCCATTCACTATATGTTATGAAGCCATAGAGCGCATGCCCCAGGTCCCAATCAATGTCAAGCTTGATATTCCACCTACCTTAGCAGAGGTCAAGAAGGCAACAAGCCAGATGTCCAGCGGGAAGGCACCGGGTTCGGACTCAATACCAACCGAAGTATACAAAGAAGGAGGGCCCACGCTGATGCTAAAATTGACAGAGTTATTTACATCCATTTGGTGCAACGAACGTGTGCACAGGAATTAAAGGATGCCACTATTGTCCACCTGTACAAGCGGAAAGGAAACTGCCAGGCCTGCGATAATCACAGGGGATCTCCTCCTGTCAATTGCTGGCAAAATACTGGCCAGAGTCCTCCTCAATCGATTAATCGATCACCTGGAACAGGACTTACTCCTGAGACCCAATGTGGCTTCAGAGCAGGTCGTGGAACAGCAGACATGATATTTGCTGCTCGCCAACTACAGGAGAAATGCCAAGAGTAGCACCGTAACCTCTATATGGTCTTTGTCGATCTGACAAAGGCTTTCGACACGGTTAACAGGGAGGGTCTATGGAAGATCATGGAAAATTTGGATGCCCAGTGAAATTCATCAAGATCGTCCAACAGTTTCACGAGGCATGATGGCACGTGTACTTGACGAAGGGAGCTGTCGGAAGCCTTCCATGTCACCAACGGCGTCAAACAGGGCTGTGTACTGGCCCCAACACTCTTCAGCATGATGTTTGCTGCCATGCTCACGGATGTCTTTTGGGAAGGCGACGAACATGGGGTAAAGATTAGATACAGGACAGACGGTAATCTATTCAATCTTCGGAGGCTAAAATCCTCCACCAAGGTAAAAGAATCAACTATCTCAAACCTGTTGTTTGCTGATGACTGTGCCCTCGCTACCAACTCTGTGGAAGAAATGCAGACTTACATGGACAAGTTCTCAATGGCCTGTGATAGGTTTGGCCTCACCATTAACACCAAAAACAGAGGTCATGTTCCAGCCCGCCCTAGAGAACAGTATTACGATCCAGTCATCAACATTAAACACCAGCGTCTCCAGTCAACGGACAACTTGCTTATCTTGGCAGCCTCCTATCCAGATCGGCAAACATAGATTCTGAGGTCCACAATAGGATATCCAAAGCCAGTGCTGCGTTCGGAAGGTTACGTGTCACTGTGTGGGAACGGAAGGGATAAGCATAGTCACAAAGCTGAAAGTTTACCAGGCCATAGTGCTAACCACGCTGCTGTACGCAAGCGAGACATGGACAGTGTATAGCAGACACGCAAGAAAATTGAACCATTTCCACACAAGCTGTCTACGCAGAATACTAAAATAAACTGGCAGGACAAAATTCCAGAAAGCAAAGTCCTCACAAGAGCAAAGACCCCAAGCGTCAACGCCCTGTTGCAGAAGGCCCAAGTGAGATGGGTCGGTCACGTTGCTCGAATGCCTGATAAACGCATCCCAAAACAGTTGATGTATGGCGAGCTTGAAGGGGCAGACGTTTAGCTGGTGGACAGAAAAACGCTTTAAAGACACTCTTAAAGTGTCTCTGAAATGCTTCGATATAGACAATACGTGTTGGGAATCCCTTACACAAGATCGCCATATGTGGCGCTGTAACAACAAAAGAGGAACACGAATAGCTGAGAATCATCGTATTGTTGAGTCACAGAGAAAACGAGCAACGCGAAAAGACAGAGCACACAACACGCACATGTCTTGATCATGTATGCCCCACCTGTGGTCGGGGATTCTGTTCTAGGATTGGACTCTACAGTCACCTCCACACACACCAGAGAGGTGCAACAGTACACGTCTGAGATTGTTGTCATCATCGCTTGCGATGAACGGCTATTAACTGGACAACAAGCATTTATCAGACGTGGACAACGGAATGACAAACTACTGCTTGCTTGAAATATATTCAAGTTGACTTATGAGATTTAACGATCAGTAAGGAGAGAACAAAACAATAGCAATAAAATATTTTCTATGTTATTCTCTTCACAAACTTCACACACATCTTGCTAAGTAGTGACTTGGAAAAAGCACTTAGAGGCAAAGGTGAACTTTGAGTATTTCTCTATTCGGGTCAGACAACGATTCAAAGTTTTATGACCCTGGACACGGACAATGACCTGTCTCAGCATTGTGGACAAGAAGATTCTTTACGAGGTCATTTTAGTCACCATCATTTTAGATAGCGTGCGAAACTCCCCGCGCAATTTTGTCGTTAGACTAGCAATTGCACATTTTGCACATTCTTATTTTACATTTTCCATTTTTCTTGTGATGCTGCGGTCATTCAACCATAGACTGCGAAAACTAGATCAATAATGTCCGTAGAATTTAGCTTCAAATGATATGGGATATGGGGCTGCGGTAAAACTTTGAGTACGAGCGATCAAATTAAGAACAACTAAATGCTAGTTTCACGTCAGCGACAAAGTACGGGCAATCAAATTAAGAACAACTAAATACTAGTTTCACGTCAGCGACAAAGTACGGGCGATCAAATTAAGAACAACTAAATACTAGTTTCACGTCAGCGACAAAGTACGGGCGATCAAATTAAGAACAACTAAATACTAGTTTCACGTCAGCGACAAAGTACGGGCGATCAAATTAAGAACAACTAGATACTAGTTTCACGTCAGCGACAAAGTACGGGCGATCAAATTAAGAACAACTAGATACTAGTTTCACGTCAGCGACAAAGTACAGGCGATCAAATTAAGAACAACTAGATACTAGTTTCACGTCAGCGACAAAGTACGGGCGATCAAATAAAGAACAACTAAATACTAGTTTCACGTCAGCGACAAAGAAATGATAGAAATAATATCTTATATAATGCTCTTATTATGTTTTTTTTCTAAACAGTGGATAATAAACTAAAACAGTGGATAAGAAACTAAAACAGTGGATAATAAACTAAAACAGTGGATAAGAAACTAAAACAGTGGGTATTAAACTAAAACAGTGGATAAGAAACTAAAACAGTGGATAATAAACTAAAACAGTAGATAATAAACTAAAACAGTAGATAATAAACTAAAACAGTGGATAATAAACTAAAACAGTAGATAATAAACTAAAACAGTGGATAAGAAACTAAAACAGTGGATAATAAACAAAAACAGTAGATAATAAACTAAAACAGTAGATAATAAACTAAAACAGTAGATAATAAACTAAAACAGTGGATAATAAACTAAAACAGTGGATAATAAAGTAAAACAGTAGATAATAAACTAAAACAGTGGATAAGAAACTAAAACAGTAGATAATAAACTAAAACAGTGGATAATAAACAAAAACAGTAGATAATAAACTAAAACAGTGGATAATAAACTAAAACAGTAGATAATAAACTAAAACAGTAGATAATAAACTAAAACAGTAGATAATAAACTAAAACAGTGGATAATAAACTAAAACAGTAGATAATAAACTAAAACAGTAGATAATAAACTAAAACAGTGGATAATAAACTAAAACAGTAGATAATAAACTAAAACAGTGGATAAGAAACTAAAACAGTAGATAATAAACTAAAACAGTAGATAATAAACTAAAACAGTGGATAAGAAACTAAAACTCGAATTTAGCTCTGTCCGGACAAGTTAGATGTAATGTGAAGGTGTGCACGGTGAGAAACAGAAGGTGTGCATAGTGAGAAACAGAAGGTGTGCACGGTGAGAAACAGAAGGTGTGCACGGTGAGAAACAACAGAAACGTAAGAAACAGTAGTCGTTAGTAAGGAATCCCAACTTCCCCGGAGTAAAGGGTCGCAAGCAAATTGCCAGCTGTGGGGCAAGTATTAATAAGAACGATGCGTAACGAATCAAATGTCTAGGCTGAGCGCAAAGACACGGCAGACACGCAAGGTGCTGTTGATGGTGAGACAGTAATGCGTGGCAAACGTAAGGATGAGCGGCCACCCAGATGAGCAGAAAAAAAACTGGAAAGCACAGCGGAGGCTTGAACCGAGTACAAAACAAAGGTCTCGGTGTCTCTGGAAAACACTGTAACGCATCGTGTCGATACATTGGAAGATTGCGGTAAACTCCGTACATGAGGTCAAGCGCAAGAAACCTATTGGGTAAAGTTGACCGAGCACAAATTCTGAAGATGCGTTTTAGTGCTTAACAAAACTGCTCTCCCTCGGACAACCGGGCAAAGTACTGTTGTATTAACAACTAACATCCCCGGAAGAACTGAGGTCGGTGATGCTTAAAGGTACTGCACTTCCTGAAACAACTGGACAAGGTACTGTTGCATTTACAGCTAACATCCCCGGAAGAACTGAGGTAGGCGATGTTGGCGAGCGCAAAATTTCAGTTGCATTGCTAGCGCCGACTGAAACTACCTTTTAGAATATATGTGCGCTGTCCCAGTCTAGTCTTTCCCGGGGACAGGGAAAATGCAGGGTAAACACTTGCAAATTGCCAAGTGCCGACACGCACCCCGAAACGCTGAGAATACTCCTACTCAGGATAAACTCACCGTGGATAAAAAAAAGTAAAGCCGATAATGCAAAAGCTTGACCCAAACATTGACTAAGGGCAATATTTTTCGGACGCCGATTATCCTACACAGAGTAAGATCTGTCAGAGGTTTATGTAGAGTTACCTCGTCAACAGTCTAATCAAGCACTTGCCTGCTCTGTCAGAGGTTTCTGTAGAGTTACCTCGTCAACAGTCTAATCAAGCACTTGCCTGCTCTGTCAGAGGTTTCCGTAGAGTTACCTCGCCAACAGTCTAATCAAGTGCTTGCCTGCTCTGTTAGAGGTTTCTGTAGAGTTACCTCGCCAACAGTCTAATCAAGTGCTTGCCTGCTCTGTCTATATTCATACTAACATTCACGTCTCCCATATTTCTCAGATTCTTATTTTTTAATCTGTGAAGAAAATAGATATTTCTCTGCTGTTTATGATCGATCTCTCTCTCTCTCTCTCGCGATCACCGCCCAGACAGATGTACTAGACCTCCCCAGAAACTATATTCTTGTGAAAATCTGATTCATGCATCCTTAACATTGGTGTGTTTTACGTCACATCTTCAGCATAATTTGGAGCTCTGGTGCTTATCCTTCGGCGATGTGTCCGGTTTCAGCCAGCGCTTACTCGGTTCGCTCTCCGTTCTGTGGCCATCTAGTGTGTTTTACGGTGTGGGGTACCTAACACCACTCCCAACCTCCTTAGTCGCCTCTTACGACATGCGTGGCAGGTAAAAGTGGTTATATTCTTTACACCCCAATTTGGGCCCCGGTAACCACTCGAGCGTTTTTATGATCTGAAATCGCTCTGTCAAAATGAATATTTCTCTCCTGCTTATGATCTGAGATCTGTCAAAATGGATATTTCTCTCCTGTTTATGATCTGAAATCGCTCTGTCAAAATGGATACTTCTCTCCTGTTTATGATCTGAGACCTGTGAAAATGAATATTTCTCTCCTGTTTATGATCTGAGATTTCTCTATCAAAATGGATATTTCTGGAGTAAAGGTGTTAAACGACAAAGCTTCAACTTTGTGTGCAGATATTCAAAACTGAGAGCTGGCTACAAAGAATAATAATCCTGCAGGTGTCAAGATACTTCATTGCTCTTGTATCCTACTTCTGATTTCCAGGACAGGTCACGTTGCAGCTTCCACTACCGACAATCCTTTCACGTGCCCATTCAAATCTTCAAACTATAATTTCTCTCAGCGAAGAAACTTCAAGTTCAACACAGTAAGCCCTCGCCAGTGGTCTCGCTAATCCTACAACCGGCAAAGCGTCACGGACATTGCCTGACCTCTCAACTCTTGTTGGTGCTAGCTTTCACTGTGAAATCGTTAGATGTGTTTGCGTTAGCAGGAGAAAAGAATGGACTGTCTGCAGCGTCAACTATCTCTACTTCCAGACTAAAACATCTGAATAAGCTTATGTGGACCAATGGTCATTTTGTTAGGTCATACTACATTTTCAAGTTGAAATCAAAACAGTGCTCCGTCGCTAACAGAAATATTAGTAATCCTAGAAAGTACGATGGAAGATAAGACCAAAAATGACTAAAATATACAGGGGTGACCGATCAGTTAAACCATGCGAAACCGCTAGTGGGGAAAAGTAGGCCTACCTGCCACTTCACATTTTCAGACCTTAGCGAGCAGGAGATAGGAGGACCAATTCCTTTCCTAACGCGTAGAACGTCGAGTGTGAGAGTTGAACCCATAACTCTCTTATGTCCGAATCGACAGGCAAGCGCTTACGGATTACGCTAATTCGATATGGTAATCGGTGAGCGTCTGTAGCTCAAGCGGTAGTGAGCTCGATCACGAACCCAAGAGTACCTGGTTCAAACCCCACGTTGGACAAATTTGGAAGCAAATTCCTTTCCGTGGGATTTTTACAAAAAGGTAAAATAGACCTCACCGTTCAGAAAGCAATGGCAAACTACTGAACGTATAAGTGGTGCCTAGAAAATCAACGACTAGTTTACTGTGGTTGATGGCTACGTCCTTTAGGATATGCCGCGATTTTCATTTTCAATCAATATGCTTATGCTAACACGGATTACGCTAATTCGGTATGGTAATCGATATGCTTATGCTAACACTTACGAATTACGCTAATTCGGTATGGAAAATCGATAGACTTATGCTAACACGGATTACGCTAATTCGGTATGGAAAATCGATAGACTTATGCTAACACGGATTACGCTAATTCGGTATGGAAAATCGATAGACTTATGCTAACACGGATTACGCTAATTCGACCTCGACTTATAGATTCTTGAAATCCAATGCAATAAACAAGATATAAACCAGTTTAACATTGAACGATCTATGTTATGTTCAACTAGGTTCACTAACCAGTTTAACATTGAACGATCTATGTTACGTTCAACTAGGTTCACTAACCAGTTTAACATTGAACGATCTATGTTACGTTCAACTAGGTTCACTAACCAGTTTAACACTGGGCGATCTATGTTATGTTCAACTAGGTTCACTAACCAGTTTAACATTGGAACAACTAGGTTCACTACAATAATTTGTCGTGGTTCAGTTTCTCTTGGTTATGAATTCAGGAGTAGCCATGATCCTAATATGTCACCGCTGACTGGTTTTTGCATGAAGGCTTGCTTTCGTTATCATCAGTGCTCCACGCCAACATTAATCTACACTGAACTGGCACGATTAGTTGGAGATATTGCTGTGCTGTTGAATATGCTGTTGGAAATATTGCTGTGCTGTTGAATATGCTGTTGGAGATATTGCTGTGCTGTTGAATATGCTGTTGAAGATATTGCAAAGGAGATCGAAGCACCTAGGGATATGCCTAGAGTGCAACAAAGATATTCCAAACTGAAACTGGCACACTTGCTTCTTTCTCTGTGAGCTTTTCTTTTGTTTTATTCATTTCTCATCTTAAAACCGAGACCTGATTTAAGGCAATATACTACAATATACACACAACGCTGGATCAGATTTGATAGAAATTACATTCTGAGCACCGACTGAGCACTGACTGAGCACTGATGCAGAAAAAATGTTAAGATATTTTCTTAACCCGAACATTCGATCCTAACAGAACGTCTGCAATTATTTGCTTAGACGTCACTGCAGGTACGAAGAAAGGTAACATATTAACAGTCGTTGTATTATCCAGACAAATTGTTGTTTGACGGTCAAGTAGCTTTGCAGCCGGGTTCGGGTTAGAGCCAAAAGTAAGGTTTGAAGAGGAATTATTTGACTTTATTGCATCTGGTTTTCCCAATATGGCTCAGCTCTCCCACTAAACTTGCAGGCCACTAGCCGAAAGTGTCCCACTAAACGTGCAGGCCACTAGCCGAAAGTATCCCACTAAACTTGCAGGCCACTAGCCGAAAGTGTCCCACTAAACTTGCAGGCCACTAGCCAGACGTGTCCCACTAAACTTGCAGGCCACTAGCCGAAAGTGTCCCACTAAACTTGTAGACCACTAGCCGAGAGTGTCCCACTAAACTTGCAGGCCACTAGCCGAAAGTGTTCACTAAACTTGCAGGCCACTAGCCGAAAGTGTCCCACTAAACGTGCAGGCCACTAGCCGAAAGTATCCCACTAAACTTGCAGGCCACTAGCCGAAAGTGTCCCACTAAACTTGCAGGCCACTAGCCGAACGTGTCCCACTAAACTTGCAGGCCACTAGCCGAAAGTGTCCCACTAAACTTGCAGACCACTAGCCGAGAGTGTCCCACTAAACTTGCAGGCCACTAGCCGAAAGTGTTCACTAAACTTGCAGGCCACTAGCCGAAAGTGTTCACTAAACTTGCAGGCCACTAGCCGAAATATTCCACTAAACTTGCAGGCCACTAGCCGAAAGTGTTCCACTAAACTTGCAGGCCACTAGCCGAAAGTGTTCCACTAAACTTGCAGGCCACTAGCCGAAAGTGTTCCACTAAACTTGCAGGCCACTAGCCGAAAGTGTTCCACTAAACGTGCAGGCCACTAGCCGAAAGTGTTCCACTAAACGTGCAGGCCACTAGCCAAAAGTGTTGTATAAAACACCAACTCCTAGACTCAACCTCAACCAACTATAAACTCATGAATATTAGAGTTGACTGAAACTCAAACCCCAACCAACTATAAACTCATGAATATTAGAATTGGCTGGGACTCAATCACAACCAACTATAAACTCATGAATATTAGAGTTGGCTGGGACTCAATATCGAAATAGGGGAAGACTGCAGTAAAACTTGGTAAATAGTGAAACACGTACAAACAAAGTACTATAGTTTTACAAAATACATAAACAGTGACGATAAACAGCAACGTTTCGACCAACAAGGCCTTTATCAAGCAAACGAACAAACAGGAGTGACAAATTAAAATGAAACACAAATGGACGACCAAATACCAACGTATCTAAGGAAAATCTGGAATAAAAACGAATAACGAAATAAATGTAACACAAAAACACACATAAAAACTAGAAATAGAAAAGAAACAATGAAACATCTAGTAAATATATAACTTGAATACATGCAACATATACCCATATAGATTATAAAGCATGGGAAGAGAAAGTACTAAGAAGCATAAGAATGTAATACATGCAACATATACCCATAGAGATTACAAAGCATGGGAAGAGAAAGTACTAAGAAGCATAAGAATGTAATACGTTGAGCCCGCGTGGTCGCAAGGTACCATACAAAGAAATCAACCGATTCTCCAGAGCAAATCGACTACGATCATCAGAGGAACATGATCGGATGGCTGTGACCTGGACATCGCAAGCTCCTGAATGGCCAGTATCATTGAAATGGGTAGCTACAGGGTCACAGAGCATTGGCGTATATCGCGCAAGTGTTGGGCGAATCGGTCACTGAGTCTCCTGCCGGTTTCCCCAATATAGGCCTTGTTGCACCGCTTGCAGATAATGGCATAGATAATATTACGGACTCGCACGTGAAACTGTCTTCAACAACGAACGTGGCTTTTGGAAAAGACACCGTGCGGGTCTGTATTACATAAGCACACGTGTTACAGCGCCGACGGCCACACTGGATGGTGCCAAAATTAATGTCTTCAATCCGGCTATTCGGTTTACATCTCACATCTCTACCTCTTGTGTCAACTTTCTTGACATCACTATCACTATCAGCCTATCCACCATCACTACATCAGTATACTACAAGCCTACTGATGCACATAGTTTTCTTCTTTATACCTCTTCCCATTCCCAGGCTTGTCGTGATTCTTTACCATTCTCTCAACTCTTGCGCCTTCGTCGCCTCTGTAGCGAGGACGACGATTTCCTCGATAGAGCTCACGAGATGCTGGATTTCTTTCGTAAGCGCTTATACCCGGATAAGGTGCTTGCTTCTGCTATGCGGCGCGTTCAGCAAATTTCTCGCCAGGAGGCTCTCTCTAACCAGCATAGAACTTCCAATTCTGACAGGGTGAAACTTGTCTTAACTTTCCACCCTCATAGTTCCCTTGTGAAGAAAGTCTTATTCCGTCATCTCTCCATTCTTCAGTCTGATCCTGATACACGTTCAATCTTCCAACACTATCCTTTGGTGGCGTACAGACGGGACAGAAGCCTTAAGGATATGTTAGTTCTGATCGCCTCAAGCCTAACATCCAGAGTCATTTTGGCACCATCCAGTGTGGCCGTCGGCGCTGTAACACGTGTGCTTATGTAATACAGACCCGCACGGTGTCTTTTCCAAAAGCCACGTTCGTTGTTGAAGACAGTTTCACGTGCGAGTCCGTAATATTATCTATGCCATTATCTGCAAGCGGTGCAACAAGGCCTATATTGGGAAACCGGCAGGAGACTCAGTGACCGATTCGCCCAACACTTGCGCGATATACGCCAATGCTCTGTGACCCTGTAGCTACCCATTTCAATGATACTGGCCATTCAGGAGCTTGCGATGTCAGGTCACAGCCATCCGATCATGTTCCTCTGATGATCGTAGTCGATTTGCTCTGGAGAATCGGTTGATTTCTTTGTATGGTACCTTGCGACCACGCGGGCTCAACGTATTACATTCTTATGCTTCTTAGTACTTTCTCTTCCCATGCTTTGTAATCTATATGGTATATGTTGCATGTATTACATTCTTATGCTTCTTAGTACTTTCTCTTCCCATGCTTTATAATCTATATGGGTATATGTTGCATGTATTCAAGTTATATATTTACTAGATGTTTCATTGTTTCTTTTCTATTTCTAGTTTTTATGTGTGTTTTTGTGTTACATTTATTTCGTTATTCGTTTTTATTCCAGATTTTCCTTAGATACGTTGGTATTTGGTCGTCCATTTGTGTTTCATTTTAATTTGTCACTCCTGTTTGTTCGTTTGCTTGATAAAGGCCTTGTTGGTCGAAACGTTGCTGTTTATCGTCACTGTTTATGTATTTTGTAAAACTATAGTACTTTGTTTGTACGTGTTTCACTGGGACTCAATAGCAATTCTGGGAATTTTCGAATAAAACTACATTTGTAAACCGAACGACACAGTCTGGATTTGAACCAACGACCTTCAGAACGAAAAGCAAGCTGATAAATCGAAAACATTAGAAGCTTCAGAACAGGGATCCTCTCCAGATGAGTTCATACAGTTTTTATCTTTTTTTTTTGTTGGTTATTTTCATCGTTCTCTTCAGTATATTAGCAAAACAAGATTGAAATAAAATAAAATATATATGTAGCATGTGATATATTTGTACTATGTGATATATTTGTACTATGTGATATATTTGTAGTATGTGATATATTTGTCGCCCGTGTGCTGCCGGGGCTCGCAAGGGAGCAAAGAGTAGCAGCACTGCGACCTACAAGGCATGTCGTAGGAGGCGACTCAGGTGGGGTTTGGCGTAGGGCTGGCTACCTATCCAGTAGAAAATTTTAGCCACAAAATCCAACCAACCATGAACAAGTCACATAAAAATAAAATAAAAACTGTGCCAACCAAGAGGAAAGGAAGCTCTTCTAGAAGAGGTATGAAGCGATGCAGAAAAAGCCGCAAGGAGTCTACACCGCAGATTATCTTCCTTTCACCTAGGAAAAGCTCCAGAATTGGCACCTGGAATGTTAGAAGTATGTATCAAATGGGAAAGACAGCACAGGTTGTAAATGAGATGAAATTTCACGGGATTGGCATCTTGGGATTATGTGAAACTAGGTGGAATGGTGCAGGCAAACAACGTCTAAACACAGGAGAAACAATGCTGTTCTCAGGCCATATGGAAGAAAATGCCCCCATAGTGAAGGAGTGGCTTTAATGCTATCTAAAGAAGAGGAGAAGGCACTAATAAAATGGGAAGCAGTGAGTCCTAGGATAATCACAGCAACATTCAGAACCACCAAAAGAAAGTATTCTTGAATGTGACCCAGTGTTATGCACCTACCAATGATAAAGAGGAAAAAGTAAAGAGAATTTTACATAAAACTTCAAAATACTATAGGTAATCAGAGAAATGGGAACATCAAAATTCTGATGGGTGACCTCAATGCCAAAATAGGTTCGGACAACATAGGCTACGAGGAGATCATGGGGAAACACGGACTAGGAATAATGAACGAAAATGGAGAACTATTCACTAATTTCTGTGCAGCGAATCAATACGTCATAGGTGGAAGTGTCTTTCCACATAAAAGAATACATAAAGCAACCTGGATATCACCAGATCACAGAACAGAAAATCAAATTGACCACATATGCATAAACAAGAAATTCAGGTCATCTCTACAAGATGTAAGGGTCCTAAGGGGGCAGATGTAGATTCGGATCACCATTTGCTGATAAGTAAAATTAAACTGAAGCTTAAGCGATACATAACATCCCATGAACATAGACACCAATATAATGTAGGATACCTCAGAAGTCAAGAAACAAAGGAACAGTTCACGGTCACAGTCTCTAATAAGTATGAGGTGTTGCGGCAATTAGAAGATGAGGTGAGTGCGGAAGAATGCTGGCAGCAAGCCAAAAATATTTGGAATGAAACATGCACAGAGGTATTAGGAAAGAAGGAGCGGAATCATAAGGCATGGATAACTCCAGAAACTCTCAAGGAAATAGAAGAAAGGAAAAGAGGAAAGCAGATTTAAATAATAGCAAAACTAGAACTGCCAAAGCCATAGCCCAGGAAAACTACACAGAAGCTAGCAAGAAAGTGAAGAAACAAATAAAGTTAGATAAAAGACAATACGTAGAAGATCTAGCAAGAGAAGCAGAGGTAGCTGCAGGAAAAGAAACCTTAGGGATCTTTACAATATCACTAGAAAGCTAGCAGGAAAATACAGACCATCAAATGGGTTGATCAAAAATAGTAGTGGGGAAACTATCACTAATGTTAGAGACCAAATGGAAAGATGGATGGAATACTTCAAGGAACTCCTGAACAGACCAGCACCTACAAACCCCCAGATATCCAACCGGCAGAAATTGACTTGGACATCAACTGTGAGAAACCATCCAAGGAGGAGATTAGTAAAGCCATTAAACTTTTAAAAGATGGAAAAGCGGCCGGTCCAGATGGTATTCCAGCGGAGGCCGTTAAAGCCAACATAAACACATCCACAGAAATACTGTATAAATTATTTAGCAGAATCTGGGAGACCGAAGAAATACCAGCAAACTGGAGAGAAGGATACCTGGTGAAGCTACCAAAGAAAGGGACCTTCAGAAGTGTGAAAACTATAGGGAATAATGCTGTTGTCAGTACCTGGGAAAATACTAAGCAGAGTCATCCTGGAGAGACTGAGAGATGCCATCGATATAAAGCTAAGAGATGAACAGGCAGGCTTCCGACCAAATAGATCCTGTGCTGACCAGATAGCCACATTACGTATAATAATAGAGCAAAGTATTGAATTGAAATCCCCACTTTATATCGGATTTGTTGATTATGAGAAGGCTTTTGACAGTATTGATAGGGAAACCCTTTGGAGATTAATGAGGCATTATGGAATCCCACAGAAAATTATTAACCTAATAAAAGCAACATATACAGATATGAAATGTAGAGTTCTTCATGAAGGTAAACTAACAGATACTTTCGGAATAGAAACAGGAGTGCGTCAGGGATGTCTTCTATCACCTTTGTTGTTCTTACTGACAATAGACTGGATTATGAAGACCACAGTAACTAACACCAGAAATGGAATCCAATGGACTCTGACAGAGCAACTAGATGATCTGGACTTCGCTGATGATATAGCCCTTCTGTCACATACACGAAATCAGATGCAGGATAAGCTAAACACATTGAATCAAAGGTCCCAGCAACTAGGGCTGAACATTCATAAGGGAAAGACAAAGATATTGAGAATTAACCAAGCAAACGACAACTCGATCTCCCTGATGGAAATCCCACTTCAAGAGGTAGAATCATACACATATTTGGGCAGCAACGTAGACAAAGAGGGTGGAACAGATAGAGATGTTAAAATAAGAATACAGAAGGCAAGAGGAGCTTTCATTGCACTTGGAAACATTTGGAAGTCCAAAGAAATCAAATCTAGAACAAAAATTCGGATATTTAACTCTAATGTTAAAGCAGTTCTACTGTATGGGTCAGAAACATGGAGAACAACTAAAACAATAGCGCATAAATTGCAAACATTCATCAACTGGTGTCTGCGCAGAATAGAGGAATAAGATGGTATGATAGGGTCACAAATGAGGAACTTATGGAGAGAACAAGACAGATTCCAGTGAACGAACAGGTTAAAAAAGACGCTGGCGCTGGATAGGACACACTTTGCGAAAACCGAAGAGGAATATAACAAGAAGGGTCCTTGCCTGGAACCCGCAGGGACAGCGAAAGAAGGGAGGCCGAGAAATACATGGAGACGAGATTTGGAGGCGGAGATCAACAATATAAAGAAGAGCTGGAGGGAGCTACAGGAGATAGCTAAAGATAGGAAGACTTGGCATGAGTTGGTTGAGGGCCTATGCCCAACCCGGGTAAAAGGCAAAGAGAGAGAGAGAGAGATATATTTGTACTATGTGATATATTTGTACAATGTGATATATTTGTACTATGTGATATAATTGTACTATGTGATATATTTGTACTATGTGATATATTTGTACTATGTGATATATTTGTAGTATGTGATATATTTGTACTATGTGATATATTTGTAGTATGTGATATATTTGTACTATGTGATATATTTGTAGTATGTGATATATTTGTACTATGTGATATATTTGTAGTATGTGATATATTTGTACTATGTGATATATTTGTACTATGTGATATATTTGTACTATGTGATATATTTGTAGTATGTGATATATTTGTACTATGTGATATATTTGTACTATGTGATATATTTGTACTATGTGATATATTTGTAGTATGAGATATATTTGTACTATGTGATATATTTGTACTATGTGATATATTTGTACTATGTGATATATTTGTAGTATGTGATATATTTGTACTATGTGATATAATTGTACTATGAGATATATTTGTACTATGTGATATATTTGTGCTATGTGATATAATTGTACTATGTGATATATTTGTAGTATGTGATATATTTGTACTATGTGATATATTGGGGAATACAATGCTAAGTGGTTATTGTTATTTGACCACAAAAATGTTATTATTGATGTGATTATTGATGTTATTATTGATGTGACTATTGCTGTGATTATTGATGTGATTATTGGTGTGGTCAACTTGACATCTCGTGCTCTAGTGTAACCACTTATTAAATCAGTCCTTTTGAAACCGTTTTGTGAGTTGAGCCACATTTTATTTGTTATATTCCATATTACTGTTATGGTTGTCCAGACATCTTCTTGGACGATAGTCGACCTTTAGTTTTCCGACCTGGAAGTGACCATACTCAAGACAACTTATTTAATAATCAGAGAGCTAATCAAGCTTGGGTAATTCTCTTATGTTGACAACAAAACTACCACCGAATGTATACGCCAACGAAACCAAAAAACAACATTTTAATCCTTATAACACGAGATCCCGCGCGACATACCATTGAGATGTCAACTGCCCCCCTTCCCAATGTCCCTCTTTATAGTTCTGACAAGACTCCGTGGTTATCTGTTGAAGACCGACGATACATTGTGTACAGTTGTGACGGACAACACAATCCACTATTTATCCAGAGCCAACTATAAACTTATGGGCCTTTGAACTCGGGTAAGAATTATGGGAAATCAGACCACAACTACACCACTTGACCTCGAATTCCAGTATTGTTGTATATAGACCAATTCATTTTAAAATAAGCACAAAATGCTAAATCGAAGTTATATTATGCAACAAGTTCAGTTTAACAATAAGGAATATCAATATTATGAATATATTTCACCAATAAATAACCATAAACTCATGGAATTGAGTAAAATTGCAAAAAAGCTTTCAGTGTTCTATCAAACATATATAGATTCCAGCCCCCACTCTGATCTAGGTCAGATATTTCCCCTTCAGTTGTCTGTCCTAGTTATCTAGAGTTGGCTGTGATTTAGCGTAACAAGATGTCGAACACAGACCTGTAAAAACGTGTTGTGTAAAAAGTTATGTTTTTTTCAATGTTTTCATGATGAATAGATGTACTGAAGATTGTGGAGATTTCAATGTTTTCATGATGAATAGATGTACTGAAGATTGTGGAGGGGCTGGTTTTGCTCAGAAGCTCAGGTCATGAGATTTTAAGATACATGTGGTCAGATTTCAAAATGTTAACATATGAACAACAAAGTCAACTTTGATACACTATTTGTTTTGATTCTCATTCTTCACGAGCTTGTATCTACTGATAACATTTCTAACAGCTCACGGTTTCAAGACAGTCTGTAATGGGAAGAGACTAAACGAATAGACGAGAAAGACAAATAAAACTCTTGGTGCAAATATGGAAAACATCTCTCTCTCTCTCTCTCTCTCTCTCTCTCTCTCTCCCTCTCTCGCGATCGTTCTTAAGCCGTTTTTATCATTCTATTGTGATATAAAAACAGCCAAACATCAGAACGGCATGTACGTGCACAGCCTTCAGTACAAATTGGAGCTCATGTGCTTATCCTTCGGTGGTGTGTTCGATTTCAACCAGCGTTCACTGGGTTCGCTCTCCGTTAGCCTTTTGCTGTCCCCAGCCATAACCCACAAGGCAGCAGGTTGCCATTTTCTTTTAGGGTAGCGACCCTTAGACGGCCTGCCCTCCCGGGCTTATGAGTGCCATCTGCCCAGCAAAACCGGTCGTTTTAATGAACACCTTGGTTTGCCGCCCATTCAGGTTTGTTTACGGTTTGCTCCGCTAGCCTTTGATTGTCCCCAATCAACTACAAGACAGCAGTAGTTCCCTGCGAGCGGAAACACGCACTGGCTTTGCCTCTGCTGCGCTTTCCAGTTGTTTTGCACATTTGGGTGGGACGTACACCCTCTTGTCTGCCATGCTTGCCACTGTCGCGCTTGCACTGGTTTTGCCTCTGCTGGGCTTTCCAGTTGTTCTGCTCATGTGGGTGGGACGCACACCCTCTTGTCTGCCATGCTTGCCGTGATTGCACTGGTTTTGCCTCTGCTGGGCTTTCCAGTTGTTCTACTCATGTGGGTGGGACGCACACCCTCTTGCCTGCCATACTCGCCGCAGCAGTGGCTGTCTCGCTTTCCGCGCTTGCCGTGGCCGGCCTGCCCCTCGATGGAACCCACTATGACTTTGCCAGCGTGCGTGCTCGCTCTGCCCTGGTGCCTTCCTCATCATTTCTGTTAATTCCTACTGGGCTGTCCGACGTCGAGAGGCAAAACCGAGTTCGCCCCATGTTGCCCACGTTCAAATCAACTCGACTCCCAGCATACTCATCGGCTCTAGGGTAGTGCCTCAAGAGAGAGCATGCTTGGGCTCCGAATTTCGCCACAAGCGGGTCAATGTCCCTTCGATGGTTTTGATTCGTGCCCCCCTCTCTGTGATGGGGGCTAGACTTTTGACTTATGTGGACCAACGTGCGGCCCAACTCATCACCCAGCATACTCATCGGCTCAAGAGAGTACATCACGAGAGAGAGAGAATGCTTGGGCTCCGAATTTCGCCACACGCGGGTCAACGTCACTTCGATGTTTTTTTATTCAGACTTTTGACCCATGTGGACCAACGTGCGGCCCTACTCATCACCGGCATACTCATCGGCTCAAGAGAAGTGCATCAAGAGAGAGAATGCGTGGACTCCGAGTTCCACCCCGCGAGGTTCCACATGTATCGTTCTAGCCTTTCCCATCGGCCGGGAGAGGCGAGCATTAATAGTCACTCTAGGAGTTCACTCGTCTGTGCTGCGAGCGGATCCCATCAAGCATGAATACCTTTGCATCTCTACTTGCCCCAGAGTAGCTCTCCACGGCACCTGCCCTCTTAGCCAGACCGGAACCACCGTCTGTTACCAGGGTCACCACTTGGAGGTGAGAGCAGGGATTAGAGCCACCCCTCCTAATCCTGGCGCGCCGCTTCCTTGCGCCTTTGACCCCATTCCGTCATCTAAATCCGCTCCCTCACTTTCTTACTCCTTTCTAGTGAAGGCTTATTTAGTTGTGTATGCCAAATTGCAACTGTGTGCAGCCTAGGCTAGTGCCTACGTAAATATGCAACAAATATCAAATACTGGTTGCATTATTAAAACCAGGTCAGCTCTTCCAGCTTCACTGTGTTTTTTGGGGTTTTTTTGGTAGCATAAAAAAATGGTTTCGTTGATCAATTGAAAACATTCTTCGCACGGCTACGCATGTGTTAAAAATATTCTGACTTACCAAAAGTACGCGCATAGAAGGTCCTTACATCTTTCCCAACACCTCACGGAGGCACAATGAAGAAAGAGAAGAAGAGGAAGCAGACAAAAGTAAGCTGGTCTGCTTCTGAGAACTGCACGTCATCGTCTGAAAGTTTCAACACTCCACCCATTGAAAAGCGAAATTAATAAAAATCTAGAGAGTATAATGTAGATCTATACTCATACTTTATTGACTACTCAAAGGCATTTAATTGTGTAGAGCATCAGGAATTGTGGAAGATTATGGGAGAAATGGGATTTCCATTACATTTGATACAGATCATAAGAGAACTTTATAGTGATCAAATGGCGGCTGTAAGAACATGTGACGATACATCAGAATGGTTTGACATAGAGGAGGGAGTCAGAGAAGGCTGCATTTTGCCGTCTTGTCTGTTTAACATATATGCAGAAAACATCATGAGGAATGTTACAGAAGATAGCGGAAAAGAACAATACGATCCTTTTATAATCGGAGGAAGAGAAATACCAGAACTAAGATACGCTGATGATACAGTGTTACTGTCAACATCACAAAAAGGATTGAGAAATTATTAGGAGAAGTGAAAGATAAAAGCGAAAAACAAAATCTATATCTCAATGTGGCAAAAACAAAAATAATGACACCAGATAAAACGAACATAACAAATGATATTTTTTATCAATGGAGAGAAAGTAGAAAATGTGAACAGTTTTGAATATCTTGGTTCACTGCTAACAACAGATGGAAATGGGATGAAGAAAATTAAAAGAACAAACATGGCTTTACAAAAATTAAACAACTAAAAACAATATGGAACGGAACTGATAAGAAAACAAAGATCAGAATACTAAGAGCATGCATATTCCCAGTGGCAGCATATGGGTATGAAGCATGGACATTTAATAAAGCGGTGGAAAAGCATATACGTGCTTTCGAATATAAGTGTTATAGAAGAGTCCTCCGTATATCTTGGACAGAGAAGATACAAATAGATCTATCCAGAAAGAACTCAAAATCAAAGAAAACTGGCTGATGCTACAAATAAAAAAGAAAATTGAGATATTTTTGACATATAAAAAGACATGAAGGGCTGGAGAAGACCATCATGGAAGGAGGCATACCGGCAAAGAGAAGAAAAGGAAGACCACGAAGAAGATGGATTCAGGATGCAACTGATGGTTTGAACATGACAGCTGCAGAGACAGGACATCTGGCCTATGATAGAGAGAGATTCCGGAGGACTGTTGGCGTGGCAAAGTTCTGCTCAGGACAAGCTATTTGATGATGATGATGGGACTTTCAAGTACTTTTAATGTACTTTTAGCTAATCGCTACTTGTGTAATGTTCATTGAATGAACATCAAATGGCAGGATATGATCCCAGATACAGAGGTCCTAAAAGAGCTGCTCTCCCCAGCATCTATACAATCTTGATGCATTCCCAGACAAGATGGGCAGGACATGTGGCTCGAATGCCAGATTGCAGAATACCCAAACGACTCTTTTATGGTGAGCTGCATAGCGGTAAACGCTCACAGGGGGCCAGAAAAAGCGATTCAAAGATACACTCAAGAACTCGATGAAATCCTTTGGCATAGATGTCAACAACTGGGAGAATGTTGCTCAAGACAGATCAGCCTGGCGCACACTTCTTCGACACGGTTTCTCGGCCTGCGAGGCAGGTGGAACAGCACGGATGGAACAAAAACGTCAAAATAAAAAGGCAGTAAAACTTCTCACAAGTGCAAGTATACCTTGCCCACACTGTACAAGAACATTTCAAGCCCGTATCGGGCTCACTAGTCATCTACGCACACACAGACACACATAGCGCAACTACATTCCCTTGGATGAAAATTTGTGGTCATCATCACCTGTGATGGACGAGCATCATCACTTTTGTAATAAATATTCGTTCTTTTGTAATAGTTACATACTGATTGTTGACGTAATCACTAGTGTCTATCGTCAAGTACACAATTATGTAACACATAAGTTCTCAGAATACGGTTTTCGATAAGAAGTAACCGATAATAATCTTCTGTCTAATACACAGCTAGTAATGAATACTGGGCTTCACAACAAATATGAGCAACATATCTAGTAATATGAAGTACCGATTAGTAGTCCCTCATAGGTAGTATTCATTTTATTGGTATTCGCTATAACGAGTAAACGCTACTTGATAACTATTATGTATTCACACATCTTCTTCAGTAGTAGCTATCGATAATAGTCTTCTAACTGACGTGAAGCAAGTCGTGAATGTTGGAATTGAGTACAACATTTCTCGCCTTCCTCGGCAAAGTGCGTTTCAGGGTTATCCTACGACGATCTTTTGAAGCAACGAACGTGTACCACAAGAACTAAAAGATGCCACTATTGTCCACCTGTATAAGCGCAAAAGCAACCGCCAGACTTGCGACAATCACATGATCTCCCTTTTCAATCGCTTAATCGATCATATGGAACAGGACTTACTACCTGAGACCCAATGTCGCTTCAGAGCGGTCCACGGAACAGCAGACATGATATTTGCAGCTCGCCAACTACAGGCGAAATGTCAAGAGCAGCATTGCAACCTCTAAATTCTACACTCTACATCGTCCTTGTCGATCTGACGAAGGCGTTCGACACGGTCAACAGGGAGGGTCTATGGAAGATCTGACGAAAACGTTCGACACGGTCAACAGGGAGGGTCTATGGAAGATCTGACGAAGGCGTTCGACACAGTCAACAGGGAGGGTCTATGGAAGATCATGGACAAATGTGGATGCTCAGTAAAATTCATTAAGATCGTCCAACAGTTTCACGAGGGTGTGAGTTCGCGTGTACTTGATGAAAGGGAGCTGTCGGAGGCATTCCATGTCACTAACGGCGTCAAACAGGGTTGTGTACTGGTCCCAACACTCTTCAGCATGATGTTTGCTGCCATGCTCATGGATGTCTTTTAGGAAGGCGATGAACATTGGGTAAAGATTAGATACAGGGCCGACGGTAGGTGAAACAATCAACTATCTCAAACCTGGCGTTTGTTGATGACTGCATCCTTGCTACCAACTCTGAAGAAGAAATGCAGACCTACATAGACAAGTTCTCCGGGGCCTGTGATATGTTTGGTCTTACCATTAACACCAAGAAAACTGAGGTCATGTTTCATCCCGCCCCTAGAGAGCAGTAATATGATCCAGTCCTCAATATTAAACACCAGCGTCTCCTGTCAGCGGACAACTTTGCCTATCTTGGCAGCCTCCTATCCAGATCGGCAAACATAGACTCCGAGGTCAACAATAGGATATCCAAAGCCAGTGCTACGCTCGGAAGACTGCGTGTTCCTGTGTGGGAACGGAAGGGGCTAAGCGTAGCCACAAAACTGAAAGTTTACTAGGCCATAGTGCTAACCACACTGCTGTACGCCAGCGAGACATAGACAGTGTATAGGAGACACACAAGAAAACTAAACCACTTCCACACAAGCTGTCTGCGCAAAATACTAAAACTAAACTGGCAGGACAAAGTTCCAGATAGCGAAGTTATCATAAGAGCAAAGCTCCCAAGTGTCAACACTCTGTTGCAGAAGGCCCAAGTAAGATTGGCCGGTCAAGTTGCTCGAATGTCTGATAAACGCCTCCCAAAACAGTTGATGTATGGCGAGCTTGAATGGGGCAGATGTTCAGCTGGTGGACAGAAAAAACGCTTTAAATCGGATTGCTCTGAAATGCTTCGATATAAATACCACTCGCTGGGAATCCCTTGCGCAAGATCGCCAAATGTGGAGCTGTAAAAACACAAAAGGAGCTCGCATAGCTGAGAATCGTCGTGCAGTTGAGGCACAGAGAAAACGAGCTGCAAACAGAGCACCAAACACCCACATGTCTGACCTTGATAATGTATGCCCCACCTGTGGTAGGGGATTGTGTTCTAGGATTGGACGCTACATTAACCTCCACACACACCAGAGGTGCAGCAGCACACGTCTGAGGCTGTTGTCATCATCGATTGCGATGGATGGCTATTATGACGACCATTATTTCTTGAATCCTTTACGACTCACCTCAATACCTGCTGTGATAATTTCTTCTCAGAGTAAGTCCAGAATATCTCCATCTTCTCTTTCTTATAACAGTTATTACTAGTGACTGACCAGACATTCCACTGATTGCATCGCTTCTCCTGAATTCGTCCAAGTTGATATTCATTATTTTTTGCTAACTTTTATTTTCAAATACAGTAATAAAAAGTATATACATATTGAGAATTGTATAAAAAGTATATACATATTGAGAATTGTATAAAAAGTATATACATATTGAGAATTGTATAAAAAGTATATACATATTGAGAATTGTATAAAAAGTATATACTCGTACATATTGAGAATTGTATAAACCGGTTTTATAGACAACTATTTTGATGTCACACTGTGACACTTCTGTCTAACGGTGTCATAAGGTGCTGTTAGCAACCTTCGAACTAACGCCTCTGAAAGCAATTAGTCAGTTTAAATGTTTCCCATTGTGTAGGAATAGTTTCGTATACATACGCACTATATTTGTGTGTGTCTTATGCATATTCAACTACATCTGTGAGCGGTCACGCGTGCAACTTAGATGACAAATTCTATACAAGTCATCCAAGCATGTCAATTGTAAAGCTCAAAGAATAGAAAGCTATTCGCGTGTCCTTGCTAAATATT
The DNA here is from genome assembly GCA_020796225.1 of Arion vulgaris. Taxonomy (NCBI): domain Eukaryota; kingdom Metazoa; phylum Mollusca; class Gastropoda; order Stylommatophora; family Arionidae; genus Arion; species Arion vulgaris. The sequence goes on from CM036767.1 coordinate 167,067, forward strand.
CCCACCATTGTTGATACTGACTCTTGGATATATGTGCAGCGAAGAATATCATTTGTTTTATTTTTTAAATATTTTTTTATGTCAGACCGAATGCTTCTTATTATTTCAAATGTTATGAATGTTAGTTATTTGTGTCAAAAATAACTGTAGGTGAAAGTATGGAAAACATAACTGAAGGCGGAAGTAGGAAAAACATAACTGAAGGTGAAAGTATGGAAAACATAATTGAAGGTGAAGAGTATGGAAAACATAACTGAAGGTGAAAGTATGGAAGAGATAACTGAAGGTGAAAGTATGGAAAATATAACTGAAGGCGGAAGTATAGAAGAGAAAACTGAAGGTGAAAGTATGGAAGAGAAAACTGAAGGTGAAAGTATGGAAAAAATAACTGAAGGCGGAAGTAGGAAAAACATAACTGAAGGTGAAAGTATGGAAAACATAACTGAAGGCGGAAGTAGGAAAAACATAACTGAAGGTGAAAGTATGGAAAACTTAACTGAAGGAGGAAGTAGGAAAAACAACTGAAGGTGAAGAGTATGGAAAACATAACTGAAGAGTATGGAAAACATAACTGAAGGTGAAGAGTATGGAAAACATAACTGAAGGTGAAGAGTATGGAAAACATAACTGAAGGTGAAAGTATGGAAAACATAACTGAAGGTGAAAGTATGGAAGAGAAAACTGAAGGTGAAAGTATGGAAGAGAAAACTGAAGGTGAAAGTATGGAAGAGAAAACTGAAGGTGAAAGTATGGAAGAGAAAACTGAAGGTAAAAGTATGGAAGAGAAAACTGAAGGTGAAAGTATGGAAGGGAAAACTGAAAGTATGGAAGAGAAAACTGAAGGTGAAAGTATGGAAAACATAACTGAAGGCGGAAGTAGGAAAAACATAACTGAAGGTGAAAGTATGGAAAACTTAACTGAAGGAGGAAGTAGGAAAAACAACTGAAGGTGAAAGTATGGAAAACATAACTGAAGGCGGAAGTAGGAAAAACATAACTGAAGGTGAAAGTATGGAAAACATAACTGAAGGCGGAAGTAGGAAAAACATAACTGAAGGTGAAAGTATGGAAAACATAACTGAAGGCGGAAGTAGGAAAAACAACTGAAGGTGAAGAGTATGGAAAACATAACTGAAGAGTATGGAAAACATAACTGAAGGTGAAGAGTATGGAAAACATAACTGAAGGTGAAAGTATGGAAAACATAACTGAAGGTGAAAGTATGGAAGAAAACTGAAGGTGAAAGTATGGAATAGAAAACTGAAGGTGAAAGTATGGAAGAGAAAACTGAAGGTGAAAGTATGGAAGAGAAAACTGAAGGTGAAAGTATGGAAGAGAAAACTGAAGGTGAAAGTATGGAAGAGAAAACTGAAGGTGAAAGTATGGAAGAGAAAACTGAAGGTGAAAGTATGGAAGAGAAAACTGAAGGTGAAAGTATGGAAGAGAAAACTGAAGGTGAAAGTATGGAAGAGAAAACTGAAGGTGAACGTATGGAAGAGAAAACTGAAGGTGAAAGTATGGAAGAGAAAACTGAAGGTGAAAGTATGGAAGAGAAAACTGAAGGTGAAAGTATGGAAGAGAAAACTGAAGGTGAAAGTATGGAAGAGAAAACTGAAGGTGAAAGTATGGAAGAGAAAACTGAAGGTGAAAGTATGGAAGACATAACTCAAGGCGATAGTAGGGAAAGTAATCCGTGTTACGTCCGAGCCAAAAGCAAGGATGAAGTGCATTACTCGTTATTCCTAGCCTGGGCAGCTGATGTGAGTATTGTGTCTTGCCCATTTTGCATAATCCCCCACAGTACCTTACTGTTTCTTCAAAAGGAAAGACAAAGTCCATGCGTTTGTAATCAAGCAGGGTTTGCAGGCGATGCCAGAAGAAGAATCGAATATAAACATAACCTGTCTCATGGTTCCTCCCTCCGGATTTGCGATCAAGGTTTACTCCTCTAGCCTTTTGCATAACCATACTGGGAGAGTGGAGATTTTGGACATTGGTGTGGTAGGTCCAAGTGGATAAAACTGGAGATTTTCTACCAGGGTTTACCTAGCATTTAGCTCTCCAGAGGCTTCCCTCCTTTCTCCTCCTCCCCAAGGCAGTGGGATTAACAGTTGCAGATGGTAAAGTCTACTGTTATACGGTAGCAGATGAAACATCTGATCTGACGGAGAGAAAGATCAAGAGATGGACAAATTAAAACCTGACAACATAAAGAGATGGATAAATTACAGTCTGACAGAGTACAACATCAAGAGATGGATAAATTGTAGCCTGACAGAGTACAACATCAAGAGATGGATAAATTGTAACATGACAGAGTACAACATCAAGAGATGGATAAATTGTAACATGACAGAGTACAACATCAAGAGATGGATAAATTGTAGCCTGACAGAGTACACCATCAAGAGATGGATAAATTACAGTCTGACAGAGTATAACATCAAGAGATGGATAAATTACAGTCTGACAGAGTACAACATCAAGAGATGGATAAATTACACTCTGACAGAGTACAACATCAAGAGATGGATAAATTACACTCTGACAAAGTACAACATCAAGAGATGGATAAATTACACTCTGACAGAGTACAACATCAAGAGATGGATAAATTACACTCTGACAGAGTACAACATCAAGAGATGGATAAATTACACTCTGACAGAGTACAACATCAAGAGATGGATAAATTACACTCTGACAGAGTACAACATCAAGAGATGGATAAATTACACTCTGACAGAGTACAACATCAAGAGATGGATAAATTACACCCTGACAGAGTACAACATCAAGAGATGGACAAATTGTAACCTGACAGAGTACAATATCAAGAGATGGACAAATTGTAGCCTGACAGAGTACAACATCAAGAGATGGATAAATTACAACCTGACAGAGTACAACATCAAGAGATGGACAAATTGTAGTCTGACAGAGTACAACATCAAGGCAAGAAACCGGTGCGATACGGCACATGATTATGATCTAAACGAATCCTTTACTTTTTGTAATGTTTATTTGAGAGACATGCTAAATATTATTAACAACCTGACCTATATTCTGTTTGAAGCTAAAGAAGGCCAAGTACGCAAATACCTCAGCAACCATGTAAAAAAAAAACCCACACACACACACACACATTGCAAGCAGACGGTGTTTCTGAGAGGCAGAAGTTAAGGTGTCCGTCAGAGGAAACTCGAGTGCTGTCTCCTGCGTAACCAAAACAAAAGTTGGTTTTATGGGAAATGTGATATCTTGGTTTGCTAAAGCTATCATCTTGTGTTTGTGCGATGTCAATAGCTGATTGGTGCAACCGACATTTAACCTTGAACTTGAATATCCGCCGCCAGTGCTGGATATCAGAAGAATCAGAAAACACAACCTTTCAGTTCCTTCTGGAGCACAGGTCTTCAACAAACATACGCCTTTCTAATGTTACCCTTTCAATGCATTCAGTCACTTTTTCCCCATCGTTAGCCCGGGCTATGAATCCAGGCGTAGTTATTGCGCCTAATACGGCGCCTCTGACTGATTTTGCATGACTGCTCTCTTTCCTTATGACCAGTGTCCCTCGTCATTCAGCAGCGCCTTACTTCAACTTCAGAGGTACTTGTCCGAGTGGTTACCGGGGCCCAAATTTGGGGTGTAAAGAATAGAAACACTGTTACCTGCCACGCATGTCGTAAGAGTCGACTGAGAAGGTTAGGCTGAAATCGGATGTACATGTCTTAAAACGTGTAGAAGTATGCGCGTTTAGGGGCCTACCAAACCAATGTGCAACGTATACACGTTATTGGCAAAGATCAAACATATAACAAAGAATGATTAAAATTGATCGTAAGGAACGAACGCCAAGAAGAAGAAGAAGAGGTACTTATAATTTAGATCCCAAAATAAAATATCAGGGTTTTCTGTAAGTCCAACCGTGTACAGCTTATGCGCACCGATACGTTTTGGCCAAGTTGGCTTCGAACCCCAGACTTTCTATTGCACGGTGTTAATAGTGGCAGAACGTTATCAACTTTGCGCTCGGTGACCGCATGACCTTAAATATGACCAATCAGAAATACCACCATGCTGCAGTATAACTCAGTGAATCTTCTTTTGTCGTCACACTGCTACCGGGTTGTTGCCCAGTGTCATGGTGTTCTGTTTTTGTCTTGCGCTGTCCTGGTGGCTTGGGTGATTGTTATTTTTACTCTTTGACAGGATTCTGCTGTGCCATTTCTCTCGATCAATCTATTGTGATATATAAACAGCCAAACATCAGAACGTGATGTATGTGCACAACCTTCAGTACCTATTGGAGCTCAGGTGCTTATCCTTGGGCGGCGTGTTCGATTTCAACCAGCGTTCACTGGGTTCGCTCTGCGTTAGCCTTTTGCTGTCCCCAGCCAAAACCCACAAGGTAGCAGGTTGCTCTGCCATCTAACCATCTTATTTGTTGTCTTCCTCTTGCCTTCTTTCCTGATGTAAAATACTATTTACTATGGAGCTTGGATGCATTCTTATTAAGTGGCCAAACCACTTCATTCTTTGTTTCTCAATGTAATTCAAGCAAGGTTCTGTCCTAACTTTCTTTCTTATGCTGGTGTTGTTGGTAACTTTTCGCAGGCAGCGCATTTCACATGTAGTTATTTTTTTGACTGTGCTTTGCTCATTGTCCAACTCAATCAATGTGGCACTATAAAGTAAGACTTTCTGTTTATGAAATCTTAACATGAGCCTATCTGTACAACGTTGTCTTGTCACACAATAAACATGCCTCATCTGTGGTTGGACAATAAACATGCCCTATCTGTGGTTGGACAATATGTTAACGTGTGGCTGTCATATCCTGGGTACAGCACATTAAAAACGAGCCTGTAGCCCGCGTGAGGTATGAGTGAGTGACATACTGGTCTCTGTAAACGTCTTGAATGTTTTTTCTATTACGTTGGTTGGCCACGGCACCACTGCTATCTACACCAGAATGATATTCTATGCATGTATCTTGTAGATTTTTATTTCTACCTGCCTCTATAAGATCAAGAGAATATCTCTCTCCAAATCAATCATAAATTCACTAAATGCCTGATAAATGTCAATCAAACTTTAATTCCTCTCTCAGCTATTCTTACTGAGAACTTCATTATAAACATGAACTGATACAACAATTATATAGATATCAATAGTTCTCAAGAGATCTCAGGCTTGACAGAAAAATACCCTGTCCTATGAAGACAAAAATCAATCCAACTCACAATTCCATGGTCTCCGCTACTCCGACTGCATTTTTTCTAGATCGAGATTCTCATCCTCCACAATAACTGACTATTTAATATTTAGATATGCCTACCAGAACCATCCTACTGGTCTGTCAGATCTGCTTTCATATCTACTGGATCTCTCTACAAATAACACCGGGTCTGCTCGAGCTACCCTCCACAGAGTTGTACCAGGTCTGCTCTGCTTGAACTCCACAGAGTTGTACCAGGTCTGCTCTGCTTGAGCTACCCTCCACAGAGTTGTACCAGGTCTGCTCTGCTTGAGCTACCTTCCACAGAGTTGTACCAGGTCTGCTCTGTTTGAGCAGCCGTCCTAGCCTCTGCCTGTCCTCGAATTCCGTCCCACAATATTTATACTAGGCTGGTGTTATGTAATCTATCATCCTCTCGAAAGTTCTAGATCAGGGTTGTTTTTCTCAAAATACTACGCCTAACACTAATCTATGAATTTCATTGGTCTAATTAGATGTTAAGATGAGCTGTTTACACGTATTTCCAGCTTCTAGAAGATTTTCGAACCTCTCAAATTGTTAATTGTTGAGCGGAAACTTCCACTGACTAATCTGCGATGTCCAAACCATTACGTATGTGTTTACAAAAACAAATTGTTTTGCGAAAATAAAATTTATAACTGGGTCATTTTAATATCCAAATTTTCCTTCGAATATAGTACTCAAAATACGGCTCGGGTAACCTTGGTAACTAGATTCGTCTAACGAACATCGTCATTATTTCAAATACACTTGTTCTGTCTCTCTGTTACAAATATACATGTTCCTTCTGTGGTTGGGCACTATACATGTTCCCTCTGTGGTTGACAGGAAACCAGACCAAGACATGATGATCTTGAGTTGAATATTTAGACACTTGTCTTGAGAGTATAGTAAAACTCAGCTTAACCAGCAGACAATTCAATGAAGGGGTATGAGCACAGGGAACCCTACATTAGTTGTTGTATAACTGAGCATGGCAGAAAACATACTCGTTCACTAGTGTTATTGTGTCCAACTCTGGCTTAGTCTGCCTGGCATTAGTCTACCTGGCATTAGTCTCAAGGGCAAGAATCCAGTGGCAATGATACATTACAGAACATGTCTTACTATAAACTTTAAACAAAGTGGATATTAGTCAGCTCTGACTGCCACTCTATGACCAATCAGATGTGATATCATGTTACAGTAGAACTCCAGATGTGATACCATGTTACAGTAGAACTTCAGATGTGATACCATGTTACAGTAGAACTCCAGATGTGATACCATGTTACAGTATAACTCCAGATGTGATACCATGTTACAGTATAACTCCAGATGTGATACCATGTTACAGTAGAACTCCAGATGTAATACCATGTTACAGTAGAACTTCAGATGTGATACCATGTTACAGTAGAACTGCAGATGTGATACCATGTTACAGTAGAACTCCAGATGTGATACCATGTTACAGTATAACTCCAGATGTGATACCATGTTACAGTATAACTCCAGATGTGATACCATGTTACAGTAGAACTCCAGATGTGATACCATGTTACAGTAGAACTCCAGATGTGATACCATGTTACAGTAGAACTACAGATGTGATACCATGTTACAGTAGAACTCCAGATGTGGTACCATGTTACAGTAGAACTACAGATGTGATACCATGTTACAGTATAACTTCAGATGTGATACCATGTTACAGTAGAACTCCAGATGTGATACCATGTTACAGTAGAACTTCAGATGTGATACCATGTTACAGTAGAACTACAGATGTGGTACCATGTTACAGTAGAACTCCAGATCTGTCACCATGTTACAGTAGAACTTCAGATGTGATACCATGTTACAGTAGAACTTCAGATGTGATACCATGTTACAGTAGAACTACAGATGTGGTACCATGTTACAGTAGAACTTCAGATGTGGTACCATGTTACATTATAACTACAGATGTGATACCATGTTACAGTAGAACTACAGATGTGGTACCATGTTACAGTATAACTACAGATGTGATACCATGTTACAGTAGAACTACAGATCTGTCACCATGTTACAGTAGAACTTCAGATGTGGTACCATGTTACAGTATAACTACAGATGTGATACCATGTTACAGTAGAACTACAGATGTGGTACCATGTTACAGTATAACTACAGATGTGGTACCATGTTACAGTAGAACTCCAGATGTGGCACTTTAATGTGGTATTTTTCCATTTGTAAAATCTTACAGTTCAATCCATGTCGGCGTAGGCGATCATGTCTCTCCTCAACTTTCTCTTCATGGTGCAAGTAATCATTTCTGATGTCGATCTTTTGACAAACCACGTTGTCCGATCATCCAATCTCTTCTTCCTGAATTTTACCTGTAGTCACCAAATGTTCTAAACCTTCTCTTCGCATTATATGCCCGAAGAACCTTGATTGTCTGATGCTTATTTGTTTGATAAGGTTTCTTTGTGTGTAGGCCTGATTTAAATCCTCATTATTTGATTTCTTAGCTATCCATGGAATTTTTCAGCATTCTTCTGTAAAACCATATTTCTGTGGCTTCCAACGATCTTACCGACTGTTTGTTCATTGTCCATGATTCACTGCCTTACACAAGTATTTGTTCAATATAATGAGCACCGAAATACTTGTTTCCGCATCCTGTCACAATTACACAAATTTATGTCTCATTGGGCAAAATGCCTACATTTTGTCCGACATTCGGATGTGTCTGTCCTACATGCCGTAGGGGCCTAACAAAGACACAAGGAAAACAACCAGTGGTGGCTTATCATTAAAGGCCAGTGGGGCGAGCCCCACCAAAAATAATGTGTAACGTGTATTTATTATTAAAAAAATTATTTGTTCCGAATTATTACTTTCAACGTGATACTGCTTAGCTTTGAAAGTTAAATATATAATGCTAAAATATCAAATATAGTCTGAAAATCAGTGTCTATCCTCCCTAACTAGTATTGTTCATGCATTTATGCGCACTACATTTTAGGGCCAGTAGAAATGTGGTCGATTAAGATCATCTGCTAAAATAGCGAACTCTGACTTCTCGACTGGTTATTTAGCAAGACAAATAGGTGTTTTCATTCATTCAGTACGGAAATTCATACGTGGCTATGCCAGTACACAATCATATGGTGTTTTTGCGCTAAACATTAGTCCGGGAGTGTAAATACCGAAGGATATATAAACTAATAAAAATAATTAACTAACCATCATATAATAGTTTACAGTAATCGCATGTTGCACCAATATACATTTGTGTACGTTCTAGTAAACAGGGATAACTTCCTGCAATAGACAACTAATAGTAAATACTAAAATATAATCGAACCAAAAACCATGATTTTTCAGAACATTTTTGTCTGGCAGTACCAATAAAAATGATCACGAGCCACCACTGAAAGCAACGTACTCATATTTTCGCACGCCCAGTGGTTACGGGCTTAAATTTGGAGTGTAAAGAATAGAACCACTGCTACCTGCCACGCATGTCGTAAGAGGCGACTACGGAGGTTTGGCTGAAATCAGATGCATGTGTTCTAAATGTATAGAAGTCTATGCGTTTAGGGCCTACCAAACCAATGTGCAGCGATACACGTTCTTGGCAAAGATCAAACATATCACAAAGCGTGATTAAAATTGGTGGTAAAGAACGAACGCAAAGAAAAAGAAGATATTTTCTGCACAAACCACAAAGCCTGGTTAACCTGGTCAATCTTCTTCTTCTTTTTGCGTTCGTTCTTACGACCAATTTTAGTCACTCTTTGTGATATGTTTGATCTTTGCCAGAAGCGTGTATCGTTGCACATTGGTTTTGGTAGGCCCTAAACGCATAGACTTACACATTTAGGACACATGTATCCATTTCAGCCAAACCTCCTAGTTGCCTCTTACGACATGCGTGGCAGGTAACAGTGGTTCTATTCTTACACCCCAAATTTGGGCCCAGGTAACCACTTGGCGAACTGGTCAATAATAACAAATGTAAACTTGGTCAATAATAACAAATTCAAACCAACAAACAATAATTTCTTGACTGACTTTGATCACAATAAAACAATATCAAATATAATTAGAAGCATACAACATCCAACAAATCTTCAAGAGCAAGAAAATGATGAATGACAACAGTAAAAAATAAGTGTAAAATGCTGCAAACTGAGAACATATTCCCATTTCATTATAATACTTGAATGAGAAGCATTGAGAAATGATCAGAATTACTTCTGCTGACAAATATGTGGACATACAGAAATATAATGGTTGGGACATCTCAGTTGTTTTTCTTCAGGTCTACTATGTATTCAGGCATAGCCAGTGGCAATTAATATAGAGTTCCCACAAACTTTTGCATGAAGGTATATTTTCTTTATCACCAGTTGCCCTTGTCATTCAGACTAGCATGACACTGACTTTACACCGATTAGTTGGAGTAAAGCTCACCTGAATGGTGATGGACACTGGTGATAAGGAAAGCAAGTCTTCATGCAAAAAATCAGTAAGAGGCTCTTTATATGGCTGTGCTTGAATTCATAGTGGACGAACAAAAATAAATGTTTAATTAGTGGTCAGTTTTGTTCCATTTAATTAGTGGTCAGTTTTTTTTGCATTTACTGTAAAAGAAGGCTAAATTCATACCATATTGTCTAATGGTACAGGAGTGTATCTGGTTAGTCTATGTCTCCTTGACCTACATTTGGTTAGGTTATGTCTCATTGATCTATATCTAGTTAGTCTATGTCTTCTTGACCTACATTTGGTTAGGTTATGTCTCATTGATCTATATCTAGTTAGTCTATGTCTCCTTGACCTACATTTGGTTAGGTTATGTCTCATTGATCTATATCTAGTTAGTCTATGCCTTCTTGACCTACATTTGGTTAGGTTATGTCTCATTGATCTATATCTAGTTAGTCTATGTCTCCTTGACCTACATTTGGTTAGGTTATGTCTCATTGATCTATATCTAGTTAGTCTATGCCTTCTTGACCTACATTTGGTTAGGTTATGTCTCATTGATCTATATCTAGTTAGTCTATGTCTCCTTGACCTACATTTGGTTAGGTTATGTCTCATTGATCTATATCTAGTTAGTCTATATCTCTTTGGCCTACATCGAGTTATTCTATGCCTCCTTGACCTACATATGTTTATTCTGTCTCCTCGACCTACATCTGGTTGTTTTACATCTCCTAGACTTAAATATGGCCATTCTATGTTTCCTTGACCTACATCTGGTTATTTTGAGTCTCCTTGACCTATATCTCATTATTCCATGCATCCTTGCTCTATATTTGATTAGTCATAGCCTCCTTGACCTTTATCTGGTTAGCCTATGTCTTCTTGACCTATTTCTAAGTAGCCTATGTCTCATTGACCTACATCTGGTTAGACTATGTCTCCCTGACCTACATATAGCCTATGACTTCTTGGTCTATATCTGACTAGTATACGTCTCATTGACCTACATCATGCTAGCCTGTCTCCTTGGCCTATATCTGGTTAGCCTATACCTCCTCAGCTTACATCAAATTATCCTATGCCTACTTGACTTACTTCTACTCTGTTTACATCTCTGTGTGTGACCTACAACCTCCTTCCTTGTGTTATGCTGAAATATACAACTAGACTAGACTAAACCAACAACTCAATCCCACAATGATAAAACGCAATCCCACAATGATAAAACACAATCACAGTGATAAAACACATATCACACAATGATAAAACACAACATATCACACAATGATAAAACACAATCACACAATGATAAAACACATATCACACAATGATAAAACACAACATATCACACAATGATAAAACACATATCACACAATGATAAAACACAATCACACAATGATAAAACACATATCACACAATGATAAAACACAATCACACAATGATAAAACACAATCACACAATGATAAAACACATATCACACAATGATAAAACACATATCACACAATGATAAAACACAATCACACAATGATAAAACACATATCACACAATGATAAAACACATATCACACAATGATAAAACACAATCACACAATGATAAAACACAATCACACAATGATAAAACACATATCACACAATGATAAAACACATATCACATTATATCTTGAAATATCTTGTTCAGATATTGAAATAACAGTCAAATATTAGCACACAAAATGTAGCAGGGATAATTATTTTAAAAAAATTATCACAAACTATCACATTCTGAGACCAAATTATCACAATAAATTATCATATTTAAATCACACACAAAATCAAAGTGACATTGTTACAGTGTTGAGAAGAAACAGTCATTTAATTGGGAGATTCAAGTAGTGTATAAAGAATGAAAGAGCAGGAATGTACATAGAATAACTACACAAGGTTTAGGATATTATCAAAGTATCAACCGTCAAAGTCAGAGCAAGGTTTGCCTGAATGTCGAGAGACACCTATGATAAGAAAAGCAAGTCTTTATGCAAAAATAAGTAGTAATTATAATATTAGACACCAGAACTACGACTGATTTGGTAGCGGTCAAATGAAAATAATAATCTCAAAGTACCTGCAGGGAAATTATGTTATAAATGTTGATATAGAAATTCAAGGCTATCATGGTGACAACTACTAAGTTTAGTTTGCTGGCTGTATCTCCTATACACTGTCTATGTCTTGCTGGCTGTATCTCCTATACACTGTCTATGTCTTGCTGGCTGTATATCCTATACACTGTCTATGTCTAGCTGGCTATATCACCAATGTCCATAATCGTTCAGACAAGCCTTATTCCAACTTCAGAGGTACTTGTAATTTATATTCCCAAGTAAAGGATCAGGGTCTCCTGTAGTAGACCGCACACCAAGTAAAGGATCAGTTTCCTATAGTAGACCACACACCAAGAATTTGTGGCCAAGCTGACCTCGCATCATGGAATTTCCATGGCCACTAGTTTAGAGTGTAACCAACTTTGCTATCGGCAAACCCACTGCTCTTTATAATACTTCCATACGGTTCAAACTCTAGTTATACCATTTCTGGTGATCGTTCAGAGATCTATTTCTGTCTTATTTTCAGAACACAATGGCTCTCAAGTTGATCTAGCCTCAATTGGGAACCAGAGGAAAAACTAGGAACTAAAGGTGACTGATGTAATGTTGGTCACATCCCCCATCATGTAGATCACATCACTCATCATGTAGACCACATCACCCATTGTAAACCACATCACCCATTGTAAACCAAAGCATCCATCATGTAGACCATATCACCCATTGTAAACCAAAGCATCCATCATGTAGACCATATCACCCATCATGTTGATCACATCACCATCATGTTGGTCACATCACATCACTGATCACATCACCCATTATGTAGATCACATCACCCATCATGTAGATCACATCACCCATTATGTAGATCACATCACCCATTATGTAGATCACATCACCCATTATGTAGATCACATCACCCATTATGTAGATCACATCACCCATTATGTAGATCACATCACCCATTATGTGCTGCTGATAAAAGAAAAATATATGCGGGGTAAGGTAAACCTCTTTCAAGGAGATGTAAGGAGCCTCCATCCTTCGCTAGCCCTAGTCTCGGCACAACCTTGAGCAAGGTAGAGTACCGCTTAGTACCTCCACATCCCCCTCCCGGCAGAGTGGATGAGTGCAAGAGCAGCCAACAGAGTGTTAATGGTTATGGTCTAAAAACTTATGATGGTAGGAAGAGGAGTTCTGTTATAGAGACAATGGCTACAGTCATGGTCCAGTACATGACCACAGGAAGGAAAGCAATGGCAGACTACTTTCTAAGAAAATGTCTAGATAACCCTAACAGTATACGAGCCTAACACCAGTATCCCCCTCCCCAATGTACCTCATGGTAAGAAAACCGGTTTCTATCTTGTCCCATCCAATATATATATATATAGAGACATATTTTTATGTGATTTATAAGTATAATAATATTAGCGAAGAAAATGATGATAAAAATATATGAATAGATTGATTGCCAACCGTTGATAGACACAAAGGGTTGGAAGACCACTACAGACGGATGCATCCGGGAAGAGGAAGACCACAGAGAAGATGGATTCAGGATGTAACTGATGATTTGAGCATGGACACGCAGAGGTGGGTGGCTTATGAGAAGAGAAAATTCGAAGGACAGTTAGGGTGGCAAAGTTCTGCTCAGGACAAGCTATTTGATAATCGTTGATACAATAAATAATTTGAACAATAAATAATTTATACAATAAATAATTTATACAACTATTACTGCACAATGAGTAAATATATTTGTGAAAAATGTTGCTGGTCCCAAAACAAAAATATATTGGTTTGTATCATAGATCAAGAAAAATGAATAGATTCAAAGTTCCAGTAATCTCATCGTTTGGTTCAGTGTGAACTAGCAAGGAACATAGACATACAACTCTGTGTGGTTCAGTGTGAACTAGCAAGGAACATAGACATACAACTCTGTGTGAATTAGCAAGGAACATAGATATACAACTCTGTGTGAACTAGCAAGGAATATAGACATACAACTCTGTGTGAGCTAGCAAGGAACATAGACATACAACTCGGTGTGGCTTATGTGAACTAGCAAGGAATATAGACATACAACTCTGTGTGAACTAGCAAGGAACATAGACATACAACTCTGTGTGGTTCAGTGTAAGCTAGCATGGAGAATAACTCATCTCAACAACTTTCTGCCTCTAGATAGTGTTGCTAACTCGAACTTGTAGTTTATAATTTCATCAACTCTAATTCTGAACAATATTCTCAGAATTTGCAACAGATCTCTGTTGTCGGGTTCACAAGGAGCAAAGAATAGTAATGATGTGACCTACAAAGCACGTCGTAAGAGGCGAATGAGGTTGGGGCCTAGGGAAGCTACACTAGTAAATAAAAAGCCTATTGGAAATCGGATGTGCTGACCTACTTGTAGGCGCATAACTGGCACAAAGCACAATTGCACTTAGGTTCAGATCACATACAAATCACAAAGAGTGGTTAAACAAGTGGTCGATATGGTGCGTTTGAAGAAGTACCATCAATTTTTAATGACTCTTTCATGCTTGACGTTTTAATGTCCTATTGATACTATCATCTTAGTCGTCTCCTGCCCTGCCTTTCAGAAACTATGCTCTCTATTGTTGTTCTGCCTAAACCACTATAATGTTTAATGTGAACAAATTACTATAATGTTTAATTTGAACAAACCACTATAATGTTTAATTTGAACAAACTACTATAACGTTTAATGTGAACAAATTACTATGTTTAATGTGAACTTCTTCTTTTGTCGTCACACTGCTACCGGTTGTTGCCCAGTGTCGCGGTTTGATGTGAACAAACTACTATAATGTTTAATTTGAACAAACTACTATAATGTTTAATGTGAGCAAACTACTATAATGTTTAATGTGAACAAACTACTATAATGTTTACTGTGAGCAAACTACTATAATGTTTAATGTGAACAAACTAATTAAGTATTTGAAGCATAATATTGTGTATATGTCAATGTTCCTCCATGCTTGTTGGTATGTGTGTGTTATGACGCCTGTGTGTTCTTGCACGCATGTGTGTGTTTAAAACATGAAACATAACATTTAGTGACACCCGAGTGGTTACCGGGGCCCAAATTTGGGGTGTAAAGTATAGAACCTAGAACCACTGTTACCTGCCACGCATGTCGTAAGAGTCGACTAAGGAGGTTTGGCTGAAATCGGATGCACATGTCCTAAACGTGTAGAAGTCTATGCGTTTAGGGCCTAACAAACCAATGTGCAACGTATACACCTTCTTGGCAAAGATCAAACATATCACAAAGAGTGATTAAATTGGTCGTAAAGAACGAATACAAAGAAGAAAACAGTTAGTGGTTTATGTAAAAGGTGGACTCCTAAACATCATATGTGTCTACGCACCAACCCTAGCAGCGTCTGCAGAAGATAAAGACAAGTTTATGACTCATTACAGAATGTCGTTAATTCATTTACAGTAGATGAGCAACTGTTTATATTGGGTGACTTAAATGCAGCATAGGATCTGATCACCAGTCATGGCCAGTATGCCTGGGTCATCATGGCATTGGAAATATCAACGATAATGGTCAAAGACTGCTTGAATTCTGCTCCCAAAACAACATGTGTGTGACAAATACGTTTTTTTGCTGTCAAACACAGACACAGAGTGTCATGGTGCCAACCAAGATCAGGTCACTGGCATCAGCTTGATTTTGTACTCGCACGCAGACAACACCTCAACACAGTGAAAATCACACATACTTTCCACAGCGCGGACTGTGATACAGATCATGCACTAGTTATCAGCAAAGTCAAAATACTTCTAAGGAAAACCCATTCAACAAGAAGACCACCCAAACCCAAAGTCAGCGTCACCAAAATGGGGATGACAGAAAATAGGAGACTTTCAGAAGGCGTTTACTGCTCTGTGTGAGAATGAAATGGGAGAATGTAGCGTAGACGAAAAGTGGAACATTCTAAAATCTAACATATATGACTGTGCCATTGACTCCTATGGCACCAAGAAATTCTCCAACAAAGACTGGGTAGAACAAAATGAAACAAACCTAAGCCCTCTACTTGAGGAAAAGAAAAGAGCTCTAATAAATTACAAAAATAACCCTCGCAAAGTTCAAAGGACCATCTTCGGCACACAAAATCAGTATTGCAACGAGAGTCAAGGAGGTGTGCAAATGAATACTGGTCAGCAAACTATGTTCTCGATACAAAATGCTGCAGATATAGGCAACACCAAGGCAATGTACGAAAATATCAGAGTAGCTCTGGGACCAAACATAACAAAAATTGCACCACTAAGATCGGAAACAGGTGAGCCAATAACAGATATGACCAAACAGCTCGAAAGATGGGTGGAACATTATTCCAATCTTTACTCTGTGGAGAAACCAGCACACCAAGCCCTCGATCAGATCATACTGAAACATCATGACCAAACCGAGCTGGATACCGAACCCACAGAGCTGGAACTTTCCGAAGCAATCAACAAACTTTCAAATGGCAAGGCATCAGGAATAGACATTCCTGCAGAAATCTTCAAATACAATAGGGATGTCCTCCTGCCCCATCTCTACAATCTCCTTATTCAGCGCTGGAGAGAGGAACATTTCCTCAGGACATGAGGGATGCAAAGATAGTGACACTCTATAAAAACAAAGGGATAAGAGTTGAACAACTACAGAGCGTCTCCCTTCTAAGCGTAACAGGCAAAGCTTTTGCACTAGTCCTTTCTAAACGACTACAGATACTGGTGGAGCGTGTTCTTTCAGAGTCACAATGTGGATTCAGAGCTGGACGGTCAACAACTGACATGATATTTACCCTTCGACAACTACAAGAGAAGTGCAGAGAGCAGAGCAAGCCTCTATGTATTGCTTTTGTGGATCTGACTAAGGCATTTGACACAGTCAGCAGGCCAAGTCTTTATAAAATATTGAAGCATATTGGCTGTCCCCCAAAGTTGCTCCAATTGATTGTCTCCTTCCATGAGGGCATGAAAGCCAGCATACAGTTCGATGGCAGCACGTCTGATAGTTTTGAGGTTAAGAGTGGAGTCGAGCAGGGCTGTGTCCTTGCCCCCACTCTCTTTGGCATCTTCTTAGCAGTCCTTTTGAACCACGCCTTAGGGGGCGCTGATGGTGATGTTTTCATCCGCACTAGATCTGATGGTTCACTGTTTAACTTGGCTCGCTTAAGAGCCAAGATAAAACGCGAAATACTTCTCAAGGACCTCCTTTTAGCGGGCGATGCTGCCTTAGTCGCCCACAGTGAGACTACACTGCAATGTTTAATTAATAATTTGTCAATGGCATGCGACCTCTTTTCTCTGACAATAGTGTCTCCAAACAGTTGTATTATGTCAAGGAGGTAACACATCAAATATCACTTTAAATGGCAACCATCTAACACCAGTTCAAAAATTCTGCTATCTTGGGTCCATGGTCACTGCCAGCCTTTCTCTTGAGGAAGAAATCAGCGCTCGCATAGGAGTCGGCTACTACATTCGGCATACTATCAAAGCGAGTGTGGGAAAAAAAAAAATTGACATTGCAGACGAAGACTCAAATATATCGAGCCTGTGTAATTAGTTCTTTACTATATGGCTCAGAAACATGGACAGCCTACTCAAGACACGAGAGGAGACTTAACATCTTTCACCTTCGATTTTTCCCATAAGATTATGAACATCAGGTCGATCGACAAGATAACCAACTCTGAAGTACTGCAACGCAAAATGCCTTCCATCATGGGCATGATCAGCAGTAGACGACTAAGATGGTTGGGACATGTGAAAAGAATGGAAACTTGCCGCATACCAAAACAAACGTTCTGTGAACTTTCGAAGAGGAAGAGGCACCAGGGCAGACCACTGCTCAGATATAAAGATGTCTGCAAAGCCTCAATGAAAAACTTTTCTATAGGTCCCAGCACATGGGAGGACTAGCTGATGACAGAGTTGTGTGGAAAGCCAAATTACGGAAAGGCGCAGAGTCTTTTGAGAAGAGACTTATGTACGAGCTGAACAACAAGAGAGAAAGCGAAAACTCAGAAGTTGTCACAGTAAAACACTTGCCAATTGACCGTCTGTAAAGATGAAAAAGGGGCCATATATATATATGTGTGTGTGTATGTATGTATGTGTGTGTGTATGTGTGATGCCTGCAAAAGTAACCAACACTACCAGCAAAGACAAGTCACCAACATAAAAGAAAGTTGGCACAGAACCTTGCTTGAATTACATTGAGAAACAACAAATGAAGTGGTTTGGTCACTTACTAAGAATGCATCAAACTTCACAGTATACAGAGTCCTCTACAACAGAACATCGGGGAAAAAAGGTGAGAGAAGACCACCACGAAAAAGATGGTTAGATGGCATAGCAGAATCCTTTCAAAGAGCAAAAATAACTATCACCCAAACCACCAGAACAGCACAACACAAAAACAGAAATTCACAACACTGGGCAGCTACCTGGTAGCAGTGTGTTGACAAAAGAAGAAAGAAAGAAGTGTATGTGTGGGATGGATTAGTGTAATGCATAAGTGTTCGCTTATCAACTTGGACACAAGAGGGTCGTGTGTTCAATCCCATACTTGATGTTCCACATGTGAGGAAAGGAATTGGTTCTACACACTAGGGCCTAGAAATGGGAAGTGAAGTGACTTCATACCCTAAGGTCTGAAAAGGCTACAGGAATTTTTTTTTTATATGTGTGTGTGTGTGCTACAAATAACAAGAACCATTGAGTAATTTAATAATCACTTCTGTGTATGTGTGTGCTACAAATGACAACAGCAAGTGATCATGGCTACCATACACAACCTGTTACTACTTTCAATGTCAACTGTCATCATACATGAATATATTACATCAACTGGACACAATATATATATGCAACTATTGAGCATTCCCTGGCAACTTCAGGCAGTGTTTTAAAATACAAATGGTTTAGTGTCAGTGATAAAAACTGGTTCAATACAACCAGTCAAGATTCCCGTAATGACATCATGGCCGCCTGACCTCTGTGTGTGATTGTGATGGTGGCCGGGTGCTGGTTCCAAGGCTCACCATCCACTTGCATTGGTGCATTTCCTCCGTATAAAATGATCTGAGAAACATACACATATAAACATGTCATTATTGTTGTCGATAAGAATGTTTCTTATTTGTTCATCCTAACAAATATGTTTTGTTATGTTGGGGTCGCTGTGACCAAGTCAATTTTCATCCTAACGAAATATGTTTTGTTATGTTGGGGTCGCTATGACCAAGTCAATTGTTTTTTGTTGCAAAGATCATGAGCTAAAATTAAGTTTCAGTTTGGAATATCTCCATTGCACTTCGGACATGTCCATAGGTGCCCCGATCTCCTTCGCAATATCTCCAACAGCGTCCAGCGACTGACTGTACCAATTCGATTTTGAATGATGAGTCTACTCATATACCTGATATTCTTTTCTGGTCACTTCAATCTTCAATTCCAGCTCTTGAAATCGTAGTAATTGACAAGGATTTGTCTATGTTGAATTAAGTGATTGTCCCGGTCTGTAAATTAAAATCTTTACTGAAATGGAGACTGTAAATGTATAACTTGTTTACCGGGCCCAAATTTGGGGTGTAAAGAATAGAACCACTGTTACCTGCCACGCAGGTCATAAGAGTCGACTAAGGAGGTTTGGCTGAAATCGGATGCACATGTCCTAACGTGTAGAAGTCTATGCGTTTAGGCCTCATAAACCAATGTGCAACGTATACATGTTCTTGGCAAGATCAAACATATCACAAAGAGTGATGAAAATTGGTCATAAAGAATGAACAAAGAAGAAGTATAACTTGTTCACTATGAAACAAACCTTGAAGCTCACCACCATGAGTAAAGAAATGCTTTGACGATCTTAGCGGCTTCTAGACGCAATGAGTTAGGCGGTTGATGTAGTGCACTTTGACGATCCCAGCGACTTCTAGAAGGCAATCATCTAACAAGCGGTTGATGTAGTGCAAATGAAGAAGAAGACGGAGAAGAAAAGATATGGAATGGGGCTGCCATTGTGGATCATTTCGTTCTTTCTTTTCTAAATCCTGTTCTGCCTCACAGTGTCAGGATAAGAAGAGATTTCAAGAACAAGCTTTTGTGTGCGCTGCATAAACAGTGTTTTTCATCACCTCTATTATCTCTCAGGTCCATATTTTGCGCGGCCTGCCTTTAGTTTTGTATCCACTGTATCGGAGTAACATTGCTCTTTGGGGCGTATTGCCTGTTGGTAATCTGTGGATCACCATTATTTGAAATGAGCATTGGAAAATGATCACAAAAGACAAAGAATCTGTGGTACTGATAGTGTCTCTTTGTTGTGTTAATATTAGATATTGCTAGCTAGCTACTACTCCAGAACCTGGAAAACCACCTCTACACCAGACCTGGCCTTTAGTACAGGTGACATCCACCACAAAATTGATAGTATGGTGCTAGACCAACTAGCAGGAAGTGACCACAGACCGGTAAAGCTGGCCGTAAATGTTGCATACTCCCACAGCAACCAAAGCTGCTACCAAGATGGAACTACAAACGAGCAGACTGGGGGGAAATTTGCACTCCTGACAGACCTATACTGCGAACCCTAAACATACGCAAGAGTATGCTAAAGCTGGGTTGCAGGCTTTACTAAAGCCCTCCAAAATGCAGCCACTGAGTTCATCCCTTGAGGTGCGAGACCAAACTACAGCCCATTCTGGACGGACGAATTAGAACAACTAGAAGTAGAACTAACAAAAGCAAGAGACATTGCAGAAATAGAAAGAACAACAGAAGCAAACATTAAACTTAAAGCCACCTCTGCAAGATACAAACGAACACTAAATGAAAATGCTAGAAACAGCTGGATAGAAAAAACACAAAGCCTTAAACTAGACAGAGATGGAAATAAGTTGTTGAAACTAGCCAGGGCACTAAACCAAGAAAATAAATACAAGCACACAATCACCATCAAACAGAATGATGAACAGCTAAGCGGAAACAAGCTGCCAATATCCTTAGTGAGCACTTTACACAAGTAAATCATATAGATGTTCCTGAAGAAGGAGGAAACATAAAAGAAGAACTAATGGCCCACGACCTCATTCAAGGTCCCCGGAGGAGCACATGACAACTAAATTCACAATGCATGAATTTAAAAAAGCATTATGCTCTCTAAAGAAAAGAAAATCACCAGGCAATGATGGGATAACTAACAAAATGATAATAGAAATGGGACGACAAGCGAAAAAGAAGCTACTATAAATTTTTAACTGTAGCTGGAAAAGTGGCGTTATACCCAAAGAATGGAAGGAAGCTATACTGATACCGATAAAAAGACGGGGAAGGATCCCACAGACCCTAGCAGTTATAGACCAATTAGCCTACTGAGCTGCGTAGGAAAATTGCTAGAACGCATGATCAACACCAAACTAATGTGGCATCTGGAAGAAAAGGGCTTACTACTCCCCAACAAGCAGGCTTCCGAAAACACAGATCTACAGAAGATCAAGTGACATATATTGCCCAGGAGATAGAGGATGCTTTTCAAGAGGAAAAACAAACGCTAGCAGTATGGGTAGATCTGGAGAAGGCTTTTGATAAAGTGTGGAAGGCTGGCCTAAAAGTGAAGTTGCGCAGAAACCAAGTAGCAGGGCGATATGTACAAATGGATATCACAGTATCTAGAAAAAAGAACTGTTAAAGTGCAAGTGCAAGAGTTCACCAGCAGGAAAACAACACTAGAACAAGGAGTTCCTCAAGGTGGAGTACTGTCGCCAACACTGTTCCTCATATACATCAATGACATAACCGAGAACATACCCAGAAGGATCCACCCGCCCTGTATGCGGATGACCTGGCCTGTGAACATCAGAGGAGCGCACACGCTGCAACAAGCAGAATACAACAGGCCCTCACATCCCTAGACCAATGGTCCAATACATGGCTGATCAAAGAAAATGAAAAGAAAACGACATATACGATTTTCTCCTATCACAAGCCCCAAAGTCCAAAGCTCCTACTAAATAACCATATATTGCTCCCAGAGAAAACCCCACATACCTTGGAATCACCTTCGACCAGCACATGACATGGAAGGCTCAGGTTGAAAAAAACAAAACCGAGCAAAATCCAGGGCGGCAATCATGAAAAATTAGCTGGCACAACTTGGGGCAGATAACAGTGTTTTAAAGAAGCTTTATATGGGATATGTTTGCCCGACACTGGACTATGGAATCTCTGCATGGGCAACTGTAGCCCAATCCAACTTCAACAAAATCAACCGTGTTCAGAACCAAGCTATGAGAATTATTACAGGGGGGAATGAGATCTACCCCAATACAGGAAATGGAGAAGACCACCGGCCTACAACCAATGGAGGATATAGAGACAGCAGAACACAAAACAAGCAGAAAAGTTCAAGAGACTAGAAGATCACCCAATGTACCACAGAATGAATTGGCTAGGAAGGATCAGACTAAACGAACCAACTTTGCAGCGACAACCAAGATGATGATGAGCAAACAACCATCATGTGCTGAAGTTACTCCCAAACCACTAAAATATATCAACACAAGACAGATATGGAAAGATACAAAATTCCCAGAGCTGAATGAGAACATCACAGAGATAGCAGGCAAAAACCAACACACAAGTGAAGAAAGAAAACTCCTGGCCACCGAGTACCTAAAGGAACACTTTCCTAACACCAGGTGGGCTCATGTATACACAGATGGGTCTACAGCAAATGCAACTGAAAATGGAGGAGGAGGAGCCCTCATAGTGCTCAGTGACATGAAACACAGGAAGCTAAAATTAGCGACAGGATGGTTCTCCAGCAGTTACAGAGCAGAGGCAAAGGCCCTAAAAGCGGCGGCAGAAGCCATAGTGTCAGAGGAACATGTAAATGAAAACCTGGTATTTCTTACTGATGCCCTGTCAGTAATTACTGCTCTAAAAATCAAGACGATAACAACTTGAAGGAACTGCAAGCATCACTACTTCAAGTATGCAACATCTTCTCTAGAGTGGTAATACATTAGATACCATCTCACTGCAGAATACCTGGCAATGAGACTGCGGACATATTGGCAATAGCAGGAAGCAGGCTACCACAGACACCAGTATGACATATGAGGAAGCAAAAGTACATATAAAATGGCCTACAAAACAAATGGCTGAGAGATCACCCAGGGCATGAAAAGGACGATGCATACCACCAACTAAGTAGAGAGGAACAGGTTGTCATTTTTCGTCTACGAACAGGACACTAATAGGCTGAGGTACCATCTGTTTAATAAGTATAAAATAGGCCCATCTGACATATGTACATGTGGCACCAGCAAGCTGACAGAGACACACATACTGCAAGAATGTCCAACATTCACAGAACAGAGAGAAAACACATGGCCAATCCCCATATCAGTCCAAGACAAGCTATACGGAGATGTACATGGACTCAGTTGACTCACTAACTACTTGAAAAGTATACAAATCGATGTCAGTCCAAGACAAGCTATACGGAGATGTACATGGACTCGGTTGACCACTAACTACTTGAAAAGTATACAAATCGATGTCAGTCCAAGACAAGCTATACGGAGATGTACATGGACTCCGGTTGACCACTAACTACTTGAAAAGTATACAAATCGATGTCTGAAAATGTTGGAAGAAGAAGAAGATATGGCTAGGATATCAGGAGGAGCTGCAATGGAAACAAATTATATTCTTAGCATATGAGAGAGTCTTTCCGAACAGAGAGGTTCCAGGGTTGTGAATCCTACTCGCTGACCAGATTGAGAGTTGTTATGTTATGTTATGCGATCGACGTCATGGCACATTGAGCATTCCCATTCGTGCTCTGTCCTCCGTGCAGCAGCCATCCCAAAGTCCATTTGCTCACAGTACCCATTAGAAGTTGATTACTATATCTTCTCTCTCTACCACGAAGACGATACTGTCTGGCATGTCTAAACTTAACGCCTAATTCTCAAACTCGTTCCAGTGTCTGAGACCCGCCCATGTCACACAATTGAGAGCGTCCCGCATTGATGATATCGGCTCTGTCCATGCTACTGCCCACTTGAGTCGGGGCACTGTTTACAAGAGAGTCAGCACGCTCGTTAACCCGCACTCCAGCATGTCCAGACGTGTACAGCCAAGTCATTTTCTTGAGATGTGATCTCGAATGATGTCCACCCATTCCACATGCATACTTCTAGATTCAATCAGTTGAAGCATATTCATCGAGTCTGATATGATGATCGGATGGGTAACCTGTTGCTCAGCCACCCATGACAGAGCCCTGGAGGCAGCGGTGATCTCCATAGTCATGCTCGATGTCGTTGTCTCAAAAGCCCGCAGTCCTCATGAAGTGTGTGACCGTTTCGTTGTGCTGAGTAAGCCCACGATGATCTGGTGCCACGCTTGACAGAGCCATCGGTGTAGATAATGATATCACCTGGGTGGGAGTGCTGATCCACGAGTGCAAGAATTTCTGCATTGACGACGCCCGGGGCCCATTCTCTACAGCGGCGTCCAAGTGTGCTGATAACCCTGGCATAAGCAGTCATATCCTCTGATATAGGCATCCATTCGTCACCGTGCCTCAGCTCATCTAGAGTACAGACCTGTTTAATAACATCCTCTGCCTCGGCCATCCAGGATCGACCTCTCTTCAATCGCCTTCCCTTGTTCTCATTTATGGATTTGTGCAGAGGATGATTTGTGTCCGCAGAAACTCTCAGATACGCTTTACCTGTGCGACTTTGTGTCTCGTGGCTATCGTTGGCAATCCAAGGACATAGCACATTGCCTCACAAGAAGTGTCACGTGTGCAACCGAGTATAAGCCTCATCGCTTCCTTTTGGATCCTTTCTAACTTATCCAGCGATGTTCTGCTTACTGTTAGAAGACCAAGACCATAGTCCACCACGCTCAGCACTAGTCCCTGATAAAGAAAGAGTAGCAGGCGTTGCTCAATATCCATCCCGCCATAACTTTGAGAGCGGTTAGCCCTTTTCTTGCCTTTATGATAACGTTCTCAACATGGCTCTTAAATGACAGGCTTCTGTCAACTGTTATTCCAAGATACTTTAGTGTTTCGCTTCTGTCACTGTCTTTGTTACACATGCTGACAACCGGGGTCGGTGTCTTTACTATGTGAGTGTTAAGAGAGAACCATGTCAGAGAGGCATTTGCTGGGTTCACATTCGCTTCAAATTCGTTGCACCAGTCACCAATCCTATTCAGCTCACACTGTAATGCAGATGCGATCTCATTTCTGTCCTTGCCCATGCGATACACCAGAATATCATTGGTGTACAACATTGTTCTGCCAACTCTGACCCTTTGTGTGCTGGTTACCCTGACGGTGTATACATTGAAAAGGACTGGCGAGAGTGGTGATCCCTGGGGAAGGTTCATTAGGACCTGTTGAGGTTGTGATGCCCATTAACCGCAACGCACTGATAACGTGCGCTCAAAAAGTGCAGCAGCAATCCACTTGACCAAGCGTGGTTCCACCTGCATATCCATCAATAACTGCATAAGTAAGGTGTAAGAGACATTGTTATATGCGTCCTGCAAATCAATGGCTGCTGCCGTTCCATCCCCATCTGAAACCCCTCATACGCATCATATGCAAAGACCGCTGCATTGCACTAGGTGTCCTTTCCTGGGCGATAGCCGCCGAGAGTGGAGGGAAAAGACCATTTGTCTCCATTATATTTGAAACTCTATGGGCTATGAATTTTTCAAGCAGTTTGCCGACAGTGTTTTGCAAGGTAATAATTCTATATCCATTTGTGCCTGTGAGATCTTTTCCAGGCTTAGGCAAGGGTCTCAGATAGCTGTGCAGCCAATCATCAGGAATAGTGCCAGTATGGGTACTTTTATTGAAAAGCTTGCATAATTCAGCAAGATCTTTGTCCTCCAGACATTTTATGTGACTGTACCGAACACCATCAGGACCAGGCGCTGTATCCGAGCATGTCTTTAGTATTCATTTGATATTATAGACAGAAATGTATTCTATATTGTCGTCCATGACAGTCTGCATCTCATGCGAATGGTATACGATCTGCTGCATCCTTTTACGTTCCTCTGTCTTTCTTTTCTGTCTGGAGAATAAAGTTATGCAAGAACGCCTCACCCTCTCCTCATCTGTCCTCAAAATTACTCCACTGTCCAGATTCAGATTAGGCATTGAAAAAGGTCTCTCACCACCATTCATGTTGCGGTGCAATCTCCAGAATTTTGCGAGTGATTGCTCGTTTCCAATTTCAACGCAGAATCTCTCCCATATAGTGTGCTTGGCTTCTCTTGCAATCTGCTTGAAATGTATAGCCAGACTGTTCTTTCTTTCTGTTAGGGCTCTTCCACGTTCCTCGGAGAGATTTTGTGATTTTCTGGCTTTTTCCCACGCTTTGGTCGCCATCCTTTTTCCGCCCATGCCTGTGCAACTTCAGGTGTCCACCATGGTGGCTGCTGGAAAGAAGTTCTTGTTTTAATTAGTGAACAATGTACCTTTAGCCGCAGCTGACTGATGACATTAGGTTGGTGTCTGTCATAGTGGAAAGCAAAAGCACAATTTTGAGTTCTCATCTTAGCTGATTTTTTTACTAGTATTGCACAAAGTAGATGATCACTGCCATGGTGTCTGAGAACATCCCAGCGACACAATGCACTCAAATCTGGTGAAACTAGAGCGAGATCAAGTACACTATCCGTGTCTCCCTGTCTGTCAGGTATACATGTGGGCCTGCCATCATTCAGACAGACTATATCGATTGAGAGATGGATGTCAATATTCGTACAGCCTGATAATAATGGCATACCAAATATGCAAAAAGATTGATTAATCAATATCGAACTGGCGTGTTGGGCCGCTGGACACTGCTTGATTATTTGAGGTGGAGATTGGAGCACATATGGACATGTCTGGAGTGACAGTCCTCTGATAACTGAATATGTAACATAGATGGTCACTCTGTGTGTTGTGTCCACAGACATGATTAGAAAAAATCTACAGCAGATAATTGTTCAGCCTACCGTAACCTCCTTTGCCTGTCCTAGCCTAAGTGGTGAGGCCAAACCAACCTGAAGCTGAGCTATATGAAATGAGGAGAATAACCCCATGACCTCCAGTGTACCATCATCACACCTGCATCACAAACAGAAACAATACAGATCATGTAAAATGATGAAATGAGAAATGAAGGAAGTACTAACAACTACATTGTCAAACAGAAACAAAACGGGAAGAGAATACAAGAGACAAAGAAGGTTGCTACGGCAAAACAAAACAAAATTAAGCTGAAAGTCTATTTTCATGACCATCAGTCTATTATGTTCCAAAGTCAAAACAGCACAATGAATTATTACAATAACTCCAAATATTATCTGCACTTTACGGCTCATCAGTACGCTAACAACTAACAGCTACATCAATGTATGGTTTCTCAGTATGGCAACAACTAACCGCTACATCAATGTATGGTTTCTTAGTATGGCAACAACTAACCGCTACATCAATGTATGGTTTCTCAGTATGGCAACAACTAACAGCTACATCAATGAATGGTTTCTCAGTATGGCAACAACTAACAGTTATATCAATGTATAGTTTCTCATTATGGCAACAACTAACAGCTACATCAATGTGTAGTTTCTTAGTATGGCAACAACTAATAGCTACATCAATGTATGGTTTCTCATTATGGCAACAACTAACAGCTACATCAATGTATGGTTTCTCAGTATGGCAACAACTAACCGCTACATCAATGTATGGTTTCTCAGTATAGCAACAACTAACCACTACGTCAATGTATAGTTTCAGTATGGCAACAACTAACCACTACATCAATGTATGGTTTCTCAGTATAGTAACAACTAACAGCTACATCAATGTATGGTTTCTCAGTATGGCAACAACTAACCGCTACATCAATGTATGGTTTCTCAGTATGGCAACAACTAACAGCTACATCAATGTATGGTTTCTCATTATGGCAACAACTAACAGCTACATCAATGTATGGTTTCTCAGTATGGCAACAACTAACCGCTACAGCAATGTATGGTTTCTCAGTATAGCAACAACTAACCACTACGTCAATGTATAGTTTCCCAGTATGGCAACAACTAACCACTACATCAATGTATGGTTTCTCAGTATAGTAACAACTAACAGCTACATCAATGTATGGTTTCTCAGTATGGCAACAACTAACATGTACATCAATGTATGGTTTCTCAGTATAGCAACAACTAACAGCTACGCTAATGAATGGTTTCTCAGTATGGCAACAACTAACCACTACATCAATGAATGGTTTCTCAGTATGGCGACAACTAACAGCTACATCAATGTATGGTTTCTCAGTATGGCAACAACTAACCGCTACATCAATGTATGGTTTCTCAGTATGGCAACAACTAACAGCTACATCAATGTATGGTTTCTCAGTATGGCAACAACTAACAGCTACAGCAATGTATGGTTTCTCAGTATAGCAACAACTAACCACTACGTCAATGTATAGTTTCCCAGTATGGCAACAACTAACCACTACATCAATGTATGGTTTCTCAGTATAGTAACAACTAACAGCTACATCAATGTATGGTTTCTCAGTATGGCAACAACTAACAGGTACATCAATGTATGGTTTCTCAGTATAGCAACAACTAACAGCTACGTCAATGAATGGTTTCTCAGTATGGCAACAACTAACCACTACATCAATGTATGGTTTCTCAATATGCAACCACAGCTAAATCAATGAATGGTTTCTCAGTATGGCAACAACTAACCTCTACATCAATGTATGGTTTCTCAGTATAGCAACAACTAACCGCTACATCAATGTATGGTTTCTCAGTATGGCAACAACTAACAGGTACATCAGTGTATAGTTTCTCAGTATGGCAACACCTAACCGCTACATCAATGTATGGTTTCTCAGTATGGAAACAACTAACAGCTACATCAATGAATAGTTTCTCAGTATGGCAACAACTAACAGCTACATCAATGTATGGTTTCTCAGTATGGCAACAACTAACAGCTACATCAATGAATGGTTTCTCAGTATGGCGACAACTAACAGCTACATCAATGTATGGTTTCTCAGTATGGCAACAACTAACCGCTACATCAATGTATGGTTTCTCAGTATGGCAACAACTAACAGCTACATCAATGTATGGTTTCTCAGTATGGCAACAACTAACAGCTACATCAATGTATGGTTTCTCAGTATGGCAACAACTAACAGCTACATCAATAAATGGTTTCTCAGTATGGCGACAATCAACAGCTACATCAATGTATGGTTTCTCAGTATGGCAACAACTAACAGCTACATCAATGTATGGTTTCTCAGTATGGCAACAACTAACATCTACATCATTGTATGGTTTCTCAGTATGGCAACAACTAACCACTACATCAATGTATGGTTTCTCAGTATAGTAACAACTAACAGCTACATCAATGTATGGCTTCTCAGTATGGCAACAACTAACCGCTACATCAATGTATGGTTTCTCAGTATGGCAACAACTAACAGCTACATCAATGTATGGTTTCTCAGTATGGCAACAACTAACCGCTACAGCAATGTATGGTTTCTCAGTATAGCAACAACTAACCACTACGTCAATGTATAGTTTCCCAGTATGGCAACAACTAACCACTACATTAATGTATGGTTTCTCAGTATAGTAACAACTAACAGCTACATCAATGTATGGTTTCTCAGTATGGCAACAACTAACAGGTACATCAATGTATGGTTTCTCAGTATAGCAACAACTAACAGCTACGTCAATGAATGGTTTCTCAGTATGGCAACAACTAACCACTACATCAATGTATGGTTTCTCAATATGCAACCACAGCTAAATCAATGAATGGTTTCTCAGTATGGCAACAACTAACCTCTACATCAATGTATGGTTTCTCAGTATAGCAACAACTAACCGCTACATCAATGTATGGTTTCTCAGTATGGCAACAACTAACAGGTACATCAGTGTATAGTTTCTCAGTATGGCAACACCTAACCGCTACATCAATGTATGGTTTCTCAGTATGGAAACAACTAACAGCTACATCAATGAATGGTTTCTCAGTATGGCAACAACTAACAGCTACATCAATGTATGGTTTCTCAGTATGGCAACAACTAACAGCTACATCAATGAATGGTTTCTCAGTATGGCGACAACTAACAGCTACATCAATGTATGGTTTCTCAGTATGGCAACAACTAACCGCTACATCAATGTATGGTTTCTCAGTATGGCAACAACTAACAGCTACATCAATGTATGGTTTCTCAGTATGGCAACAACTAACAGCTACATCAATGTATGGTTTCTCAGTATGGCAACAACTAACAGCTACATCAATGAATGGTTTCTCAGTATGGCGACAATCAACAGCTACATCAATGTATGGTTTCTCAGTATGGCAACAACTAACAGCTACATCAATGTATGGTTTCTCAGTATGGCAACAACTAACATCTACATCATTGTATGGTTTCTCAGTATGGCAGCAACTAACCACTACATCAATGTATGGTTTTTCAGAATGGCAATAACTAACCACATCAATGTATGGTTTCTTAGTATGGCAACAGATCACCGTTACATCAATGTATGGTTTCTCAGTATGGCAAAAAATAACCGCTACATCAATGTATGGTTTCTCATTATGCAACAACAGCTAAATCAATGAATAGTTTCTCAGTATGGCAACAACTAACCTCTACATCAATGTATGGTTTCTCAGTATGGCAACACCTAACCGCTACATCAATGTATGGTTTCTCAGTATGGCAACAACTAACAGCTACATCAATGAATGGTTTCTCAGTATGGCAACAACTAACCGCTACATCAATGTATGGTTTCTCAGTATAGTAACAACTAACTACATCAATGTATGGTTTCTCAGTATGGCAACAAATAACCGCTACATCAATGTATGGTTTCTCAGTATGGCAATAACTAGCCGCTACATCAATGTATGGTTTCTCAGTATGGCAAAAACTAACAGCTACATCAATGTATTGTTTCATATTATGGCAACAGCTAACAGCTACATCAATGTATGGTTTCTCAGTATGGCAACAACTAACAGCTACATCAATGTATGGTTTCTCAGTATGGCAATAGCTAGCCGCTACATTACTGTATGGTTACTCAGTATGGCAACAACTAACAGCTACATCAATGTATGGTTTCCCAGTATGGCAACAACTAACCGCTACATCAATGAATGTTTTCTCAGTATGGCAACAACTAACCGCTACATCAATGTATGGTTTCTCAGTATAGTAACAACTAACTACATCAATGTATGGTTTCTCAGTATGGCAACAAATAACCGCTACATCAATGTATGGTTTCTCAGTATGGCAATAACTAGCCGCTACATCAATGTATGGTTTCTCAGTATGGCAACAACTAACCGCTACATGAATGTATGGTTTCTCAGTATGGCAACTAACCGCTACATCAATGTATGGGTTCTCAGTATGGCAACAACTAACCGATACATCATTGTATGGTTTCTCAGTATGGCAACAGCTAACCGTAACATCAATGTGTTGTTTCTCAGTAAAGCAGCTAAGAAAATTTAAACATCTAAGAAAATGTATGAAGGTGACAGAAAGAAAATGTATGAAGGTGACAGAAAGAAAATGTATGGTGATAGAAAGAAAATGTATGAAGGTGACAGAAAGAAATATTGAGGAAATTATACCTTGGTTCAGAAAATCTATCCTCCTGTGGCCCTGATCCCCAAGGCTGACATCCACCACCCCAGCTGGAAATATTGAGTACAACCACACCTTCAATTTCAGGTAGCACAATTTCCTGGCCATCTAATATTACCTGAAAAAATACAGCATTAAGTTAGAATTTATTTTAGAACAGTTACTCTTGGTTATGTCTAACTGTTACTTTTGGTTTATGTGTAACAGTTACTTTTGGTTATGTCTAACAGTTACTCTTGGTTATGTCTAACAGTTACTTTTGGTTATGTTTAACAGTTACTTTTGGTTATCTCTAACAGTTACTTTTGGTTTATGTTTAACAGTTACTTTTGGTTATGTCTAACAGTTACTTTTGGTTATGTTTAACAGTTACTTTTGGTTATGTCTAACAGTTACTTTTGGTTATGTCTAACAGTTACTCTTGGTTATGTCTAACAGTTACTTTTGGTTATGTCTAACAGTTACTTTTGGTTATATCTAACAGTTACTTTTGGTTATATCTAACAGTTACTTTTGGTTATATCTAACAGTTACTCTTGGTTATGTCTAACAGTTACTTTTGGTTATGTCTAACAGTTAATTTTGGTTATGTCTAACAGTTACTTTCGGTTATGTCTAACAATTACTCTAGGTTTATGTCTAACCACTTATTGAAGATGTGATCTAATAAAAATAAAAACATACAGTCAGCAAGCACAATGGGAGTCAGCACAGCACACTGGTAGTCAGCACAGTTTTTTTCACAGAAATCCAAGCTAATCAAGGAAAGTCTGGCCTAATGGATTAGAACGCTGGCTTCCATTCGGGAGACCTGAGTTCAATACCCGGTAAGAACAAGGAGTTTATTTTCTGTCGGGTATATAAAGAAAAAAATCATGACCTGAAGAGTTTCGCAATGGCTGCAATAGCTATATGACCATTACACTTCTCAGGCTGACCGTTACACTTCTCAGGCTGACCGTTACACTTCTCAGGCTCATGTCTCCCCTGTCCACCGTCACCCTAAAAAGTGGTAACACATGCAGTAATAACAGTTTTTAATCTAAGCCAAAATTGATACCAAGACTTACTGTGTTAGAGGAAACATTCTGGTAATGTGTAAGTGCTCTGCGCAATGCTTTTCATCTAACTGAAAGTACTAAGCACTTATAGTGCATGTATCCAGTTTTCTATAGTTCGTTCCAAAATTCGTGATCATCTTTACCGACCGATATAAAATCATCCACTTGACAGAAATTCTTGATTTTATATTTTTAGATAAGTAACAGTGACGACGTTCCAAAAGTATTTTTGCCCACCCAAAACTTTAGTTATGTAAGATTTGAATTATATGTTATTACTAATTTAACAGCGATGTTGATTTGGTATGATTTTAGAATGTTAATGGTACGAAAGTGAAGTATTGACGTCAAGATGCCAATGTGCGCTCCATGTGCAATGCAGCAGTAGTTAAAATCGGGAATCTCGTGAAATTAATCATTTCACACTGTATGTGAAAGATTGTCATTGGCGTGTCATAAACCATTTATTTGCATTACTTGAAGCGGAAGGTACTATTTTATTATCAGTATTAGAAATGAGTTTGAAGTGTAAATTCACTACCATGCAGAAGGTGACTGCACAACTGTATAGCTACTTCTGCAGAGAAGCCAGACGTGGTGGTTTATATCACAACTTACAAGACCAGAAGAGGAGAACACAACATGCTCTTGGTATAAGTAGAATGTCATTTTGCCGTTGGATAGAACAGGACTGTAGTGATGAACGTAAGGAACACAGAGAAGGCCGGAAACGGAAAACTGACGATTTCGATAAAGATGTTATTATGAGAGAGATTCATAAAATGTTTAAGACCAATGACACTACGTAAATTGAAATCACGTCTGCGAATTCAATGTGATATTGATATATCTAAAACCGCCTTATGGAGTGTTAGGTGCAGCGATATCACTTTTCGGAAATCTAGTACAGGTCGGAATTAAGTTTGAGAGAAAACGCATCTGATAGCTGTACGATGTAAATATCTGCTGGAGATACGGAAGCGTAGGACGGAAGGTTACGATATTGTATATCTGGACGAATCGTGGGTAAATGCTCACCATACGTTTGATAAAGAATGGCAATCACTAGACGGAACTAAGAAAAGGGAAATTCCAAACAGCAAGGGGCAATGCATTGTGATAGGTCATGCAGGCAGCAAAGCAAATGGTCTTGTCAGTGGCGCAGAACTTCTTTTCCAAGCACTGTCTACAGATGGTAGGTACTACCACACCGAAATGAACAGACTTATTTTCAGGGATTGGTTAGCGAACACACTTCTGCCTGCTCTGGATAGGCCGTCGTGTATTGTAATGGACAATGCCTCCTATCATAATGTAGTGGCGCATGCAGACAAAATTCCCACCTCATCAAGCACAAAACAAGATATCATGGCGTGGTTTGCAAAAGAAAATATATCGTTTTGTTGCAACAATTTCAAAACTGAGTTGTTGCAACTGGTGAGACAGACTAAGAAGTCAAAGATTTTTATAATCAATAAAGTCATTGCTGAGCACGGCCACACTTCTCTTCGATTACCACCTTACCATTCCCATCTCAATCCCATTAAACTTGTGTGGGCTGCAGTAAAAATTCAAATTGCAGCAGTAAACAAGACTTTCAAACTTCGTGATGTAAAAGTCCTAACATGTGATGCCCTCGCAAAAATAGATATAGAGTACTGGAACAAATGTGAAGAGCATGTGCTCCAAGAAGAAGAGGCATATTGGCAACGAGATGGTTTGTATTTTCTCCAGCCCGCAGCAGTAGTTAATCTCTTCGACTCTTCAGACTCCGAATCTAATAGCTAACATCCCATTTGTTTTCATCTTCACCAATTGCCTCACAATACCAGGGACTGGCAACAACTACCAAAGGTACGTTAATTTGATCGCCAAAGATAATATCAACAGAAAAAACTAACCATGTCACATTGCTTTTTATAATATGTAATAGGGTTACACCTTTGCAAACATTCGCCACCATTTTGTGTATTACTGTAAATTCTAAACTTTGATTATCATTTTGTTGTGATTATGCAAAATTATATAACAAAAACGTTTTTGCATCAACTAAGCTACCTACCAATTAGTTAAACATGGATTTGTAACGTCGTGAGGTATATAAGACTGCATGCAAAAAATTACTTGTATCCATCAGATAGATTTCGTACAAATTAAACCTTAGTGTGATCACGAATTTTGGAACGAACTATAGTATTTAAATAATGACAGTCAGGAGAATAATAACAATCAGCCATGCCACCATAACAGCGCAAGACAAAAACAGAAAACCATGACACGAGGGCATCAACCCGGTAGCAGTGTGATGACAAAACAAGAAGTCAGGACAACTAATTACCTTCATCTTTTTGTGAAGATTTTTACACTCTCTCTCTAGTACATCCATGGTTCCATATGTCAGGTAGCATATCTAGAAATGAAACCAAACTTATATGGCAGATTTTTACAATGTTCTCTGGCATGGCTCCGCTATGATGGTCTATCTATGACCATTCAGATCCGATACCATGCTAAAGTATAACAATAGATATGGTACTTTACAGTGGAGGTTTTCTGTTTGTTCATATGCATGCATTTTGGTAGAAATTTTTAGATGTTTCTGTCCTCTTCTTCTTATTCTTTGCGTTCGTTCTTTACGACCAATTTTAATCACTTTGTGATATGTTTGATCTTTGTCAAGAACATGTATACGTTGCACATTGGTTTGGTAGGCCCCTAAACATATAGACTTCTACATGTTTAGGACGCGTGCATCCGATTTCAGCCAAACCTCTTTAGTCGTCTCTTATGACATGCATGACAGGTAACAGTGGTTCTATTCTTTACATCCCAAATTTGGGCCCCGGTAACCACTCGGGCGGTTTCTGTCCTATATGCTGTAGAGACCTTAATGAATGCGCTAAGTACTCATGTTGTAGGTGCAAATCTCACAGATTACAAAGAGTGGTTCACTTGGTTGATCTTTCAATGAACCAGTGGCACTTTGGCTCGTGCCCTTCGACCCAATGATACGTAGTGGTATTATGGCGGAATGCGGGAGGGCCATTCAGAGTCAGAACAGTTTGATTCTGAACACGACTGTGCTAGCGCATTTTCGCCATGTTTGGTCGGGTATTTTCCGGTTTTGTTTGCCGTGCTACTGAGTTAGTGCTTGAGCAACACTGTGAGCTATGACTGTTACATGGAATGCTTTTTGCTGTGTCAACTGTGCGTTTGTTGTGTGTATTCAGAAAATGGCGGACAGCGGTTATGACGAACAAGCTCAATCTGCCGTATGCAATTATATTGCGAGTGCAGAAAGCTGGATTTTGTCGTGATTGATGTTCCTTCGACAAGAATTGCAATTCAAGTGATGAACAGTTTTGTGTTGCTACATTAGCGACGGCCATATGCATTTTATGCGGTGTAGGTTGTTTTTTGTGGCAGTACGCGGCTGTTTCATTCTGGAATTAGTTCACACAGGAAACATTTCACAGTTGTTAGAACTTCGTGTGATTTTCATTGGCACAGGAACGGAGCAATTATGGGGTGACCCGTTGCAGTGAGGTTGGAACCGTACTTATGAATATGAACTAAGAATATATATGAATATGGTATCTGCATGTGTTTATAAGTTGCTCTTTTGTTCTGTATGTGTTCCATTTATCTGACCTTGGAGGTAGATGGACATGATTCAGTGCTTGGTACCTGAAGAGGTGGTGGTGAACAGTTTCATGATGATGTGCACATATCTGGCACTCTGGAGTTTGTTGTGTTGAATTCTGTTCATGTGATTATTAAGTGTTATGTGTTGGGTTCAGAGTTTAAAAATGGTGCTCTGATCTCTTCTTGTAAGGTGGTTGATGTTGTCATTGGGGTTAGGGTTGGCCATGTGTCTGTAGACATCTCTTCACATGGCCCATCTGTTCAGCCAAATTTCTTTATTTGTTGTTGCTGTAAGTGGTTGTACTTATGTTGACCCTTTCTTAGCCAGCATGTCTGCTTGATTGTTTCTGGGTCCATATGAATGTCCAGAGATCCACTGCAGTTATAGTTATTTTGATGTCGTGGGATGTAACAAGTTGGTCAATATCTATGGCTAGTTGGGAGAGCTCAGATTTACAATGGTCACTGTAACAGTAATTACTGTTTCTGGTGGTAAGGGGGGAGAAATCCACACTGAAGGTCATATTCAGGTGGTAGGTTAGATCCCCTTTGATTGTTTAAAAACTGAGTTCATGACAGCTCATCAGGTGTCATGGGGGTTATTTTAGCGGACCTGAGTTGAGTGATCGCGATTTGAAAGTGAGAGGGTCTGGACAGTCTGAGAAAGAATAATGGACCATACCGTGGTGATTATCTTTTGGTTATACAACATAGTTATCTACTGTTTAGGCATCTGTGTGATGTTATAATTCTACAAGACTGGAAACATCGTTGTGAGTCACTGTCTTTATGTGAGCAGCGCAGTTTTCTGCTACTTAGTCGACTGTGTGAAGTTATAATTCTATTCTACAAGAATGGAAATGTCGTGAGTCACTGTCTAATGGTGGACAGCGTGGTTTTCTACTGTTTCGGCATCTGTGTGATGTTATAATGTTACCAGACTGAAGATGTCGTGGGGAGTCACTGTCTTATGGTGGACAGCATAGTTTCCTAATACTTAGGCAACTGTGTGATCTTAAAGTTCTGCAAGACTGAAATTTTGTCGTGTGAGGCGTTGGCTTTGGAAAACTACGCAGTACGCATCAGTATTTCTAGTGAGTGTGTAAAATCAGTCCAGAATACTAAGAGAGCAACCTCAGACCAGGCTGATTTGGAGACTGAATGATTTATTCAGTCTCTTCGTACTACGAAGGAAAAAGTATACACACCAGGAGATTAATTTGAGGTAATCTTATTAGCTGCTTTATTTGTCAATGTTCAATAAGTTCATTTATGTGGAAACTGGTTTATTTATATTGTATATTATGTTTATGAATAATGATTATGTGAAATTTCAATCTACAATAGATGCTGTATAATTACTGTTCTTGAATTGTGACGTTGGTGTTAGTTCTTTTGTGTTGTTGGTTTTTAGAGTGTGTATTGCTTCATGTGAGTGAAGTTACCATTAGGTGTGTTCTTTTGTGTTGTTGGTTCTTAGTGTGTTATTGATTCATGTGAGTGAAGTTACCATTAGGTGTGTTCGTTTGTGTTGTTGGTTCTTAGAGTGTGTTATTGATTCATGTGAGTGAAGTTACCATTAGGTGTGTTCGTTTGTGTTGTTGGTTCTTAGAGTGTGTATTGATTCATGTGAGTGAAGTTACCATTAGGTGTGTTCGTTTGTGTTGGTTCTTAGAGTGTGTTATTGATTCATGTGAGTGAAGTTACCATTAGGTGTGTTCGTTTGTGTTGTTGGTTCTTAGAGTGTGTATTGATTCATGTGAGTGAAGTTACCATTAGGTGTGTTCGTTTGTGTTGTTGGTTCTTAGTGTGTTATTGATTCATGTGAGTGAAGTTACCATTAGGTGTGTTCTTTTGTGCTGTTGGTTCTAGTGTTATTGATTCATGTGAGTGAAGTTACCATTAGGTGTGTTCTTTTGTGTTGTTGGTTCTTAGTGTGTTATTGATTCATGTGAGTGAAGTTACCATTAGGTGTGTTCGTTTGTTGTATAAGGTTCAGTGTACAGTGAGTAGAAGTAGTCAGTGTACAACTGATACTGTCACGTAATAGGTTCAGTAGGCTGTACAGTTGTACAACCTTCTCTAAATACAGTTTCAAAATACTGCCACACCACCATCTAGAGCAGCGTTTCCCAAAGTGGGCAGTACCGCCCCACCCAGTGGGCGCTGCGCTGAAGCGCTCAGGGAGGGTGGGTCGATAGTGGGTTCAGAAGAATTTGGGGGGTGCTCAGGCGATTAGGGGTCGTTGGCTCCTTAAAGAAGAAATTAATAATAAATATTTTAAAATAAATTATATTCGTTATTTTGTGATTGAATAATCATTTAAAGTTTGAATTTTGCATTTAAATTCATCTTATGCCCGTCTTACATGATCCATTTTGTCATTAATTTTCTATTTCATGCATATAATCATTCAAAAATTTACCATGTATGACAGAAATATATATTAATTTCTATGTCAAAGAGAAAATAGAGCTTGTAGATATATATATATATATATAGGGGGTGTTGTGTTGACAAACTGTTGTAATGTGGAGGGGTGTTACAAAGTTTATGTTGTGCAAAGTGGCGTGAGCCAAAATTGCTTGGGAATCTATGATCTAGAGTTTGAAGGTCAGACATCTGTAAAAATAATTATGTTTTGTGTCTTTGAAGGAAAGACATCAAAAACAGTTTTTAAATGGCACAAAGTAACTTGCTTAATACTAACAAATAGAAACAAAGAAGCATAAAGTTTCATATCAATACCAACTTCATATCATATCAATACCAACTTCATACAATACAATCTTCTTCTTTCTCGAATCCTGTATGCCTCACAGCGTCAGGTCAGGAAGAGATTTCTAAAACGGGCCCTAGTATGCGCTCGTAGATAGTCTCTTTCGTCGCCTCTGTTATCTCTGAGGTCCATCTTTTGCGTGGCCGGCCTTTTGCTTTGTACCCATTGTATCGGAGTAGCATTGCTCTTTGGGGTGCACTGTCTGATGGTAATCTGCTTACGTGACCGAACCATTTAATTTGTTGTTTCTTGATGAAGTCTAGTGTTTCATATCAATGCCTTTGAATACAAATACTATAAAGAAATTGTTAAAATATCATAAACAGAGAAAAGAACAAACAAACAAATCAATACTAGAATTAAGCATTCAAGATGGTTGATTATTGAAGAAAGAAAATAGGACAATGAAAAGTGAAGTATTTTGGTTAGATAAAATGTCATGAGGACTTGGAGATGACAATAAAATGTCATGAGAACTTGAAGAAGACAAAATGTCATGAGAAAGGTGAAGACAATAAAATGTCATGAGAACTTGGTGAAGACAATAAAATGTCATGAGAACTTGGAGAAGACAATAAAATGTCATGAGGACTTGGAGAAGACAATAAAATGTCTAAATATGGAAGGATTGACTTTATTGCACTGGGTTTTTATCTCATTTTGCTTGGTTCATCTCCGCAGAAATGGCCTGCAACCAGTCGAGAGTATTGAACAAAGTACAAACTCTGTAGCTCCAGCAACAATCCTAGGGATCTCTGGAACAAGTGCACTTGTGAACAGAATGGAACAGCCAAGATTTGAACCTACTATCTATAAACCATTTAGTCACAGAGCCCCAGGAAGAGCCAAGATTTGAACCTACTATCTATAAACCATTTAGTCACAGAGCCCCAGGAACAGCCAAGATTTGAACTTACTATCTATAAACCATTTAGTCACAGAGCCCCAGAAGGAAAAGATAATCATTGATAGGTATATTCCAGGAAAGAGGGACGTTCAAGGGAAAGAGGGACGTTGAGGGACAGATGTGTCTTAATGTTATAGATGAGTGGCATCTTGCACAAGATAGTGAGGTTGTTAGGAAAGCTGCTATGACATAAAAAGATATGAAGGGCTGGATAAGACCATCATGGAAGGAGGCATACTGGCAAAGATAAGAAGAGGAAGACCACAGAGAAGATGGATTCAGGATGTAACTGGTGGTTTGAACATGACGGCTGCAGAGGCAGGACATCTGGCATATGAGAGAGAGAAATTTAGGAGGACTGTTGGGGTGGCAAAGTTGTGCTCAGGACAAGCTATTTGATGATGATGATATGGCATAAAGTTGCATGAGAAACATACTACTGAATGAATTCATGTAAGTTTTGTCTCCCATGCTGTTACATTAAACTTATTCTTCTCATCGCTAGCTGAATAATTATGCCATCACATTATTTATTATGATCAAGTCAACTGCTGTCAGGAGCTCATCTCTGATGGCATGTAGTATTGAATGTAGTGACTTATGTGAGGCTCGGCGGGTTGATCAACAGCATAAGTTTTATCGGATGGTATCATCATGTATAAAGCGTGAGATGGGTGATACTATGGTTTCTGGTGCATCTTCTAGCCTAGTACCGCCAACTACAGCATTTAACTGCTTACCTTATTGACGAGTCTGTGAGCAAACAAAGATGGCCAGCCTCTCGCTGTTGTGAAAGTTGAGTGTCACCAAAGCATCTACTCCGACAGACAGGTAATTATTCATTATGTAAGTCGGGAAAAGAAGATCAAACTTGTTCAGGTACTCATTGAGAAATCTGACAGGTAAACTATTTATAAACAATGAAGGTCGAGATGTCCTACATGCATAGCAGCGCAATGTTTAGTTGTTCTTGGAACAAATCACACAGATCACAAAGAGTGATTAAATTGGTTGATAAGAATGAATGCAAACAAACAAACAAGCATAAACAATGAGAAAATAAAGGCATATTTATAATATCTACACTCTGCATAACACAAGTGTTTTTTTTACTATTTATCAGTTGGCATGAGTCAGCTCTGATTGTCTCCCTATGAACATTCAGAGCTTTCCTGAAATTTAGATGTGCCCATCCTACATGCCCAAGAGGCCTTACAGACAAAAAACTCCACACCTATTAGTTAAATGTAACAATATTAAAACAGTGCCTTGTACACCCACTGCCTTGTGGAGAGGGGCTCGGGAGAGCTAAAGGCTGGGGAGTAAACCCTGATAAAAAAATCCCCACTGCCTTGTGGGTCAGCACGGTACTGCAGACGCCTACCAAAAATCCGGAGGGAGGGAACCTAAGGCAGTTGATGGTTAAGTGTGTATTCCTTGCCATCTTCTGGCATCTCCTGCAAACCCTGCTTGATTCCAAACGTATAGACTTTGTCTTTCCTTTGGATGAAACAGTAGGGTAGAGAGAGGGTTTGTGCAAAATGGGCAAGGCACATTCTCCATATCAGCTGTCCAGGCTAGGCACAAGAGAGACGACACTTCAGCTTTGCTTCCGGCCTCGGCACAACTCAGAAAGCAACAGTTACATAGAAACAGGACAAATAAACCTCTTAGATTTGGCATATGGAACGTAAGGACCATGTGTCCCGGACTTGTCAACCTAGACCCGACGAAAACACAAGACATCAGAAAAACAGC
This sequence comes from Arion vulgaris, assembly GCA_020796225.1. Lineage (NCBI taxonomy): Eukaryota > Metazoa > Mollusca > Gastropoda > Stylommatophora > Arionidae > Arion > Arion vulgaris. The sequence goes on from CM036767.1 coordinate 208,868, forward strand.
TGTCATAGACAGAGAACTTGAGAGACTGCAGTTAGACATAGCTGCACTACAGGAAACCAGGCTCCCAGATTGTGGCTCAGTAAAAGAAAAGAATTACACATTCTTCTGGCAGGACCTAAGCACAAATCAACCTAGACTGTATGGAGTCGGCTTTGCTGTGCACAATAGACTTGTGAAATCTATTCATACACCAGTAGCTGCATCAGAGTGAATAATATCCCTAGGACTCAATGTAAAAGGTGGACTTCTAAACATCATATGTGTCTACGCACCAACCCTAGCAGCGTCTGCAGAAGATAAAGACAAGTTTTATGACTCATTACAGAATGTCGTTAATTCATTTACAGTAGATGAGCAACTGTTTATATTGGGTGACTTAAATGCACACATAGGATCTGATCACCAGTCATGGCCAGTATGCCTGGGTCATCATGGCAAGTATGTCTGAGTCATCATGGCATTGGAAATATTAACGATAATGGTCAAAGACTGCTTGAATTCTGCTCCCAAAACAACCTGTGTGTGACAAATACGTTTTTTGCTGTCAAACACAGACATAGAGTGTCATGGTGCCACCCAAGATCAGGTCACTGGCATCAGCTTGATTTTGTACTCGCACGCAGACAACACCTCAACACAGTGAAAGTCACTTGTACTTTTCACAGCGCGGACTGTGATACAGATCATGCACTAGTTATCAGCAAAGTAGATATACTTCTAAGGAAAACCCATTCAACAAGAAGACCACCCAAAGTCAGCGTTAAAAAAATGGGGATGACAGAGAATAGAGAGACTTTCAGAGAGACCGCTCTGTGTGGGAATGAAATGGGAAAATGTAGCGTAGACGAAAAGTGGAACTATCTAAAATCTAACGTCTATGACTGTGCCATTGATTCCTTTGGCACCAAGAAATTCTCCAACAAAGACTGGGTGGAACAAATGAAACGACCTCAGCCCTCTACTTGAGGAAAAGAAAAGAGCCCTAATAAATTACAAAAATAAACCCTCGCAAAGTTCAAAGGACCATCTTCAGCACACAAAATCAGTATTGCAACGAGTCAAGGAGGTGTGCAAATGAATACTGGTCAAATCTATGTTCCGCGATACAAAATGCTGCAGATATGGGCAACACCAAGGTAATGTACGAAAATATCAGAGTAGCTCTGGGACCAAACAACAAAAATTGCACCACTAAGATCGGAAACAGGTGAGCCAATAACAGATATGACCAAACAGCTCGAAAGATGGGTGGAACACTATTCAAATCTTTACTCTGTGGAGAAACCAGCACACCCAGCCCTCGATCAGATCATACCGAAACATCCTGACCAAACCGAGCTGGATACCGAACCCACAGAGTTGGAACTTTCCGAAGCAATCAACAAACTTTCAGATGGCAAGACATCAGGACTAGACAACATTCCTGCAGAAATCCTCAAATATAATAAGGATGTCCTTCTGCCCTACCTCTACACTCTCCTTATTCAGCGCTGGAGAGAGGGAGCATTTCCTCAGGACATGAGGGATGCAAAGATAGTGACACTCTATAAAAACAAAGGGATAAGGGGATTGTAATAAGTACAGAGGCATCTCCCTTTTAAGTGTCACAGGCAAGGTTTTTACACTAGTCCTTTCTAAACGACTACAGAAACTAGCAGAGTGTGTTCTCCCAGAGTCACAATGTGGATTCAGAGCTGAACGGTCAACAACTGACATGATATTTACCCTTCGACAGCTACAAGAGAAGTGCAGAGAGCAGAGCAAGCCTCTATGTATTGCTTTCGTGGATCTGACTAAGGCATTTGACACAGTCAGCAGGCCAAGTCTTTATAAAATATTGAAGCATATTGGCTGTCCCCAAAGTTGCTCCAATTGATTGTCTCCTTCCATGAGGGCATGAAAGCCAGCATACAGTTCGATGGCAGCACATCTGATAGTTTTGAGGTTAAGAGTGGAGTCAAGAAGGGCTGTGTCCTTGCCTCCACTCACTTTGGCATCTTCTTCGCAGTCCTTTTGAACCACGCCTTAGGGGACGCTGATGGTGATGTTTTCATCCGCACTAGATCTGATGGTTCACTGTTTAACTTGGCTCGTTTAAGAGCCAAGACAAAAACGACAGAAATACTTCTCAAGGACCTCCTTTTCGCTGACGATGTTGCCTTAGTCGCCCACAGTGAGACTACACTGCAATGCCTAATCAATAATTTGTCAACAGCATGTGACCTATTTTCTCTGACTATAAGTGTCTCCAAAACAGTTGTATTATGTCAGGGAGGTAACACAACAAATATCACTTTAAATGGTAACCATCTAACACCAGTTCAAAAATTTTGCAATCTCGGGTCCATGGTCACTGCCAACCTTTCTCTTGATGAAGAAATCAACGCTCGTGTAGGGAGTGCGGCTACTATATTCAGCAAACTATCAAAGCGAGCGTGGACAACACAAAACTGACATTGCAGACGAAGATTCAAATATATCGAGCCTGTGTAATTAGTTCTTTACTATATGGGTAAGAAACATGGACAGCCTACTCAAGACACGAGAGGAGATTTAACATCTTTCACCTTCGATGTCTCCACAAGATTATGAACATCAGGTGGTACGACAAGATAACCAACTCTGTAGTACTGCAACATGCAAACCTGCCTTCCATCATGGGCATGCTCAGCAGTAGACGACTAAGATGGTTGGGGCATGTGAGAAGAATGGAAACTTGTATACCAAAACAAATGTTGTTCTGTGAACTTTCGGAGGGAAGAGGCACCAGGGCAGACCACTGCTCAGATATAAAGATCTCTGCAAAGCCTCAATAAAAAACTTTTCTATAGATCCCAGCACATGGGAAAGACTAGCTGATGACAGAGTTGTGTGGAAAGCCAACTTGTGAAAGGGCGCAGAATCTTTTGAGAAGAGACATGTATGAGTTGAATGACAAGAGAGAAAACCAAAAACTCAGAAGTTGTCAAAGTAAAACACTTGCCAATGACCGTCTGTAAAGACGAAAAAGGCCATATATATAAAACAGGGACAAGGGGTTGAGTTAAATGTAACAATATTAAAACAGTGACAAGATGTTGAGTTAACAAAACATACTTCCTCCCAAAAAACATAATGTCCTGTAGGTAAATCATGAGTGTAACTGTATACTTAACTAAACAAAGAAATTAATTGTTTTACCTTGGAAGGCCTGGTAAAACCAAAAAGTTTCTCATGCTTGATTTCTACAGACCATCTAAAACAAAATAGAATTGAAACAAAAAGACTGGATAGAGTCAAGAAATCTGGTTGACAACATCTCTCATCAAGATGCCCTTACCGACTATTCTTCTTCCTCTACGTTCACTCTACATCAACCCCTGGTTAACCCTTAGAACCCATGATCACGATATTTCGGTACTGAAAGTAAAATCGCATATCCTGACGTCCCAAAATTTCAGAGTGGAAGACTTGGTCATTACTGGTTGGTGATCAAAGATAAATTGTGTACAAATGTGACATCAAACAAAACCCTCGTGTTCTACATGGTTTAGAAAGATAGCATGCGCTGTTGAGTGATATTTTTGTGTACAGATAAGGTAGTTAGTTAGTATTTTCGTGATGAAAATACTTGCTAAAAATGTCGGAAATGGTCACTCTAAAAGGATAACTACATAGCAAGCTGTTAAACTTGTTTTGAATAATTCCGAACATGAATTAGACTTAGAATATGATTATTCTGATCCGGGTATAGAAAATGAGTAAGACGATCATTTAGACGAAGAATTGTTTGAAATGATTGGTATTTAAGTTATAAATGTTCAATCTGGAGAACAAGCAACATTATTGAAAAGTTTTCATGTCTCCCATAATATGTCAATTCATTTTTAAAAGTTTAGTATTCTAGTATTCTGCAAATATATAATGAGCAGGAATAATGGAGATATGGGGTAATTCAATCACAAATCATGGAGTTCTTAATTTTGCTAAATTATCATGTTTTTAATATCACTCTGATATTGTGCAGTTTTTGCTCACAAGAGTTTTTTTGTATATGGTGGCCAGGGTTCAAAGGATTAATCCATTCTGGCTGTATATGATTTGAGACTTAAAGCATGAGTTTGTTGTGTCAGTTAGGTTCGCACATGAGTTTGTCGTGTCAGCTAGGTTCGCACATGAGTTTGTTGTGTCAGCTAGGTTCGCACATGAGTTTGTTGTGTCAGCTAGGTTCGCACATAAGTTTGTTGTGTTAGTTAGGTTCATACATGAGTTGGTTGTGTCAGTTAGGTGCGTACAGACTAACAATACATTGGCAGACTAACAATACATTCACGCACACTAACAATACATTCGCACAGACTAACAATACATTCGCACAGACTAACAATACATTCGCACAGACTAACAATACATTCGCACAGACTAACAATACGGGGTCAAAGGAAGCGGCGCGCCAGGATTAGAGAGATGGCTCTAAACCCCTGCTCTCACCTCCACGTAGTGACCCTGGTAACAGACCGGTGGTTCCGGTCTGGCCAAGAGAGCAGGTGCTGTGGGAGAGCTACTGTGGGGCAAGTAGAGATGCAAAGGTAGTCATGCTTGATGGGATCCACCCGCAACACAGATGAGCGAACTTCCAGAGTGACTATTAATGCTCGCCTCTCCCGGATGTTGGGAAAAGCTAGAACGACACATGTGGAACCTTGCGGGCGGAACTTGGAGCCCAAGCATTCTCTCTCTTGATGCACTTCTCTTGAGTCGATGAGAATGCCGGGTGATGAGTTGGGCAGCGCGTTGGTCCACATGGGTCAAAAGTTCGAATCAAAACCATTGAAGGGACATTGACCTGCGTGTGGCGAAATTCGGAGCCCAAGCATACTCTCTTTAGCCACCACTCTAGAGCCGATGAGTATGCTGAGTGCGAGTTGAACCGCAAGCTTGGAGCATGGGCTCAGTCAAAGAAGCATGAAACAATAGAGTACACGCGAACAAAACAGTGGTGAAATTGCAAACACGGAAAAGCAATGCAGTAGGGGCCGGAAATCCCTGAACAACGCACACATTTCCAGGTCGAAGTCCGCTAAAATATGCCCAAGCTCAAAAGAAGCATGAAACAATAGAATATAAGCGTCCGTGAACAAAAAAGGGGTGGAATTGCAAACTTGGAAAAGAAATGCATGGGTCGGAAATCCTTGAACAACACACACATTTCCTGGCCAAGTCCGATAAAATATGCCCCCAAAAGCCGAGACACAAAGTGAAACTAGGCGCAATGTCCACGGAAATATCTTGGTCGTATCAGCTGCCCAGCAGATGGGAAAGGCTGCATGCAAAGGGATGAGAGGTGCATTCTAAGCGGCAAAACTCGGAGCTATGAGCGCAAAATGGGCAGCGTGCCGTGGCACTCCTGATGCATGGTAAATGTGGTACATCAGGTGACAGTGGCACAAGGGAAGATTGCGATAAAACTCTGTATATGTGGCGAGCCGGATTAAGATAATGGGTAAAGTTGGCCAAGCGTTAAATCCGAAAGTTACGTTCTAGCGCCTTATGGAACTGCCCTCCCTGAGACAGCCGGGCACGATTGTTCACGCAATTAACATCCCCGGAAATATCAGGGTGGGTGATGAACGGCGAGTGCAAAATCTAAAGTTGTGCTGATAGCGCCGGATGAAACGACCCATACATTACGATGTGCGGGGCCACAGCCCAGGTTTTTCCGGATCAAAGGAAACGACAGAGCCAATGCAAATTGCCTAGTGCCGACCCAAGCGTCCATAAAGCGTCCCAGGACTCTGTTCTCTTTGCAGGGAACCACAGCTGCCTTGTAGTTTTGGTTGGAGACAATCAAAGAGGCTAGTGGAGTAAACCGCACACAAAACTGGACGGTAGGCAAACCAAGCAGTCCATAAACAAAACTGGTACAGCTGGGCAGATGACGCAATCAGCCCGGGAGGGCAGGTCGTCTAAGGGTCGCTGCCCTGAAAGAAAATAGCAACCTGCTGCCTTGTGGGTTCTGGCTGGGGACAGCCCAAAGGCTAACGGAATGCGAACCCAGTAAACGGTTGAAATTGGACACACAGCCGAAAGATAAGCAACTGAGCTCCGATTGGCACTGAAAGTTGTGACGTAGCTACCCATGCTAAGGTTGCATGGACCAAATTTTATCATGAATATATTTAATAAAGAATCTCGATATGGTGCTACGCCTGTGGAGATAAGTCGGGCAGGCGAGTGCCGGGCCCATGCCTCAAAGGGGCCGTTTTTGCTACCGACAGTCCCCCGCCCTCCAACTCGGCAAAGCAGCGAGTGAGGTCCATGGGAAAAAGCTACTGGTTCAATACGGCAAAGTACTGGCCAGCGATGATTAAACATCGTGCAATGGAATGCCAAAGGTATTCATCACAAAAAGCAAGCACTCGCAATAAGACTTGCAGAAGACAAAAGGCGTTTGACACAGTCTGGAAAGAAGGGCTAAAACTGAAACTCCTCACCCTCGGTATAAAGGGAAGAATGTACAAATGGCTTGATAGATACCTAGAGAACAGAACAGCAAGGGTTCAAGTTCAGGGTACACTAGCATGAAAGCCACATTAGAGCAAGGAGTCCCCCAAGGAGGAGTGCTCTCATCAACCCTCTTTCTAATCTTTGTCAATGACATAGCTACATCATGCCTACCAAAGTGAGTACACTCTGCCATGTATGCTGACGACCTGGCAATAAGGGTGAGGGAAGAGTCAATGCCCATAGCAACAAATCGACTGCAAACTACGTTAAATAATCTGGAAGTGTGGTAAAAAAAAGTGGAATATGAACATAAATGCTTCTAAAACCACTTACACTGTGTTCTCCCAGAACAACCAGGATCACAAAATTAAACTCAAAGTCAATGGGCAAGATCTTCCAGAAAGCAGGCGACTATCTCAGACCGATCTCGAGATCAGTTATGAGGAAACCAGAACAACCATCGGCTGGCACTACAGAGACAAATGGGTAGTGAACAAGTTGCCATACTTCGTCTCCGTACGCCACAACAAGCTCCGCGCCCACATGTTTCACAAATTTAAAATTGGCACAACTAGCCTGTGCACCTGCAAAAAGGCGGACATGACGGCAGAACATGTTCTGCAAGATTGTCAGCTGATAGCAGGCACAAGAAAATAAACCTGGCCTAAAAACATAGAGCTTCGCGAGAAGCTGTATGGAGGAACGGAGCCCTTAAAAACACGGTAAAATTCATGATAAAAGTTGGTTCATCAGTCTAGGCGGGATTCGAGGAGAGAGAGACTAACAATACATTAGCACAAACTAACAATACATTCACACAGATTAACAATACATTTGCACAAACTAAAAATACATTCACACAGATTAACAATACATTTGCACAAACTAACAATACATTCACACAGACTAACAATACATAGCACAGACTAACAATACATAGCACAGACTAACAATACATAGCACAGACTAACAATACATTCACACAGACTAACAATACATTCACACAGATTAACAATACATTCACACAGACTATCAAACCATTCGCACAGACTAACATTACATACGCACATTCTATAACCGGGCCGAACATTTAGTTTCTACGCGTCTTTTTATTAGGTTTTGTCCCCCTCCCCTTTCCTATCTCTCTCTTTGCCTTTTTAACCCGGATTGGGGTATAGGACCTCAACCAACTCATGCCAAGTCTTCCTATCTCTAGCTATCTCCTGCAACTTCCTCCAGCTCTTCTTTATATTGTTGTTCTCTGCCACCAAATCTCATCTCCATGTATTTCTCGGCCTCCCTTCTTTCGCTCTGTCCCTGCGGGTTCCAGGAAAGGACCCTTCTTGTTATATTCCCTCAGGTTTTCGCAAAGTGTGTCCTATCCAGCACCTGCATCTTTTTTTTTAACCTCTTGGTCCACCGGAATCTGTCTCGTTCTCTCCATAAGTTCCTTATTTGTGGCCCTATCATACCATCTTAGTCCCTCTATTCTGCGTAGACACCAGTTGATAAATGTTTGCAACTTATGCTTTATTGCTTTAGTAGTTCATGTTTCTGACCCATACAGCAGAACTGCTTTAACATTAGAGTTAAATATCCGAATTTTTGTTCTAGATTTGATTTCTTTAGACTACCATATATTTCCCAGTGCAATGAAAGCTCCTCTTGCCTTCTGTATTCTTATTTTGACATCTTCATCTGTTCTACCCTCTTTGTCTACGTTGCTCCCTAAATATGTGTATGATTCTACCTCTTGAAGTGGGATTTCACTCAGGGAGATCGAATTGTCATTTGCTTGGTTAATTTTCATTATCTTTGTCTTTCCCTTATGAATGTTCAGCCCTAGTTGCTGGAACCTTTGATCCAGTGTGTTTAGCTTATCCTGCATCTGATTTCATGTATGTGACAGAAGGGCTATATCATCAGTGACGTCCAGATCATATAGTTGCTCTGTCAGAGTCCATAGGATTCCATTTCTAGTGTTAGTTACTGCTGTCTTCATAACCCAGTCTATTGTCAGTAAGAACAACAAAGTTGATAGAAGACATCCCTGACACACTCCTGTTTCTATTCCAAAAGTGTCTGTTAGTTTACCTTCATGAAGATCTCTACATTTCATATCTGTATATGTTGCTCTTATTAGGTTAATAATTTTCTATGGGATCCCATAATTCCAAAGGGTTTTCCTATCAATATTGTCAAAAGTCTTCTCATAATCCACAAATTCGATATATACAGTGGGGATTTCCATTCAATACTTTGCTCTATTATTATGCATAATGTGGCTATCTGGTCAGCACAGGATCTATTTGGTCGGAAGCCTGCCTGTTCATCTCTTAGCTTTATATCGATGGCATCTCTCAGTCTCTCCAGGATGACTCTGCTTAGTATTTTCCCAGGTACTGACAACATCATTATTCCTCTATAGTTTTCACACTTCTGAAGGTCCCTTTCTTTGGTAGCTTCACCAGGTATCCTTCTCTCCAGTTTGCTGGTATTTCTTCAGTCTCCCAGATTCTGCTAAATAATTTATACAGTATTTCTGTAGATGTATTTATGTTGGCTTTAACCGCCTCCGCTGGAATACCATCTGGACCGGCCGATTTCCCATCTTTCAAAAGTTTGATGGCTTTACTAATCTCCTTTTTGGATGGTTTCTCACAGTTGATGTCAATTTCTGCCGGTTGGATATCTGGGGATTTGTAGGTGCTGGTCTGTTCAGGAGTTCCTTGAAGTATTCCATCCATCTTTCCATTTGGTCTCCAACATTAGTGATAGTTTCCCCACCACTATTTTTTATCAGTCCACTTGGTTGACTGTATTTTCCTGCTAGCTTTCTAGTGATGTTGTAAAGATCCCTAAGGTTTCCTTTTCCTGCAGCTACCTCTGTTTCTCTTGCTAGATCTTCTATGTATTGTCTTTTATCTAACCTTATTTGTTTCTTCACTTTCTTGCTAGCTTCTGTGTATTTTTCTTGGTCTATGGCTTTGGCGGTTCTAGTTTTGCTATTATTTAAATCTCTTCTTTTTCCTTTCTTCTATTTCCTTGAGAGTTTCTGGAGTTATCCATGCTTTATGATTCCGCTCCTTCTTCCCAATACCTCTGTGCACATTTCATTCCAAATATTTTTTGCTTGCTGCCAGCATTCTTCCGCACTCACTTCATCTTCAAACTGTTGCAAAACCTCATACTTATTAAAGACTGTGACCATAAACTGTTCCTTTATTTCTTGACTTCTGAGGTATCCTACATTATATTGGTGTCTATGTTCATGACATGTTATGTATCGCTTAAGCTTCAGTTTAATTTTACATATCAGCAAATGGTGATCCGAATCTACATCTGCTTCCCTTAGAACCCTTACATCTTGTAGAGATGACCTGAATTTATTGTTTATGCATATGTGGTCAATTTGATTTTCTGTTCTGTAATCTGGTGATACCCAGGTTGCTTTATGTATTCTTTTATGTGGAAAGACACTTCCACATATGACGTATTGATTCGATGCACAGAAATTAGTAAATAGTTCTCCATTTTCGTTCATTATCCCTAGTCCGTGTTTCCCATGATCTCCTCGTAGCCTATGTTGTCCGAACCTATTTTGGCATTGAGGTCACCCATCAGAATTTTGATGTTCCCATTTCTCTGATTACCTATAGTATTTTGAAGTTTTATGTAAAATTCCTCTTTAACTTTATCCTTTTTATCATTGGTAGGTGCATAACACTGGGACACATTCAAGAATACTTTCTTTTTGGTGGTTCTGAATGTTGCTGTGATTGTCCTAGGACTCATTGCTTCCCATTTTATTAGTGCATTCTCCGCTTCTTTAGATAGCATTAAAGCCACACCTTCACTATGGGGGGCATTTTCTTCCATAAGGCTTGAGAACAGCATTGTTTCTCCTGTGTTTAGACTGTTTGCATGCACCATTCCACCTAGTTTCACATAATCCCAAGATGCCAATCCCACAGTATTTCATCGCATTTACAACCTGTGCTGTCTTTCCCATTTCATACATACTTCTAACATTCCAGGTGCCAAATCTGGAGCTTTTCCTAGGTGACAAGAAAGATAATCTGTGGTGCAGACTCCTTGCGGCTTTCTCTGCATCGCTTCATACCTTTTCTAGAAGAGCTTCCTTTCCTCTTGGCTGGCAGTTATTATTTTATTTTTATTTGACTTGTTCATGGTTGGTTAGATTTTGTGGCTAAACTTTTCTACTGGATAGGGTAACCAGCCCTACGCCAAACCCCACCTTAGTCGCCTCTTACGACATGCCTTGTAGGTCGTAGTGCCGCTATTCTTTGCTTCCCTTGTGAGCCCTGGCAACACACGGACGTCTTTTTCTATAGGTGGGGGAAATTATCAAGAGAAGTCCATCCTAGCGAACCAAAGCACTGCTATCCTTTGACCTCATGTGTCAAAGTTTCCCAATCTACACACTACAGACTATAGAGTGAGGCATAAGTCAACCAGCACTCAGCTAGTGTCGGAAACCTGACAGATCTCAAGCTAACAACCCAAGGCACTTGTAATTTAAATTCCCAAGTAAAGGATCAGGGACTTCTGCAGTCCAACCGTGCTCACGCCAATAATTTTTCTTACAATCATGGTAGTTCATAAAAGAAAATGTCACAAAAGATAGATGCAAACTTTAATCATTTTATTCATCATCATCAAGTGCCAACCCGGCTGGTGCAGGCGATCATGAATCTCCACAAATCTCTATCTTTGGTGTTTTCTATCAACTCAGATGTTGACGCTCTACCGTGCCATGAAGTCAGGCTATCCAAAATAAATTTTCTCTGTCTTCCTCTGTCTCGTCTACCCTCGATTTTACAAGTTGTTACAATGTCTTCTAAACCTCCCCCCTCATCACATGCCCGAAAAATGATGAATGTCTCTTTCTTATATTGATAATAAGTTTACTTTGTGTCTTGACCTCATTCAACATCACAACATTAGTGATTTTAGCAGTCCATGAGATTCTCATCATTCTTCTGTAAAACCACATCTGTGTCCTCCAGAGATTTTTCAATCTGTTTGTTTACTGTCCATGACTCGCATCCATATGTCAGTATTTTATTCTACAAGATAAATAAACACAATATAGTTTACCTGTCCAGTAGTGCTGGCTTCGCTTTCTTAATATCATTCAGAATTTTTTCAACTTCTACCGTCCCAGTGTTTCCTTCTCCCCAACCAAGGACTCGAGAAAGGTCATTTCCTGTTCCAAGTGGAAGGATGCATGTTTGAGGTGGGTTCTGGGAAATTAACATTATTTAAATATATTTACTTTCTTGTAAGTAATTTAGAATTTGTAACAAATATTTAACTAATCAACCTTTGTGTAAAGGTAATTGTTAACATTTCATCCTCTTCTTCTGTCAACACTCTCAGATATATATAGCCTTTTTTATCATTACAGACGGTCAATTGTCAAGTGTTTTAATGTGACAACTTCTATTACAGACGGTCAATTGTCAAGTGTTTTAATCTGACAGCTTCTATTACAGACGGTCAATTGTCAAGTGTTTTAATGTGACAACTTCTATTACAGACGGTCAATTGTCAAGTGTTTTAATATGACAACTTCTGAGTTTGTACTTGTCTTTCAGCTCATCCCTAAGTCTCTTGCCAAAAGATTCTGCACTTTTACATAATGTTGTTTTCTGGATAACTCGGTCATCAGCTAGTGCTTCCATTTGTTGAGACCAATAGAAAAGTTCTTCACTGAGGACTTGCAGATATCATTATATCTGAGCTGTGGTCTGCCTTGATGCCTCTTCCTTCGAAAGTTCACAGAACAACATTTGTTGCAGTATGTCACTATTGTCCATTCTTCTCACTTGCCATAGCCATCTTAGTCTTCTACTGCTGAACCTGCTCATGATGGAAGGCAAGTTTTCATCTTGCAGTACTTTAGATAATAATAATAATTCCTCTCGATCTATACGTTACATAGAGTCTACAAGTAATTTATCCATACCACTCTATCCTGGGCAACTAGCTCAATCTCCTCCATGGAACTGAGAGCGATATTTCTTGTTTCTCAGCAAAGTTCATTTCAGGGTCTCCCAGGTTGTCCTCTTTCTTGAACCCTTTGCATCCCACTTCAATGCCTGCTTTGATATTCGTTGATCATTTCTCCTCAAGGTGTATCCAACATATCTCCATCTTCTCTTTCCTATAACAGTTGTCACTAGTGGTTGTCCAGACATGTCTCTGATTTCATCACTTCTGAATTCGCTCCATTTTGTATTCATTATTTTTCGCAGACATATATTTTCAAATGCATTCAACTTGCTTTCTATATCTTTAGTCATTTTCCAACTCTGCTGGCATATGTTAGGATTGATACAACATTTGAATTGAAAATTTGTAATTTAGTTTTAATACTATATAACTTGCAGTTCCATATTTTATTTCAACTTTTAAAAGCTGATGTTGCTTTGCCAATTTGTATCATAATTTCTTTTTAACATTTCCTGTGCAATCAAAATTGCTACCTAAATAGGTGAACTGCTCTGTTATTTTTAATAATTTTAGATTCCAGGGTGATATCTGCATTACTTGTCATAGGTGTCTTGTCACTGTGTCCACCATCAGTGTGAATGCACACTGTGAACCATCATAGAGGCTCTTGATAATGTTTATTATTGTCTGGTATTCCATAGCATCTCAGAATATTCCACAGGGAGATTCTGTGTAGACTATCAAAGGCTTTTAAAATCGATGAAATTTAGTATAAGTGGTTGTTGTTTCTCAATATGTCTCTCCAAAATTAGTTGTAGGGTAATTATTTGATCTAAGCAACTTCTCCCAGGTCTAAAACCAGCTTGTTCTTCTCTCAGGGTTGTGTCCACTGCTCCTTTGATTCTATTAAGAATGATTTTGAAGAAAGTCTTGGTCATTACTGATAATAGAGTGATCCCTCTCCAGTTGTTGCAATATTTGAGATCACCTTTTTGGGGATCTTAACAATTATTCCCTTTTCCCATTGATCTGGGACAGTTTCTTCTTTCCATACTTTATTAAATAGTTCTTGCACCTGGCTAATAGTTGTATCATCAGCCGCTTTGAGCATTTCTGCAGTAATGTTGTCGTCACCAACTGCCTTATTGTTTATCAAGGAACGGATTGCCTCCTTGACTTCAACTATACTTATCATTTCTTCGTTAATTGGTAGAGAGCTGTTTCTTGCCTCTTTGTCAAACTTGAGTAGTACTGGTGGATCAGGTCTATTTAATATTTTTTCAAAATGTTCTGCCCATCTTTTCTTCTGCTCGGTATCTGATGTTAGAACTTTACCATCTTTACTCTTGATTGGGCCACCTTTGAAACAAAAGTTCCAGTAAGTTGTTTTAGTGTATTGTATGGCATTTTACTGTTTCCAATCTTAGCTGCCTTTTCCCCTTCTTCAGCCAGCCGATTGACATATGCTCTTTTATCTCTTCTAGCTGCTCTTTTCATTTCCTTGTCTTTTAGTCTATATTCCTCTTTAGCTTGGACTTCTGTTGCCTTCTTAGTATTAAATTTCGCTAGTTTCATCTTTCTTCTTGCTTGAATACATTTCCAGGTGTCATCACCTATCCAGGGATTTCTGTCTTTCGCTTAATCCTGCGCTACTGTTTGCTGCCCCCAATAGTGTGTCCTTTATCTTAGTTCATTTGTCTTCAATGTTCTGTTCATTTTCACCATTGAGTAAATGGAACCTATTCTTAAGTTCGAGCTGATATTCATCTTTTACTTCTTTATTTTGTAGCCTTTGACTGTCTATTCGCAGTTGTTCTTTTTTAGTATAATGAATTTTAAATTTAAGTTTCAATTTACCACACATAAATTATGATCACTTCCTACATCTGCCCTCTGTATGCACGGACATCCAGCAATGATGTTCTAAATTGTGGATTTATGCACATATGGTCAATCTGATTCCTGGTCACTCCATCTGGTGAGTCCAAGTAAGTTTATGAATTTCCTATGTGCAAAGATGGTACCTCCAATTACTAAGTTTGACAGCATACATAACTCGCCAGTCTTTCTCCATTCTCATTCATTGTGTTTATCCCTTGTTTTCCTATAGCTCTCTCTACCCTACATTATCACTTCCAACCTTGGCATTAAAGTCCCCATTACTAATAACAGGTCATGTTTTGGTCTTGTTAATTTGATCCTGTAGTTGCTCATAAACGTGTCTTTCTTATCATCGTCGGCCTCGTTGGTTGGTGCATAACACTGTACTATTGTCACATTAACATGCCTGGTACTGAAGCGGGCTCTGATTATCAGACTCGAGATGGGTTCCCATTCTAACATGCTCTTTGCTACTCTAGGTGTCATCATTATACCCACTCCTTCAAAATGCTTACCATCTCTCTCCCTGAATATATGAAAGTGAATCCACTATCTACTCTTCTATCTGTTCCAGGCCATCTCACCTCACTTAACCCCAATAAGTCCAGCTCGTATCTCTTTATTTCTTCTGCAATTTGACTGATTTTGTAGCGTGGCCATTGTTCTCATTCCAAAATCCAATTTTAGTGTGTGTTTTTGAGCCAAGTAATGTATGAGTCGGGTTGCTGACTTCCACAAAGCGGCTTTCATCAGCAACCGTTAGTGTATGCACTAGGTCATACACTCCACCTGGCTGGTCGGTTTACGGATGGCATCCTTTCTTGCAAGTTTCTGTAGCTCTTTAAATTACTTTTGATGAGGTAGCTGGCCTCACGCACAAGTCCTACTCCTTTTTCATCTGGGCTTGGAACCGGCATTGGCAGAGTACTTTAAATATCACCTGTAATATGTTCAAAGAAACAAGAGGTGAGCCTCATGCTTTCTTTGTGCCTTATATTTGGGGTATTTTTACAACATATATTCTGCAGTCATTCAGTTTACATCACAAACACACTTGCCTCAGTGTGATCCTCACTTGCTGCTGCCTTTTTTCCAAAAGCAATGACTCTCATGTAAACCCTGCCTCAATTAGGTACTAAAGTAACTTAGAAGTAAAAGTGACTGCCATTTTGTTTTTCTTCGTTCACATGCTATGAATTCAGGCATAGTCATGGCACTCTGACTGATTTTTGCGTGAAGGTTTGCTTGATTATCACCAGTGTCACTCGTATGCAAGTAAGTTTTACCCAACTTCAGAAGTACTTGTAATTTAGATCCACAAGTACCTCTGAAGGTGGAGAAAAATGTCCTGAATGACGAGGGACACTGATGATAAAGAAAGCAAGCCTTCAAGCAAAATCAGCAGAGCACCCTACTAGGCACACCCTGACTATGCCTGAATTTATAACGGGCAAATAAGAAAACCCTAAAGTAAAGGATCAGAATTTCTTGTGGTCCAACACTCGCATCACAGCCTGGAATTTCCACAGCATGTGGTCACTAGCGCAGAGTGTTGGTAACTTTGATATAGCCAACCCCACAGCTGCCATGATGTTGATATCACCTCTCATGTGCCTTTGATCATGTTGATATCACCTCTCATGTGCCTTCGATCTTGTTGATATCACCTCTCATGTACCTTTGATCATGTTGATATCACCTCTCATGTACTCTTGATCATGTGATATCACCTCTCATCTGTCTTTGATCATGTTGATATCACCTCTCATGTACCTTTGATCATGTTGATATCACCTCTCATGTACCTTTGATCATGTTGATATCACCTCTCATGTGCCTTTGATCATGTTGATATCACCTCTCATCTGTCTTTGATCATGTTGATGTCACCTCTCATCAGTCTTTGATCATGTTGACGTCACCTCTCATGTGCCTTTGATAATGTTGACATCACCTCTCATGTGCCTCTGATCATGTTGACATCACCTCTCAAGTGTGATTGATCATGTTGATATCACCTCTCAAGTGTGATTGATCATGTTGATATCACCTCTCATGTGCCTCTGATCATGTTGACATCACCTCTCAAGTGTGTTTGATCATGTTGATATCACCTCTCAAGTGCCTTTGATCATGTTGATATCACCTCTCAAGTGTGATTGATCATGTTGATATTACCTCTCATGTGCCTTTGATCATGTTGATATCACCTCTCATGTGTCTCTGATCATGTTGATATCACCTCTCATGTGCCTTTGATCATGTTGATATCACCTCTCATCTGTCTTTGATCATGTTGATGTCACCTCTCATCAGTCTTTCATCATGTTGCGCTACCTCTCATGTGCCTTTGATAATGTGAATCACTTCCTATGTGCCTCTGATCATGTTAACATCACCTCTCAAGTGTGATTGATCATGTTGATATCACCTCTCAAGTGTGATTGATCATGTTGATATCACTCTCATGTGCCTCTGATCATGTGACATCACCTCTCAAGTGTGTTTGATCATGCTGATATCACCTCTCAAGTGCCTTTGATCATGTGTGATATCACCTCTCAAGTGTGATTGATCATGCTGATATTACCTCTCATGCCTTTGATCATGTTGATATCACCTCTCATGTGCTCTGATCATGTTGATATCACCTCTCATGTGCTTTTGATCATGTTGATATCACCTCTCAAGTGCCTTTGATCATGTTGACATCACCTCTCAAGTGCCTTTGATCAAAGAAAAATGGTGACCTGAAAGCTTTTCCACTTGATTATGTACCTTCCTTCCTTCCTTTCGCGCTTGAAATATGCTCTATATATTCAATGTTGTCTCTTGTATGAACTTCACTGTCTTTTGCAGCTCACACAGAGGTCTGTGTAGTTTTATGTCGAGTGTTGTTTCGTTAGGCCAGTGAGTTTGCCTCAGTGTATCATATTCGGGCAGTCTTGAAGTATGTGCTCTGCAGTCTGATGTGCCTGTCCACATGTATACATGGTTGAATTGCCAATCTTGAATTTTGTATACATGTGGCTGCGGAGCCGATTGTGTCCTGTTCTAAGGCGCAGAATAACAACTTGTTCCAATCTGCTCATATTATAATCGTCTTGTGTTGGTATCTGTGGCTTTCATTGATTTAATCATCCTTTTCTTTTGGTGGTAGGTAACTGGCACATCCAGCTGCTCTCCTGCAGCACCTTCCTTGGCCAATCGGTCTGCTGTTTCATTTCCTGGTATTCCACAGTGAGAGGGTATCCACTGCAAGACGACCCTGCGATGCTTGGACAATTTAGACAGTAGGGTCTGTAGACCTGGCAATTTTCTGGACTGAAGTGCTGGAGTGCTGATTTTGCATCAGTCAAAAATACAACAGGTTGAGGATCGGGTCTGGTATTCAACAGTTTTTCAGTTGCCACCTTGAATGCCTGAATTTCTGCATCATAGTTGTGACAGAATTTCCCCATTGGTACTTTAATCGCATCTCTAACGTTGTTTGGGTATTCTATGTACACTCCTGCTCCTCCATTCTTCACTGCATTTTCTGCTGACCCATCCGTGTATACCCGGACCGAGGTCATGTGGTATTCTTCATCAAGTAAACTCAGAGTGACTGTCTTGCGTTGTATGCTGTTCTGCTCATCCTTGTCTAATATTCCTTTCACTTCTGTCTGGATACATACTTCTGGTTCAGTCTCCTCTCTCCAAGGGGTTTGCTCTGGCACAGACTTTAGGGAATGCCAACTTTTGGTAGGTCTGAGGTTTGCCTATTCAGTCTTTTGGCCTGGTGAATAAAGCTGCTTCTTTTCAGCCGCCAATGCTAGATTTTGAATCTGTTTTCCATTGGGTGGCTTGGCATACTCAGAAACTTTTCTGCCTGCGTCATCACTTTTGTGTCACTGCGTTCTCTCAGTGCTTGATTCCCCACTCTTTCCATCTCCACTATTGGTGTTGTTTTCATTGCTCCTGTGATGACCAGCGCCTGGTTTTGCACCTCATCCAGTTCTCCTAATGTGGTATTTGATGCTGGACACCATGCAGTTGACCCATATTCCAGGTGTGGTCGTATGCCCTGCTGATAAATACTTTTAAGTATTTTTGACTGGCCTCCATGTGGTTCCACTTAATTTTCTCAGGATGACTAACTTCCTCCTGGCCTTTGCTGCTGCTTTGTTGATGTGCTGCTTCCACGTCAGTCTATCATCAAATGTAACTCCTAGATAGGTGGGTTGCTTGTCTTCTCTTAGCAGTTCTCCATTTATTTTAATGGTGCCAGCTTTTGTTTGGGAGAGAGAGTAAAGAGTGTAGTGCTGCACTTATCTGTGTTGATGCTGACACACCATCTATTTGCCCATGAGGTTAAGGCATCTACAGCTCTTGTATCAATTTGGTGGTCACTGTTGCATACCATTTTGCACCATATTACCAGATCATCAGCTGCACATTGCCAACTTTTACTCCCTGTGGTAACTCAGCAACCAGGTCGTTGATGAAAATCAAGAAGAGTGTGGGGGACAATACTCCTCCTTGAGGGACGCCATAGAACTATTTTACTATTGAGTCCATCTAGATGCACTCTGGCTTTTCTGTTATGTAAGTATGCTTTTATCCATCTGTACATCCTACCCTTTATTCTACTATTTCTTAGTTTCTTCAGCAGTCCTTCTTTCCAAACCTTGTCAAAGGCTTCCTTAGGTCTATCCATGTCGCTAGTACCAGTTTTCTTATCTTAGAACGCCTCCTCAATCTCCTGAGAAAGGCTAGTTGCTTGGTCTTCAGTGGAGTAGCAGTGCCTGAAACCTGCCTGCTGTGACACAAGAATGTTTTCGCTTTCAAGATACCACTGCAGTCGGAGATTGATTATACGTTCCATTGTTTTGCAGAGACAACTTGTAAGACTGATCGGTCGGTAGCTGGAGGCAGAAGAACTATCTTTTCAGGTTTGAGAGCGTATCATGATTGCTTCTCTCCAAGTCTATGGAACTTGCTGAAGATCCAACAATTATTGTAAATCGCAGTAACTTTGTTTTGCGCAGTTCCTAGTTCTTAATCATCTTATTGGACACTCCATCAGCTCCTGGTGATTTTCTCAATTTTAATTTGGATATTGCTAGTTCCAGTTCTTTAAATGTGATTGGGGTCTTCATCACTTCAGGTATTGTTTCGTCTTGCTCTACATTTTGCTTTTTCTCACGAATCTCTATCTGTTTCGTTGTGCTAATTTCAATATTGCTGTCTTTAGCAAAGGAGTCTGCAAAATGATCAGCTGCCTGTTTTCCTGTGAGGATGTTTCCATCTTTGTTTAATGCAATCTTTGGATTTCTTCCTGTACCTTCATCATTAAGTTGTTTTACCAGCTTCCACAGCTTCCTGGTATCTCTTTCAAAGTTTAAGGACTCTGTTTTTCCTTCCAGCTCCTCCGGCTGGCCTGCAGCTTGGCCTTGAAATATAGCCTTGGCATGCTGATATTTGTTGTGGTGTTCTTGGCATGGAGTGGTCTCTGCCTGCTTTCGTGAAATTTCTACATTATTGTGCAGTAGTTCCAATTCACTGCTCCAGTAAGGCGTGTAGTGCTTTCGAGCCCCTCTAGGAATTGTTTCGTAGGCAGCCTGTTCTATGCATTGGCTGAAATCATCAACTACCTTGTTGATGTCCTTGTCAGTAGATAGACCTAGTGTTAGTATACTGGTGCGATGCTTATACATTGTCCAATCTGCCTTCTTGTAATTCCACCTAGATAGAGTGCTGCTCTCCCTGATGAGTTGATTTTCAACAGTGAGAAATACTTGCCGATGGTCGCTGCCTCCTAGCTGTTTCCCAACAACACGTGTAATGTTCCATTCCAGGTCTGAAGAGTGGAATGCCAAGTCTGGTGTAGAGGTGGTGTGCCATGATCTGGAGTAGAAGGTTGGCTGATCTTTGGGCTGATTGACAAGGATTAGTTTGTTGTCATCCTGCCAGTTTTCAAGCTCCCGCCCTACTGTCCATGTGGTCATACCCCCAGCTCTGTGAGTGACTATTGAAGTCCCGCACACTATGAGTCTTTCCTTTGTTGGAATTGTGACCAGTGCCAGTGGGCGGTCACTTGGACAGTAGTAGTTGATTAAGTGAAACTCTGTACTTGCCGTCCTAAGATGCAGCATCTGATATTCTGCACCCTCCATGTACTCCTCAAACTGACATGTGGTGATGTTGTTTCTCACAAGTGTCAGTACTCCACCCTTTCTTCTATTTTTTCGGTCTGATCGGTAGCACTGGAAGCCTCTGACTTTGAAGGCTACATCTTCATTCAGGTGGGTCTCTTGCAAACAGCATACATGTACTTGTTCTTCATTTAGGATGTTTTCAAGTTCTACTTTTTGCTGTAGCCATCTTTTTTTGCTGTTCACACCCTCAGCATTCCAGTGCATTATTTTAAAAATTGGCCAGTTGCTCTATTCCCATGCCTCCTGGCTCCACAGGGCAAATGAGAAGGACATCCAGTAGCTGGGGTTGGTCCTTTCGAGGTAGGAGGGCCCGGCACTGCACCTGCCTGAGTGTCCGTCACAGGGCGAGCACCATATTTTTTAAATACATAGACATATTCATATGCGCTTATGCGTGGCAACCTGATTGCTATAGTGCGCCTCTTGGCTGGTTGCCTCCGACTTCAGCATCTTATTGCATAGAAGACTGTGGTCTAACTCGAGGGAAAGAAAAATTGTAATAGAAGTAGGAGATAAGACAAGAGAAAAGATGCCCTCCTCAAGAGAGAGGAGGGCTGCCATTTAACCCATAGTTGGGGATGGGTTGGTTGCAGCCAGAGCATTTTCCACTGGGCCGGTGGGTTCTGCGCTGTCACCTTATGAGGCCCCATCCTGCTCCCGCCTTTGGTCTGAGCCTTTCACCTTCAGTCTGTTCGGTTTGGTTAGGACCTGCCAGGAGTTGAGACTCCGCCGACATAGCCTGAAGGATCACCAAGCACGCAAACCTCCAACCACGATAAGGTAGGCTAATTTGGAGGGACTTGATTATGTATATTCATCTCCTGGCAAATCTCTCAGCCTAACCATCACATGCAAGAATGGCTATGGTTGTTGGTTACTGAACTGACTTCACAGCAAGTAGGCCAACCCATGTGATTTCTGCTATGCTTTTTATTTAATAGGGTAGCTTCCCTAGACCCCTACCTCAGTCGCCTCTTAAGAAATTCTTTGAGGTTGCAGTATTATATTCTTGCTCTTCTCAGGGTCCGCAACATGGGCGCAACAGATATCAAGAGTTATGTTATGTTATGCGATCGACGTCATGGCACATTGGGCATTCCCATTCGTGCTCTGTCCTCCGTGCAGCAGCCATCCCAAAGTCCATTTGCTCACAGTACCCATGAGAAGTTGATTACTATATCTTCTCTCTCTACCACGAAGCGACACTGTCTGGCATGTCCAAACTTAACGCCTATGCATACTGATGGTTCCAGTGGCTCACTGGTAAAACACGCTTCTCTCTGCCCTCAAGCATCCAGCTCTACTTGTACAATGAGTAATTCCAAACTCTTTAAATCGATGGATTGATTCAACATCAATTTTAATGTCCTTATCCAACAGTAGGTCCTCAAGAGACCAAATAACATCCACGTATTCATGTTTCTCCAACAATTGATGAAGCATGTCGCTCTCTCATTGTGGTGAACATCTGCATGATCAGGACAGTAGATCCATGTGAGGCTCTGGTGGTTGGAAACCTCTATAGATGACATCCACTCATATATGGCGGTGGAGTATGTCGCAATATATCAAACATATTTTGTTACCTGAAGTAAATACATACCTGAGTTGAGCGCTCTATAGCTGTTAGCACCCAGCCTATTGTTCCATCTCCACCACAAACCAGAAGGTAGAATCTTACATCTGGCAGAAGGTTACACCATTCTAATGCATTCTCTGGGCTTATGTCTTGAATGTCAATAACCTATTTTAGACAAATCAGCCAAGTATATTTTACACAGAAAAACAAATCAAGAGTCCTGTATTTACTTGTGATGCACTACACACGTGACCATGACGTGACCCATTTTTATTTTTGTTTGTCTGCCATGAATTCATTCATAGTCTAGCATGACTACTCTGACTGATTTTTGTGTGAAGTCTTGCTTTCCTTATCACCAGTGTCCCTCACAATTCAAGCAAGCCTTACTCCAACTTCAGAGGTAAATTTAGATACCCAAGTAATGAATCAGGTTTTCCAGTAGTTCAACATAATATGGTGTGCATACAAAGAATCTTTTTCCAAGCTGGCCTTGAACCATGGAATTTCCACAGCCCATGGTCACTAGCCTAGAAAGTTATCAACTGCGCTATCTGCAACCCCAACATAACACATGCCTTATTCAATGTGAACAAGAAGAAATTCTTCTTCTTCTTATTGCGTTTGTTCTTTACGACCAATTTTAATCACTCTTTGTGATATGTTTGATCTTTGCCAAGAACGTGTATACGTTACACATTGGTTTGGTAGGCCTCTAAACGCATAGACTTCTACACGTTTTAGGACATGTGCAACGATTTCAATAAACCTCCTTAGTTGCCTCTTACGGCATGCGTGGCATGTAACATTGGTTCTATTCTTTACACCCAAAATTTGGGCCCCGTAACCACTCGGCAGAAGAAATTCAGATTGGAGAACTTTCTAAAATAGGTTAATGATACTTTAAAATCTTAAACAATGTCTTAACCCTTAGAACCTGAGATCCCGATATTAAATGTAAACATTGCATATCCGAACATCTCTACTTCCTTTCTTTCGTTCACTTGAAATATTGTCTATTGTATCCTTCCTTCCTTTCGTTCACTTGAAATATTGTCTATATATTCAATATCTCTTGTATCCTTCCTTCCTTTCGCTCACTCTGAAATATTGTCTATATATTCAATGTTGTCTCTTGTATCCTTCCTTCCTTTCATTCGCTAGAAATATTGTCTATATATTCAATGTTGTCTCTTGTATCCTTCCTTCCTTTCGCTTGCTTGAAATATTGTCTATATATTCAATGTTATCTCTTGTATAAACTTCACTGTCTTTTGTACCTCACGCAGAGGTCCGTGTAGTTTTCTGTCAAGTGTTGTTTAGTTAGACCAGTGAGTTTGCCTAAGTATAGCATATTTGGGGGAGTCTTGAAGTATGTGCTCTGCAGTCTGATGTGCCTGTTCACATGTACACATGGCTGAATTGCCAATATTGAATTGAATTTTGTATACCTGTGGATGCGGGGTAAATTGTATCCTGTTCTAAGGTGCAGAATGATAACTTGTTACATCTGCTCATATTATAGTCATCGTCTTGTGTTGGTATTTGTGGCTTTCTAATTGATTTAATCATCCTTTTCTTTTGGTGGTAGGTAACTGGCACATCCAGTTGCTCTCCTGCAGCCCCTTCCTTGGCCAGTCGGTCAGCTGTTTCATTTCTTGGTATTCCACAATGAGACGGTATCCACTGGAAGATGACCCTGAGCTGCTTGCCCAGTTTAGACAGTAGGGTCTGTAGACCTGACAATTTTCTGGACTGGAG
This sequence comes from Arion vulgaris, assembly GCA_020796225.1. Lineage (NCBI taxonomy): Eukaryota > Metazoa > Mollusca > Gastropoda > Stylommatophora > Arionidae > Arion > Arion vulgaris. The sequence continues at coordinate 232,754 of CM036767.1, forward strand.
TGCTTGGAGTGCTGATTTTGCATCAGTCAAAAATACAACAGATTGTGGATCAAGTTTGGTATTCAACAGTTTCTCAGTTGCCACTGTGATTGCCCGAATTTGTGACATCTCTATATATTGATCTGAGAAGATTCCATCATTTTGTTTTTGATGATCAAAGATAAATTGTGTACAAATGTGACATCCAGCACAGCCCACATGTTCTACATAGTTTAGCAAGATGGCAGACGCTGTTTTGTGATCTTTTTTCATCTGATAAAGTAATTAGTTTTGTATTGTCGTGATGAAAAGATGTGCTGAAAGTTTCGGAAATATTCACTCTAAAAGTGTAATAACATATCAAGCTGTTGAACTTGTTTTAAATGAATCTCAAGATGAATTAGATTTATAATGTGATTATTCTGATAAGGATATCAAAGTGAGTTAAACAATCATTTAGACCATAGGTTCCAACGGGGTGGTACCGCTAACTGGGGGCGCTGAGAAGTTGGAAGGGCGCTGGATTGAAAAGTAAATTTTGGGGGCGATGAGGACCCCTTAAACTTTAATTTTAGATAGATTTTATTGAAGACGTTAAATATTGCTTATTTGACAGATTTCTACACCAAATTTAATGAAACGAACTTACAACTGTAAGGAAATTATTCTAATTTGATCAAAGCAACAGCAATTATTTCTGTGTTCGTGTCAAAACTTGTGTTGTATTAACATTTGACAATTTTATCAGTTTTTCAAATCTTTCTTCAATGGAAACAACTGATGTCGATATTAAGGTTTACAGCCAGCATTTGAAAGCACGAAAAGAAGATTTTACAATAAGTTTTCAAAATTTACTCAATATGACCACTCCACATTGGGTCATAGAATAGAACATTCTTCAATATTACAAATGCCTTCCAGTTTTCAAAACGGCGACTGACTGTTGTGTCTAGTGACGGCGCCCTTAAAATTAAGAAATTCTCTTCTGATTCTGTACCGTGGTTTAAAAATATTCGCATGGGACGACATATTCTATAGTTAATACAGGATTACTATGTTTTTATGCTTTTTTTCCCATTCTTTACGTGATGCAGATGGATAGAATCTGCTCCCTTACAGGACAGTTGCGTAACAATCAACGACTAGGGAATGCTAACCCGAAACAAATGTTTGCAGAACCAGATGCACCACCAGGCCGTAAGGCGCATAACATGTTGCAATGACCCCTCAAAATGAGGAATGGAATAACGGATTTTATGGTCTCCGCCTTGCCCGAGACTTAGCCACAGAGAAAGAATATTGGACCAACCATCACGAGGGTGGCCAAAAATAACTGCTGGTGTTCACGCTGTCACTGGTGCTAAAACAAAGGAGCGGCAGAAAAATCTTGTAGATCAAATCCCACCAGACTCAGGAGATTCAACAATCCGATGGAACGCCGAGGACATTTACACCAAAAGCAGGCCCTAGCAGTGAAAAATAGACCTTGCATGTATTCAGGAAACACACATCAACCCACCCCCCACACCGATTCTCCGTCTGAGGTTATCAGTTATACAGATAAGGCCACAAGAAGAAGGGGAAGGGGGGCCTCATACACGTGAGCAACAGATACATCATGAAACAGATAGAAGTCAGCACAAATGGGAAAGCAGAAATCATAGGAATTGACATCTTTGTAGACAACTAACAGATTCGAACTAACAGAGCCCTTATGCTGGAAACCATGACACTGATCAATACAAATTCTCTAGTAGTGGGAGATTTTAACAGTCACTCAGAAAGGTGGGGATACCAAGACACCAATGTAAAAAGGGGGAGGGGGGCTAGAGCAGTGGGAAATAGATAACAACCTGCAGCTCAGGAATGGACTCAATGACCCACCAACCTTCTACTCAAGAATAATGGAAAAATATATCCCCCAAACCTTGTCTATGCCACCGGTGACAAAGCCCAGAACTTGGATCGAACCTTCATGGAACAGCTAGGAGACAGTGACCACAAACCTGTCAAGCGCTCCTTGAAGATTAGATATTTCACCCAAGTCCAAAAATAATGACCCAGTGGAACTACAAAAGAGTTGACTGGGCACAGTTTGCGAGTATCAGCGACATCTACTGTGACCCCATAAATACACACAAGACAAGGAACATGACAGACCTACTCAACATATCCATTTTGAAGGCAGCAAGAGAATCAATTCCTAGAGGTGCAAGAAGAGACTACAAACCTTATTGGCCGAAGAGGTCCAAAATGTTGAAGATGAAGTGAGTCAGGCCAGAGAAAGAGTAGAAACTGAGCGGAACATAGACAGCAACATAGCACTCAAGGCAGCCTCAGCTAAATATAGGAGAGCAGTTAAGAAAGCCGCAAGGTAGAGCTGGAGAGACAAGACGTCTCAACATGAACAGAGTTGAGTTGAAGAAGCACTCAAGGGTCTTAACCTTACAAAGTCACCAGGAAAGGATGGTATCACAAATGAGATGCTCATCAACCTAGGCAAGAAAGCCAAGAAAAAGCTGCTAAAAGTTTTGAATGCGAGCTGGAAAGTCACAGAAATACCTAGTGAATGGAAAGAAGCTATCATAGTGCCCAATCTAAAACAAGGAAAATACGGATTCGATCCAAGCAATTGTATAACAATTAGCCTCTTTAGGTGTGTTGGAAAAGTGATGGATAGGCTTCTCAATAGAAGACTCATGTGGCAACTGGAGCAAAACAATTGATACTACTACAGCAGAGTGGATTCAGTCAGCATGGATCAACAGAAGACCAAGTAACTTACATTGCACGGGAGATCGAAGGTGGATTTCAAGTTAAGAAACATACACTAACGGTATGGGTTGACATGGAGAAGGTGTTTGATAGGGTCTGGAGAGAGGGAGAGAGAAACTCGGAATCAAAAGGTGCATGTATATCTGGATATGTCACTATCTGGTAAATAGAACAGTCGAAGTATAGGACCAGGAAAAACATAGCAGGAAGTCAATCATCGAACAAGTTCCCCAAGTAGGGGTTCCTATCTCTAACACTACTTCGTTTTTATAAATAACTATGGAAGACATCCCCAACAGCTACGTTGATGATTTGGCATTGTGGACACAGGAGAATCAATAGCAGTAGTCACATCAAGGATGCAAGATGTAATTAAAACACTAAAAAAAATACCCAGGTCTTGACTGCCTTTATAAATGAAAAGGAAATCAATTTCATAGTCTTCAGTCTATCCAAGAAGAAACAAATGCTCAAACTCAAGTTTAATGATAACCTACTCTCAATGGACGAATGTCCAACATATATGGGAATCATCATGGACAGCAGGTGGGCGGGGAAAACACAGAGGGAAAATCTGGAGAAAAAGCAAAGAAGAGAATGGGGATCATGAACAAATTAGCAGGCACCAACAAGGGTGTGAGTTGTAGAATTCTGAAAAGTCTTTATACTGGGAGAGTGACCAGTACTTGAGGATGACATAGCAGTCTGGGTCATAATCTCCAAGACACACTTTATAAAGCTATGCCGAGTGTTAAGTCAGGCCTCACGGATCATCACTGAAACCATAAGTCTACCCACATAGAAGTACTGAAAACGGCCATAGAACTTCAGTCAATGGAGGACAGGACGAACATGAAGGTACCAACGATGAGAAAATGTAAGAGACTGATGAATCATCCAATGCACCCCAAATAAACAGCTAATGGGAGGGATGAATGAAAAGGAGAAGCCATGGCAAACTCCCAAGAGTCATGCTCACGCAGACCCAATATTATCACTGGCTCAACCAAGACATACAAAACCAGCCAGCATCTTCTCCTCCCTGGTCATACAGTCTCGTGAGCTGATGTCTCAATGCAGCTGGTGGTACTACAACATATGAAACAAATACATGTGGAAAAATTCAGCTTTTGGTCTGCTATCCCAGTGACATCTGAAAGGAATACAGAATTAAATAATCTAGGTCAATCAGAGCTCTAGTTGGCCCATGATTCTGAGAGTGGAGTAATCCACACACCCTCACACCTCAAAGCTCAATGGGGATGAAGATGCTGACAGACTGCAAAGAGGGAGCAGGGATACATCAAGATGACAACCTGGTCAGTTAGAAGAAGCAACAACCATCACCAGAGGGCACTACACAACAAAGTGGGGAATATAACACACAAAACATGGGCACGATGTATATTACTTAACTGCTCAGAAGAGACCACATTCATCATACTGCTTCCAGACGGCTACAAAACAGAATGAGAACAGAGCTAGATTCAAGGTAGGCACAAATGACCTGTGCTCCTGTGGTTTGGCCGGGTCATGGACGACAGAGCACGTCCTACAGAACTGTCACTAGTATGCAGACATGAGAAGAAAGATGTGGCCCACTTTACACCAGCGACCAAGAAAACTGTGTGGCGGGCTGATAGGCTTTTGGTTAGAGAATCAAATCCAAGTCTAGTGAGAGCGCAGAAGAAGAAAATGTACAACAACAGAATTATTACTGGAGGAAGAATTGATAGAATTGTCAACAAATGTAGTGTTGAAATCGAAAATTGAATAACAGATATCAAGAATTGAATGCAAACATAGATTCCAATATTATATCTACCCTTATGGGCTGCAGAAAGAAGTTGCTTATTGTATTCCTATCACCCTATTTAGCCGAAAGATGATTTAGCGTGGTCACCAGACTATTCACAAAGAAACGAAACAGATTTTTAATTGAGAAATGCGGTGATTTAAGATTATTGATGACAAAAATGTCACCAAACATCGAAAATTCAGTTTCATATCATCAAGCTCAGCTCTAATTAATACATTATAACATACATTTTTTTTCAATGATAAATGCGGAGAAATACAGTAATATTGGTATTATCTTCTAATAAAATAACTGAAAAATGTGTTTTGTTTTCAATTTATAGTATGTACAATATAGTCATCAAGGGGGGTTTGTTGCTAGTAAATAATTCACTGAAAAGTTAACCTTGTTCAAAATAGGTTGGAAACCTATGATTTAGACAATGAAGAATTGTTTTAATCAATTGATATTCAAGCTATATATGTTCAATCTGGAGAACAAGCTACATATCGGAGTTGCTACATATATGGGAGTATTCACGGTTGTGTCCAAGTGGTATATCATAAAATTTAAAACCGCTTAAATTCTTCAAAATATATAAAAGCAGGAATAAAGGAAATGATGTGATCAATCAATAAGAAATTATAGAGACCTTAATTATTATGTTTTTAATATTACTGATATGTGCTGTTTTTACTCAGGAGAAGAGGGTATGGTACAACTGGCCAGGGTTCAAAAGGTTAAAGCAAGATGAAGAGATATTTGCAAAAGCTATGAACATACATATGAGCAGTGGACACAACCTTGAGAGAAGAACAAACTGGTTTTAGACCTGGGAAAGCTGTTTAGATCAAATAATTACCCTATGACTAATTTTGGAGGAACATATTGAGAAGCAACAACCACTTATACCAAATTTCATCGATTTTAAAAAGTCTTTGATAGTCTACAGAAACTCCCAGGAATATTCTGAGATGCTATGGAATACCAGACAAAGAATTAACATTATCAAGAGCCACTATGATGGTTCATAGTGTAGTTCGCACTGATGGTGGACACAGCTACTGGTTTAGTGCTGCAACCGAGCAAAGCAAGGCTGTATTTTATCACCTCTATTGTTTGGAGTGGCCATTGACTGGGTGATGCGAAATGTTGCAGGGGCGAAACTGGCATCAATTGGTAGAAAGAAGTCAACCAGGAAGATTTGGATTTTGCAGATTCATCATCATCATCATCATCATCATCATCATCATCATCATCATCATCATCATCATCCAATAGCTTATCCTGAACAGAACGTTGTTACCTTAACGGTTCTTCGTAATTTCTCTCTCTCATAGACTAGATGTCTCGCCTCTGCAGTTGTCATGATCAAACCATCAGTTACATCCTGAATCCATCTTCTCCGGTGATCTTCCTTTCTCCTCGTGGCTGGGATGCTTCCTTTCATGATGGTCTTCTCCCAATCTTCCATGTCGTTCTATATCCAAAATACTTAAATTTTCTCATTTTTTTAAAGCATCAAACGTGCTTTTTGATTTTCAGTTTTTTCTGATATATTTATGTCTTCTTTATATCTATGATTTGGTTGATGACTCGTTCTATAACACTTATATTCAAAAGCACGCATATTTGCCATTCAATTACCTTGTTAAATGTCCATGTTTCACACCAGGCCACTGGAATACGGAAAATTTACAGCATAGTCATGGCAGGAAAGTTTGTCAACATCTGAATTAGTAGTCAGTATTCAGGACAGACGTTTGTGAAAATTCACAATCTTCAGCAAGACACATGATGATAATGGTGCTCTTTTTTAAATCCTCTATCCTTTTTTGTCTATACTGGTCTCTTTACCGAAACGTCAATATAGTTCGGTTGTTACAGTTTGTCAAACTACTCCTAGTTCATTTTACTATATTTCGCCCGCAGATAAAAATACAACATAAAAGATCGATCTCAAATATCGATTTCTGAATATAGAGAATAACGTTCTTGACAACTAGAAAACGTGGAAACGCTTGACGATACTCTGTGACAGTTTTAATGAAATCTGAAGAGAAAGCATAGAAAAAACAAACCAATAATGTTATAGAATTGTGGACTAGATACCGAAAAAATTTACAGAAAATGTAAAAGAACTATTAATGCAATAAATATTTACCGTGTAATATCAAGAAAGCTCATCATCATCAATAGGTGTTGCATGCCGACTGGCGAGATGAACATGGATTCCACAAATCTGTCTGTTTTTGGTGTTTGCTATTATCCTTCAGATGTTGACGCTCTTCCGTACCGCGAAGTCACGAAACATTTTCTCTCTCTCTGTCTTCCTATGTCTTGTCTCCCCTCCATTTTACCGGTTGCTCCAATGTGTTCTAAACCTCCATTCCTCATCACATGTCCCAAAAATGATGACTGCCTCTTCTTTACAGGTTGATGACAAGCTTTCTGTGTCTTCACTCATTCAACACCTCCTTCTTCACCTTCAACTCAACGGAGCGCAGGCTCAACAAACTTCTTCTAGCTCTTCCTCTCTCTTGCTATCCCTTCCAATTCTTTCCATGTTTATGGACCTATCCTTTTAAGGCCATCAGCTTCCTGCCTTCTTCCAGGTTTACTAAGTATTACCTACATCTCCTTTTTCAATGCGGGTTTGAAACAATGTCTGTCTTGCAATGTATTTGACCTATCTTCAATCTATCGCCAGCGTCTCTTCATTAGCATTCTTTTCCACTGGTATTTGCTTAGTGTGAAATTACATGTGAAATGCGCTGCCTGGGAAAAAGCTACTGACAACACCAGAAAAGATAGTCACCAACATCAGCATAAGAAAGAAAGTTGACACAGAATCTGTTTGAATTTACATCGAGAAAACAAAGAATGAAGTGGTTTGGCTTACTTAATAAGAATGCATCCAAAATACAAACTCTTCTGCAACAGAACATCAGGAAAGAAGGCGAGAGAAGACCACGAAAAAGATGGTTAGATGGCATAGTAGAATCTTGTGAAAGACAAAAATAAAATCACCCAAGTCACCAGAACAGCGCAAGACAACAACAGAAAACCACGACACTGGGCACAACCGGTAGTGCAGTGTGGACGACAAAAGAAGAAGAAGAAGATTTGCTTAGTTCTTTCTCTGAGTTCATTGTTCGTACTCTTATCATATCATCTCAGTCCTCTATTCTACGTAAAACGGCGAACCGCTGATCAAAGAACAATACTTCTAACACAGTATTTACTATATATATAACATGGTGTAAATATTATTTTAAGTTCTACTTAAATACGTTGACCCATTTAATGTCAATACTTCATCAGTATTACTCTGAGAAAAATCATGTCACTTTATGTATCTAAAATATATCATCTTTTTTCTTTAGCATCCTATAATCTATATGTTTATTGTTTGTGTCCACATGAACGCAAATTTGTCGATGAATCCACATCACACGGGCTGTAACTGCGAGATTTAATAGAGTTATTACTTGCAAAACATGTTATACTGACTCTGTGAGGAAAACAAAATAAGACTTGGCAGATATGTTATACTGACTCTGTGGAGGAAAACAAAATAAGACTTGCAGACACGTTATGCTGACTCTGTGAGGAAAAACAAAATAAGACTTGCAGATATGTTATGATGACTTCAGAGGAAAACAAAATAAGACTTGCAGATATGTTATGATGACTCTGTGAGGAAAACAAAATAAGACTTGCAGATATGTTATGCTGACTTGTGAGGAAATACAAAATAAGACTTCAGTAGACACGTTATGCTGACTCTGTGAGGAAAAACAAAATAAGACTTGCAGATATGTTATACTGACTCTGTGAGGAAAAACAAAAGACTTTGTAGACATGTTATGCTGATCAGAGGAAAATAAGATTAGACAAAAAAGACGATGTGTAGACATTAAAAAGATAATGGCTACTTTTATATTGATAGTAAAACTGTGAAGTGAAAGATTAGACTAAAGACAGTTTATATTCTTCAATTTTATTTGCTCTATCCTTCTTATTTCATGTTCATCTTCCATCTAAATACATGAAACTAATCTTTGTTATCTGTATATGATTTGTGCCTTTGTGCATGAGTTTGTTAAATAGTTAGGCGTTCAACGACCAGTAGGCCAGTACATACGGTTTCTGCGTGATTTCTGTTGGGTACAGCTTCTTTAATCACAGGTTCACCAATCACCCAGCATGTGTTCCTAGCGTGTTGACGACAGGCATTGCCCCCCCATGAGTGTATTATCCTGCGGGCTTGCAGAAAAGCCACAGGTTCTCCAGATTTACGGTTTTCATGGCACCGAACCGAAGGGTTACGATGTCCATGGTACTGAGCCGAAAGAACTGAAAGCTCAGTGTCGATTCGAAGAAAAAATCACATGTTAATAAAAAAATGACCTAGGGGAATTCACATCCTCCTAAGCGACCCAGAGTCTTGTTAACTTTGACCTCGCGGTCAAAGTTTCATGGTCTACACCACTGAGATAGGGTTAGATTGAAGTGTTCTACGTGTCAAAAGCAGACTGTTAATTTTTACTTTTGCCCTTCCTAAGAAAAACTATCCAACCCTAACCTGCTGGATACAAAGCCAAAGCAGAATACACATTGTAGACATATTTCTAATCTAAGTATGTGTATATCTAAACAAAATATTTTCTGTCATTTATTTTAATATCTTGATCTTGTAATATTAAGATTATTTTACTGTTATAATTATACAACACGTTTCATCCTTGATGTTTCATTAGTGATGTTTCGTTGCATATGTTACTTGATGTTTTCATTAATGATGTTCTGTTGCATATGTTGTTTGATGTTTCTATTAATGATGTTTCGCATATGTTGTTTGATGCTTCTATTAGTGATGTTTGTTGCATATGTTGTTTGATGTTTCTATTATGATGTTTCCGTTGCATATGTTGTTTGATGTTTGTTAGTGATGTTTCGTTGCATATGTTACTTGATGTTTCTGGCTAATGATGTTGTTGCATATGTTACTTGATGTTTCTTCATTAGTGATGTTTCGTTATTATGTTACATTGATGTTTCTATTAAATGATGTTTCGCTGCATATGTTGCTTGATGTTTTATTAATGATGTTTGCTGCATATGTTACTTGATGTTTCTATTAATGATGTTTCGCTGTATGTTACTTGATGTTTCTATTAGTGATGTTTCGTTGCATATGTTGCTTGATGTTTCTATTAATGATGTTTCGTTGCATATGTTGCTTGATGTTTTATTAATGATGTTTCGTTGCATATGTTGCTTGATGTTTCATTAATGATGTTTCGTTGCATAAGTGTTGGTTTGATGTTTCTATTAATGATGTTTGCTGCATATGTTGCTTGATGTTTCTATTAATGATGTTTCGTTGCATATGTTACTTGATGTTTATATTAATGATGTTTCGTTGCATATGTTGTTTGATGTTTCTATTAATGATGTTTCGTTGCATATGTTACTTGATTTTTCTATTAGTGATGTTTCGTTGCATATGTTACTTGATGTTTCTATTAGTGATAGTTTCGTGTTGCATATGTTACTTGATGTTTCTATTAATGATGTTTCGCTGCATATGTTATTTGGATGCTTCTATTAATGATGTTTCGTTGCATATGTTACTTGATGTTTCTATTATGATGTTTCTCGTTGCATGTTGCTTGATGTTTCTATTAATGATGTTTCGCTGCATATGTTACTCATGCTCTTCTATTAACGATGCTCTGCTGCATATGTCAGTTTGATGCTCTTCATTAGTGATGTTCTCGTTGCATATGTTGTTTGATGCGTTTCATTAATGATGCTCTGCCGCATATGTTACTTGATGCCGCATTAGTGATACCTCTGCCGCATATGTTGTACTTGACGTTTCTATTAGTGATGTTTCATTGCATACGTTACTTGATGCTTCTAATAGTGATGCTCTGCTGCATATGTTACTCATGTTTCTATTAATGATGTTCTTCTGCTGCATATGCTACTCATGCTCTTCATTAATGATGTTTGCTGCATATGTTACTTGATGCCTTTAATTAGTGATGTTTCTTGCTGCACATGTTGCTTGATGCTCTATTATGATGTTCGCTGCATATGTTGTCGACGTTTCCCATTAGTGATGCTCTGCCGCATATGCTACTTCATGTTTCTGTATTAATGATGTTTCTGCCGCATATGTTGCTTGATGTTTCTATTAGTGATGTTTCTTGCTGCATATGTTACTTGATGTTTCTATTAATGATGTTTGCCGTATATGTTACTTGATGTTTCTATTATGATGTTTCGCTGCATATGTTACTTGATGTTTCTATTAGTGATGTTTCGTTGCATATGTTACTTGATGTTTCTATTAATGATGTTTCGTTGCATATGTTACTTGATGTTTCTATTAATGATGTTTCTGCTGCATATGTTACTTGATGTTTCATTAGTGATGTTTCTTTGCACATGCTGTTTGATGTTCTATTAATGATGTTTCGTTGCATATGTTACTTCTGATGCTCTATTAGTGATGCTCTGCTGCATATGTTACTCATGCTCTATTAGTGATGTTTCTGCTGCATGGCGCTAATTGATGTTCCATTAGTGATGTTTCAAGCTGTATATGTTGTTTGATGTTTCTATTAATGATGTTTCCGTTTGATATGTTACTTGATGTTTATATTAATGATGTTGCCGTACATGTTTCTTGATGTTTCTATTAGTGATGTTTCTGCTGTATATGTTACTTGATGTTTCTATTAGTGATGTTTAGTTGCATATGTTACTTGATGTTTCTATTAGTGATGTTTCGTTGCATATGCGTTACTTCGCGTTTCTATTAATGATGTTTCGTTGCATATGTTGTTTGATGCTCTCTATTAGTGATGTTTCGTTGCATATGTTACTTGATGTTTCTATTAGTGATGTTTGCTGCATATGTTACTTGATGTTTTGATACACGATGTTTCTGTTGCATGTTGCTTGATGTTTCTATTAATGATGTTTCGTTGCATATGCCATTTGATGTTTCTATTAGTGATGTTTCTTGCTGCATATGTTACTTGATGTTTATATTAATGATGTTTCGTTGCATATGTTGTTTGATGTTTCTATTAATGATGTTTCGCTGCATATGTTACTTGATGTTTCTTATTAGTGATATTTGTTGCATATGTTACTTGATGTTTCTATTAGTGATGTTTCGTTGCATATGTTGTTTGATGTTTCTATTAATGATGTTTGCCGTATATGTTGCTTGATGTTTCTATTAGTGATGTTTCGTTGCATATGTTACTTGATTTTTCTATTAGTGATGTTCGTTGCATATGTTGCTTGATGTTTCTATTATGATGTTTCGTTGCATATGTTACTTGATGTTTCTATTAGTGATGTTTCGTTGCATATGTTACTTTGATGTTTTCTATTAGTGATGTTTCGTTGCATATGTTGTTTGATGTTTCTATTAGTGATGTTCTTTGTTGCATATGTTACTTGATGCTTCTATTAGTGATGTTTCTGCTGTATATGTTACTTGATGTTTATATTAGTGATGTTTCGTTGCATATGTTACTTGATGTTTCTATTAGTGATGTTTCGTTGCATATGTTACTTGATGTACTTCTATTAGTGGATGTTTGTTGCAGTTATGTTACTTGATGTTTCTATTAGTGATGTTTCGTTGCATATGTTACTTGATGTTTCTATTAATGATGTTTCGTTGCATATGTTACTTGATGTTTCTATTAATGATGTTTCGTTGCATATGTTACTTACGTTTCTATTAATGATGTTTCGTTGCATATGTTACTGATGTTTCTATTAGTGATGCTTCGTTGCATAAGGTTACTTGATGCTCTCTATTAGCAGATGTTCTTCGTTGCATATGTTGTTTGGATGCTCTCATTAGTGATGTTTCATTGCATAAGTGTTACTTGATGTTTCTATTAATGATGTTTCGTTGCATATGTTACTTGATGTTTCTATTAAATGATGTTTCGTTACATATGTTACTGATGTTTCTATTAATGATGTTTCGTTGCATGCTGTTTGATGTTTCTATTAGTGATGTTTCGTTGCATATGTTGTTTGATGTTTCTATTAATGATGTTTCGTTGCATATGTTACTTGATGTTTCGATTAATGATGTTTCGTTGCATATGTTACTTGATGTTTCTATTAGTGATGTTTCGTTGCATATGTTACTTGATGTTTTCATTAATGATGTTTCGTCAGTATTGTTGTTTGATGCTTCTATTAATGATGTTTCGTTGCATATGTTGTTTGATGTTTCCTATTAGTGATGTTTCTGTTGCATGGCGTTAGTTTTATGTTTCCATTAGTGATGTTTCGTTGCATATGTTGTTAATGTTCTATTATGATGTTTCGCTGTAGTTAGCGTTACTTGATGTTTCTATTAATGATGTTTCGTTGCATATGTTACTTGATGCTCTTTGTTATGATGTTTAAGCCGTACATACATTTGATGTTTCTATTAATGATGTTTGCTGGCATATGTTGCTTGATGTTTCTATTAATGATGTTTCGTTGTATATGTTACTTGATGTTTCATTAATGATGTTTCGTTGCATAGCAAGCTACTTGATGTTTCTATTAGTGATGTTTCGTTGCATATGTTGTTTTGATGTTTCTATTAATGATGTTTCTGTCGCATATGTTGCTTGATGTTTCTATTAATGATGTTTGCCAGAAGTGTTGCTTGATGTTTCTATTAATGATGTTTCGTTGCATATGTTACTTCATGTTTCTATTAATGATGTTTCGTTGCATATGCTGCTTGATGTTTTGATAGTGATGTTTCGTCAGTATATGTTGCTTGATGTTTCTATTAATGATGTTTCGTTGCATATGTTAATTGATGTTTCTATTAGTGATGTTTCGTTGCATATGTTACTTGATGTTTTATTAGTGATGTTTCGTTGCATATGTTACTTGATGTCATTAGTGATGTTTCGTTGCATATGTTACTTCATGTTTATTAATGATGTTTCGTTGCATATGTTATCATGTTTCTGACACGATGTTTCGTTGCATATGTTACTTGATGTTTCTATTAGTGATGTTTCGTTGCATATGTTGTTTGATGTTTCTATTAGTGATGTTTCGTTGCATATGTTGTTTGATGTTTCTATTAGTGATGTTTCGTTGCATATGTTACTTCATGTTTCTATTAATGATGTTTTGCTGCATATGTTGCTTTGATGTTTCGCTAGGTGATGTTTCGTTGCATATGTTATTTGATGTTTCATTAATGATGTTCTGTTGCATATGTTACTTGGATGTTTCGAAGGTATTAGCAGATGTTTCGTTGCATATGTTACTTGATGTTTCTATTAGTGATGTTTTTCGTTGCATATGCGTTAATTGATGTTTCATTAATGATGTTTCGTTGCATAAGTGTTACTTCTGATGTTCTCTATTAATGATGTTTCGCTGCATATGTTACTTGATGTTTCTATTAGTGATGTTTCTGCACATGTTAGTTTGATGTTTCTATTAATGATGTTTCGTTATTTATGTTACTTGATGCTCTCTATTAGTGATGTTCTCTCAAGTTGCATATGTTACTTCATGTTTCTATTAGTGATGTTTCGTTGCATATGTTAATTGATGTTTTCATTAGTGATGTTTCGTTGCATATGTTGTTTGATGTTTTATTAATGATGTTTCATGTATTATGTTACTTGGATGTTTATATTAATGATGTTTCGTTGCATATGTTTTTTGATGTTTCTATTAGTGATGTTTCGTTGCATATGTTACTTGATGTTTCATTAGTGATGTTTCGTTGCATATGTTACTTGATGTTTCTATTAGTGATGTTTCGTTTGATATGTTACTTCATGTTTTATTAATGATGTTTCGTTGCATGTTATTTAATGTTTCTATTAGTGATGTTTCGCTGGCTATGTTACTTGATGTTTCTATTAGTGATGTTTCGTTGCATATGTTACTTGATGCTTTAATAATGATGTTTCGTTGCATATGTTGTCGATGTTTCTATTAATGATGTTTCGTTGCATATGTTATCGATGTTTCTATTAGTATGATGTTTCGTTGCATATGTTACTTCTTGATGTTTATATTAATGATGTTTGTCACATGTTGTTTGATGTTTCTATTAATGATGTTTCGTTGCATATGTTACTTGATGTTTCTATTAGTGATGTTTCGTTGCATATGTTACTTGATGTTTCTATTAGTGATGTTTCGTTGCATATATATTTGATGTCGTATTAATGATGTTTCGTTGCAGGCGCGCTTGATGTTTCATTATGATGTTTCGTTGCATATGTTACTTGATTTTTCATTAAAGTGATGTTTCAAGCTGCATATGTTATGATGTTCTCATTAGTGATGTTTCGTTGCATATGTTACTTGATGTTTCTATTATGATGTTTGCTGCATATGTTACTTGATGTTTCTATTAGTGATGTTTCGTTATATGTTACTGATGTTTCTATTAGTGATGTTTCGTTGCATATGTTACTTGATGTTTCTATTAGTGATGTTTCCTGTTGCATATGTTTCTTCATGTTTCCATTAGGGTACGTTTCGTTGCATATGTTACTTGGATGTTTCATTAGGTATGTCGAAGGCATATGTTACTTGATGTTTCTATTAGTGATGTTCTGTTATTATGTTACTTGATGTTTTTATTAGTGATGTTTGCTGCATATGTTACTTGATGTTTCATTAATGATGTTTCGTTGCATATGTTACTTTGATGTCGGCTAATGATGTTTCGTTGCATATGTTACTTGATGTTTCTATTAATGATGTTTCGTTGCATATGCTACTTGACGTTTCGCTAGTGATGTTCGTTGCATATGTTACTTGATGTTTCTATTAGTGATGTTTCGTTGCATATGTTGCTTGATGTTTCTATTAGTGATGTTTCGTTGCATATGTTACTTCTTGATGTTTCTATTAATGATGTTTGTTGCATATGTTACTTGATGCTCTATTAACGATGTTTCGTTGCATGGTGTTACTTGATGTTTCTATTAGTGATGTTTCGTTGCATATGTTACTTGATGTTTCATTAGTGATGTTTCGTTGCATATGTTACTTGATGTTCTCTATTAATGATGTTCTGCTGCATATGTTGCTTTGATGTTTCCTGTTATGATGTTTCGTTGCATATGTCATTTGATGTTTCTATTAATGATGTTTCACAATATGTTGTTTGATGTTCTCTATTAACGATGCTTCCTGTCATATATGTTACTTGATGTTTCTATTAGTGATGTTCGTTGCATAAGTGCTGCTTGATGTTTCATTAGTGATGTTTCGTTGCATATGTTACTTGATGTTTCTATTAGTGATGTTTCGTTGCATATGCTGTTTGATGTTTCATTAGTGATGTTTCGTTGCATATGTTACTTGATGTTCTATTAATGATGTTTGCTGCATATGTTGCTTGATGTTTCTATTAGTGATGTTTGCCGTATATGTTACTTGATGTTTCTATTAATGATGTTTGCCGCATATGTTGCTTGATGTTTGGCTTAATGATCTTTCAAGCGTATATGTTACTTGATGTTTATATCAATGATGTTTCGTTGCATATGTTAATTTGATGTTTCATTAATGATGCTCTGCCGTATTAAGTGCTGCTTGATGTCTTCTATTAATGATGTTTCGTTGCATATGTTACTTGATGCTTCATATTAATGATGTTTCGTTGCATATGTTATACTTGGATGTTTTGCATATCGATGTTTCGTTGCATATGTTACTTGATGTTTCTATTAATGATGTTTAGTTGCATATGTTACTTGATGTTTCTATTAGTGATGTTTCGTTGCATATAAGGCTTTGATGTTTCCATTAGTGATGCTCTTCGTTGCATATGTTACTTGATGTTTCTATTAGTGATGCTCTGCTGGCTATGTTGTTTGATGTTTCTATTAATGATGTTTCGTTGCATATGTTGCTTGATGTTTCTATTAATGATGTTTCTGCTGCATATGTTGCTTGATGTTTCTATTAGTGATGTTTCTGCTGCATATGTTATTTGATGTTTCTATTAATGATGTTTCGTTGCATATGTTACTTGATGTTTCTATTAATGATGTTTCGTTGCATATGTTACTTGATGTTTCATTAAGATGTTTCGTTGCATATGTTACTTGATGTTTCTATTAATGATGTTTCGTTGCATATGTTACTTGATGTTTCTATTAGTGATGTTTCTTATGCATATGTGCTTGATGTTTCGATTAATGATGTTTCGTTGCATATGTTACTTTATGTTTCTATTAGTGATGTTTCGTTGCATATGTTACTTGATGTTTCTATTAATGATGTTTCGTTGCATATGTTGCTTGATGTTTCTATTAGTGATGTTTCGTTGCATATGTTGCTTGATGTTTATTAATGATGCTTCT
Source organism: Arion vulgaris (assembly GCA_020796225.1). Lineage (NCBI taxonomy): Eukaryota > Metazoa > Mollusca > Gastropoda > Stylommatophora > Arionidae > Arion > Arion vulgaris. The sequence continues at coordinate 249,713 of CM036767.1, forward strand.
GTTGCATATGTTATTGATGTTTCTATTAGTGATGTTTGTTGCATATGTTACTTTCTTTCTTAGGAAAACCACTTTGTCATTTTACATATTTGTCTGTGTTCGCTTTACATGACAGAAGATGAGGAGGAATTAAATGAGAAGAGTGGAGATGAACGGAGAGGTGACAGATGAAAAGTGATAATATATGGATACCGCTGAGAAGAGAGAAAATTGATGGAAGTGAGGAGAGGGAGGAACTAGATGAAAGAGAGAAGATAAATGAAACTGTGAAGATACACTAAATGAGAAGAATATAAAAGGAAGAAGAGAGAGGAAGTAGATGAAAGTGGGAAGATAAATGAAAATGAGAAGAGAGAAAATTGATGTAATTGTGAAGAAAGAATAGATAATGGAAGAGAGAAGAGAGAAGAGATATGGAAGAGAGAAGAGATATGGAAGTGAGAAGAGAGAAGAGATATGGAAGAGAGAAGAGATAATGGAAAAGAGAAGAGAGAAGAGAGAAGAGAGAAGAGAGAAGAGAGAAGAGATATGGAAGAGAGAAGAGATAATGGAAAAGAGAAGAGATATGGAAGAGAGAAGAGAGAAGAGATAATGGAAGAGAGAAGAGATAATGGAAAAGAGAAGAGATATGGAAGAGAGAAGAGAGAAGAGATAATGGAAGAGAGAAGAGAGAAGAGAGAAGAGAGAAGAGAGAAGAGATATGGAAGAGAGAAGAGAGAAGAGAGAAGAGAGAAGAGATAATGGAAGAGAGAAGAGAGAAGAGAGAAGAGAGAAGAGAGAAGAGAGAAGAGATATGGAAGAGAGAAGAGAGAAGAGATAATGAAAGAGAGAAGAGATAATGGAAGTGAGAAAAGATAATAAAAGAGAGAAGTGAGAAGAGAGAAGAGATAATGGAAGTGAGAAAAGATAATAAAAGAGAGAATTGAGAAGAGAGAAGAGATAATGGAAGTGAGAAGAGATAGTAAAAGTGAGAAGAGAGAAGAAAGAAGAGAGAAGAAAAAAGAGAATGGAAGTGAGAAGAGAGAAGAGAGAAGAGATAATAGAAGAGAGAAGAGATAATGAAAGTGAGAAGAGATAATGAAAGTGAGAAGAGAGAAGTGAGAAGAGAGAATAGATAATGGAAGTGAGAAGAGAATATAGAAATGGGTAGAGAAGTGAGATGAAACTGAAAAGAAAGAAGATAAGATAAAAGTATGAAAGGAAAAGATTGATGGAAGGGAGAAGAGGGAGAAAATAGATGAACGGAAGAAGAAAAAGGAACTGGAAAAAATGGAGATGGGAAGCGAATTACATGAAAGTGTGAAGGAAGGTGAATTGGATGAAAATGACGGATATAGGCGGTTAAGTTTTGTGAACTCTCTGACAAGGCCCTTAATTTGCCAAGAGAATTACATCTGTATCCGGCATATTAGCCAAGCTCTGTGATCAAACATATTCGAATACATTCCTTCTCTTCCCTGATCACGCATCAGTTCAACATTTGTAGTTATATGTAAGGCATCTAGAGATAAAGAGAGAAGAGAGATAGAAGGAAAAGAGGAGAGAGAGAGAGATAGAGGGAGAAAGAGGGAGAGAGAAAAAGAGAGCGGGAGAAAAGAGGATAGGGAGAGAAAGAGAGAGAGAGGAAGGAAGAGAGAGAGGGAGAGAGAGGGAGAGAGAGAATGAGGGAGAGAAAGAGAGAGTGATAAAGGTGCAAGAGTGAAGATTGTTTTAGAGAGAAAGAGAGAGTATGTGAGATAGAGAGTTAAGAAAAGTGATGAATGGATAATAGAATCAATGAGGGAGGTAGTGTGAGAGATTGAGTAATGATGAGAATGTGTTAGAAGCATCGACGGAGTGTGAGAACAAGCTTTAGAGTGAGTAATGGTGAAAGTGCGCCAGAACAAGGGAGAGTATAAAGAGTGAAGAGATTAAGTCATTTAGAGAAAGTCTGCCAGAGCGAGCGAGAGAGTATAAAAGAATGGGAATGGGATTAAGTAATGAAGAGAAAGTAGTAGAGAGCGGGAGTGTATAAGAGAGAGGGGAAGAGAGAGAGAGAGAGAGAGAGAGTGTAATAACAACTGTGTATGTAACGGAAATATTATGGCAGAATGCGAGAGAGTGATGGAAAGTGTGAGGGGTGGACAAAACGGCAAGATTATTGGTTACCAATGAAAATAAAAACTCATGAAACGATTGTTATAATAAAGCAACAGAGTCTTCCACAGTATTTTGTGCACATATTAGCTGTCACACACAATATGGTGTACATACATTAGCTTCACAACACAATATGGTGTGCACAACATTAACTCTCACACACAATATAGTGTGCACATAAATTAAGCTTCACGCACAGTATGGTGTGCACATAAATGCTATATTTTATACTAATACTGTTTATGTGAACGGAGAGTCTTATTTAATGCAGACTTATTACCATCTAGTACTTGTTACCATAAAGTACCTGGTGCCATACTTGGTACCATAATTTACTTGGTAAAATTAAAGTACTTGGTAATAAAGTATTTGGTACTATTAAGTACTGGTACCATAAAGTACTTACACCATCTAATACTTGTTACCTTAAAGTACTTTACCGTAAAGTACTTCTGTTCCCTACAGTATTTTGTACCATAAAGTACTTGGTACTATAAAATAATTGGTACCGTAAAGTACTTGGTACCGTAAAGTATTTTGTACCATAACGTACTTGATACCGTAAAGTACATGGTACCTAAAGCACTTGGCACCATCTAATACTTGTTACCTTAAAGTACTTGGTACCGTAAAGTACTTAGTACCGTAAAGTACTTGATACCATAAAGTACTTGGCACCGTAAAGAACTTGGTACCATAAAGACTTGATACGGGAAAGTACTTGGCACCATAAAGAACTTGGTACCATAAAGTACTTGATACCGTAAAGTATCTTACCTAAAGCACTTGGGACCATCATACTTGTTACCTAAAGTACTTGGTACCGTAAAGTACTTCGTTCCATACAGTATTTTGTACCATAAAGTACTTGGACTATAAAATAATTTACCGTAAAGTACTTGGGACCTAAAGTATTTTGTACCATAACGTACTTGATACTGTAAAGTACATGGTACCTAAAGCACTTGGCACCCTCTAAAACTTGTTACCTTAAAAGTACTTGGTACCGTAAAGTACTTAGTAATTTAAAGTACTTGATACCATAAAGTACTTGGCAAAGTAAAGAACTTGGTACCATCTAATACTTGTTACCTTAAAGTACTTGGTACCGTAAAGTAATGGTACCATAAAGTACTTGGTACCATAAAGAACTTGGTACTGGCACTGGCCTGGCCCTAAATGACTAGCCGCCCCCGGTTATCACCTTATGTTCTGTTTGATAGAATCCATGTTTAATTGCTAGCAGAAGGAGGGAAAATATCGAGGAGAATTTTTTCATAAAAATTATTATGTCCTGAAGATGAAATATATTAGCCACGTAAACGTCCCAGTAGTTTGGAGAACGGTAAAAATATGGATCCTGGAGTACGAGGCAGGAGACGACCAAGACGAAGATGGTAGCAGGACATCAAAGAAACATTCAACATGACGATGGGGGAGGGGGATAATTTTTTCCGGTCCATGTACTCTGTGCGCTATTCTATACACTATCCTCTGCTCTATCCAAACGTTCCCTATGTGCTACCATATGCGGTACCATGTGCGCTACCCTATGCACTATCCTTTTGGCTACTCCTGCGCTTACCCTCTGTTAACCTATCTACTCTATGCATAAATACGATACATATGTTGCCCTATGTGCTACCCTATACACTATCCTATGTTACCCTTTGCTATCTAAGGCTTACATATGTGCTATCCTATGCGCTATCCTATGAAATCTCTGCACTTATAATGTTTCACCATATGCCACTTGGCTATCCTATGGTACCCGATGCGCTACCCTAAGCGCTACACAAAAGAAACCAAGCACAACCCCGCACCCAACACGCTATCCGATGATATCCTCAGCTACCCCCATGCGTATCCTATGCCATCCATGCAGTAACCTATGCACTACAATGTGGCTACACTATGCGTTTATCCTGTCCCCTTTACGCGCTATTCTAAGCGCTACCTAAAAAATACCCGAAGGCCACCATATGTGTTTATCCTCTGTTTTACCCTATGCGCTATCCATCCATCCTATGCAGTAACATATGCACTGCCTGTGCGCTTCCCTGTGACTCCCCATGTGCGCAAGTTGCACTACACTATGCCCTATCCTATGCGTATCCTCTCCTATCGTAGTGTCACCTATGCACTATCCTTGCCATATCATATATGCATCCCATGCCCAGCCCTTTAAAGGTATCCTGTGCTTATCACATGCGCTATCATATACGCTATAATATGTACTAATCTAGGCTAACCTCTGGCTGCCAAAGCGCACCATGTGTGCTACTTTTCCCACCCTGCATCATCCATCTGCTACCGGTGCGCTGCACTCGCCCTATCCATGCGATATTCAAACGCCCCATGTTCCACCCAATGCGCCATCCTATGCGCTATCCTATGCGTAACCTATGCACTACAAGGGGGCATCCCTATGCGCTACCATATGCGCTACCCTATGCGCTATACTATGCGTTACCCTATGCGCTATTCTATGCTCCAACAATCCGAAGCGCTACCCTACCTGCTACTGAATGCGCATCTATGCATACGCTATGCGCTACCCTATGCACAATCATATGAGCTATCGTATGCTCTATCCTATTCACTATCCTATGCAATAACCTAGTGCTTTCCATACGGTACCTTTTGGGTACTTGCGCTATTCAGGGCTATCCTATACGCTACCATGTGCCTATCCTATGGCTATTCTTTTGTATCCTATGCGCTATCATGTGACCCTTTTCCCAACCCTTTGATCTATCTATCGCTAGTAAATGCTTCTATCATATACGCCATCGATGCGATCATAAAGTGCTCCCCGATGCGCACCAATGCGCTATCCTATGTGCTATCCTATTTGCTATCCTATGCGCTATCCTATGCGCTATCCTACGCACTATCCGATGTCCACTAAGCGCTGAACATAAAGATATCTGAAGCACAACCTACCTGCTACCCAACGCTACCTATGCACTATCCTCTGTGCTACCCTATGCTCTATCCTATGCGCTATCCTATGCAGTAACCTATGCACTACCCTGCGCCACAGCCCCACCAGGCGCAACGCTGTGCACTACACTATGCCCTATCCTATGCGCTATCCTCTACGCTATCCTATATGTTACCCTATGCACTATCCTATGACCTATCATATATGCTATCCCATGCCCAATCCTATGAAGCTATCCTGTGCCTGTATTATGCGCTACCTTATGTCTACCCTATACACTATCCTAGGGTTATCCTATTTCTATCCTGGCCTACCATATGGCTATCCTATGCGCTATCCTATAATAATCTCTGCGCTATCATGTGTTCTACCATATGCGCCATTTATGGCTATCCATGATACCTGATGCCTCACAAGCGCAAAAAAGAAACCGAAAACAACCCTACCCGCTACCAAACGCGCTACCCTATGCATTTATCCTCTGTGCTACCCTATGCGCTATCCTATGCGCTATCCTATGCAGTAACCTTGCACTCCCCTTGGGTCCCCCGCACTACCATGTGTGCAACGCTGTGAACTACATTATGCCATCCTATGGCTATCCTCGGGCCTATCCTATGTGTTACCCTATGCACTGTCCTATGACCTATCATTTTGCTATCCATGCCCAATCCTATGAGCTACCCTGTGGCTATCCTATGCGCTACCTTTTGTGCTAACATATGTGCAACCCTATACGCTACCCTATGTGCACCCTATACACTATCATATGCGTTTACCCTATACACTATCCCATGCACCAATCATCCCCAACCTGTACCTGCCACGTGAGCTACCATGTGTGCTACTCTGTCCCTACCCGCACTATCCTATGCGCTACCATGTGCACTGTACTCTGCGTTATCCTATCTACGATATTCGAAACGCTACCCTATGCTCCACCCAATGCGCCATCCTATGCGCTATCCTATGCAGTAACCTAGGGCGCACCCTATTACATTCTAAGCGCTACCGAAAAATACACTAGCGCTACCCTACCCACTGAATGCGCTACTTCATGTTACCCTATGCAAAATCATATGAGCTATCGTATGCCTATCCTATGATTTTATCCTATGCACTATCCTATGAAACCTATGGCTTCAGTGCTGTACCATGTGCTCCCTGGCGCTATTCATGCGCTACCCTCCCCGCTACCAAAGGTCACCCTTTGCACTACGCATGCACTACACTATGCGCATCCTATGCGCTACCCTATGCGCTATCCTTGCGCACCGGATGCACCCTAAGTGCTACTTATCCATTCTTTGAGCTATCCCATGAGCCATCCAATGCGCTACCTGAAGCGCTATCCTATGAGCTACGCTGTGCGCCTATCCTGTGCACTACCCGGTGCGCTACTATGTGTGCTATCCATGTTCAACCCAAATGCCTCATCCATTTCACATTCTATGTGCATCCTATGCGCTACCCTATTCGCTACCATATGCGCCACCATATGCCTCCATAGCGCTATCCTATGGCTATTCTGCGTTTACCGAAAGATCCCCGAAACGCTACCCTACCCGCTACCGAATGCGCTACCCTTTGCACTACGCTGCCCACACTAGGGTACCCTATGCGCATCCTATACCCCTATGCGCTATCCTATGGCTACCCAAACGATACCAAGCAAACCCTCCCCTTCCCCAATGCGCTACCCTTTGCGCTATCCATGGCTACTATGTGTGCTATCCTTGGTTTCACCCAATGCCTCATCCATTAGCTATCCTATGGCAACTATTCGCTACCATATGCGCTACCATACGCTCACCCTTTATGCGCCATCCTATGCGCTACACGTCCTATCCTGTACACTATCCTGTGCGCTCTATGTGGTATCCTATGCTCTACCCAATGCCTCATCCATTGGCTATCCTATGCGCATCCTATCGCTACCCTATTTTGCTACCATATGCGTTTAACCATAGGGCTACCATATGCGCTACGATATGTGCTACCATATGCGCTATCCTATGCCTTCATGCGCTATTCTAAGGCCCCTAAAACGATACTGAAACTCTACCCTACCCGCTCCCGAATTCGCTAGGGCTTTGCACTACCCCATGCCCTACACTATGCGCTATCATATGCGCTACCCTATGCGCTATCCTATGCCCCACCCTATGCGCTATCCTATGCGCTACCCAAAGCGATCCCCGAAGACAACCCTACCTGCTACCTAACGCGCTACCCTAGGGTTATCATCGGCTAATGCGCCTACCCTATGCGCTATCCTATGCACTAACCAATGCGCTACTATGTGTGCTATCCTATGCTCTACCCACTGCCTCACCCATTGCGCTATTCTATGCGCTGTCCTATGCGCTACCCTATTCGCTACCATATGCGCTACCATATGCGCTACCCATGCGCTATCATATGCGCTATTTCCATGCGCATCCATGCGCACCATATGCGCTACCCTATGCTCTATCCTATGCGCTACATTTGGGCTTCCTGTGCGCTATCCTCTGCGCTCCATGTGTGCTATCCTATTTTTCTTTACTCAATGCCGCATCCATTGGGCTATCCTATGCGCTATTCTATGCGCCTCCCTATTCACTACCAAATGCGCTACCATATCCATCCCTATGCCTATCCTATCGTACTCTTGCGCTATTCTAAGCGCTACCCGAAACGATACCCAAACGCAACCCACCTGCTCCAAAGTACCCTTGCACTACCCCATGAATACACTATGCGCTATCCTATGCCACCTATGCGCTATCCTATGCGCTCCCCGAGGGCTACCCTATGCTACTTACTCCATATCATATGAGTTTATCCTATGAGCCATCCAATGCGCTACCTGAAGCGCTATCCTATGAGCTACGCTGTGCGCTATCCTGTACCATCCTGTGCGCTACTATGTGTATATCCTATGTTCTACCAATGCCTCATCCATTTCGCTATTCTATGGCTATCCTATGCGCTACCCTATTCGCTACCATATGCGCTACCAATGCGCAACCTATGCGCTATCCTATGCGCTATTCTAAGCGCTACCCGAAACGATACCGAAACGCTACCCTACCCGCTACCGAATGCGCTACCCTTTGCACTACGCTATGCCCCACATAGGCCTACTCCTATGCGCTATCCTATCGCATACTATGCGCATCCTATGCGCTACCCAAACGATACCCGAAGACAACCTCCTCGCTACCCAATGCACCCCTTTGCGCTATCCTATGCCTACTATGTGGTATCCTTTGCTCTCAATGCCTCATCCATTGCGCTACCCTAGGGGCTACACTATTCGCTACCATATGCGCTACCATACGCTCTACCCTATGCGTTATCCTATGCGCTACACTGTGCGCTATCCTGTACACTATCCTGTGCGCTACTATGTGTGCTATCCTATGCTCTCCAATGCCTCATCCATTGCGCTATTCTAGGGCGCTGTCCATGGCCACCCTATTCGCTACCATATGCGCTACCATATGCGCACCCTATGGCCTATCAATGCGCACCCTATCTATCCTATGCTTCCTATGGCTATCCATGGTACCCAAACGATCCCCGAAGCTGAAACCCTACCCTACCTAACGCGCCCTCCTATGCGCATCATCTGTAACTACCATCCATCCATGCGCTATCCTATGCACTAACCAATGGCTACCCTGTGCGCTTATCTGTCCCTACTATGTGTCTATCCTATGTCTACCCAATGTCTCATCCATTGGCTTTCTATGTGCTGTCCATGCGCTACCTATTCGCTACCATATGCGCTACCATATGCGCTACCCTATGCTCTATCCTATGCTCTACACTGGCCATCCTGTGCGCTGTCCTCTGCGCTACTATGTGTGCTATCCTATCTTCTTTACTCAATGCCGCATCCATTGGCTATCCTATGCGCTATTCTATGCGCCTCCATTCACTACCAAATGCGCTACCATACCTACCCTATCGCTATCCTATATACTTATGCGCTATTCAAGCCTACCGAAACGAAAACCCAAAACGCTACCCTACCCCTAAAAGGTCCCCCTTTGATACGCTAGACTACACTATGGCTATCCTATGCGCTCCCCTATGCGCTATCCTATGCGCTACCCGATGCACCTCCTGTGCTCTTATCCATATCATATGAGCTATCCATGAGCCACCCAAAGCGCTACCTGAAGCGCTATCCTATGAGCTACGCTGTGCGCTATCCTGTGCACTATCCTGTGCGCTACTATGTGGCTATCCATGTTCTACCAATGCCTCATCCATTTTCGGCTATTCTATATCATCTTCCTATTCGCTACCATAATGCGCATACCATATGCGCTACCTATGCCTATCCTATGCGCTATTCTAGGCTCCCCCGAAACGATACCGAAACCTACCCTACCTGCTACCGAATGCGCTACCCTTTTTGCACAGCTATGCCCACCAAATGCGCTCCCATGGCTATCCTATGCGCTACCAAAACGATACCGAAGCACAACCCTCCCCGCTCCCCAAATGGCACTCCTTTGCGCTATCCTAGCGCTACTATTGCTACCCTTTTGTCTTACCAATGCCTCATCCATTGCGCTATCCTATGGGCACACTATTCGCTACCATATGCGCTCCCACAGCTCTACCCTATGGCTATCCTATGGCTACACTGTGCGCTATCCGACACTATCCTTGTGCGCTACTTTTGTCTATCCATGCTCTACCAATGCCTCATCCATGGCTATCCTATGCGCTATCCTATCCTACCCTATTTGCTACCATATGCAGACATATGCGCTACCATATGACTTTAGATATGGCTACCATATGCGCTATCCTATGCGCTACTCTATGGCATTCTAAGCGCTATCCCAGGGCCTACTCTATGCGCTATTCTAAGCGCTACCTGAAACGATACTGAAACTCTACCTACCGCTACTGAATTTTAGGCTTTGCACTACGCTATGCTCCTACCCCATGCGCTATAAATTGTACACTCCTATGCGCTATCCTAAAACTACCCTATCGCTATCCTATGCGCTTCCCCAAAAGCGATACCCGAAGCAAACCCTACCCGCTACCTAACGCGCTACCCTATGGTTATCTCTGGCACCCTATGCGCTATCCTATGCGTTTATCCTATGCACTAACCAATGGCTACCCTGTGCGCTATCTTGTGCGCTACTATGGGGCTATCCTATGCTCTCCCCAATCCCTTTCATCCATTGCGCCATTCTATGCCTGTCCTATGCCCCACCCTATTCCTACCATATGCGCTACCATATGCGCTACCCTATGCTATCCTATGCGCTGTCTATGCGCTATTCTAGCACTCCCCTAAACGATCCCCGAAGCACAACCCTACCTCTACCCAATGCGCTACCCTATGCGCTATCCTCTATGATACCCTATGCGCTATCCTATGCACTATCCAATACACTAACCAATACGCTACCCGTGCGCTATCCTTGCGCTACTTGTTTGCTTATCCTATGCTCTCCCCAAAGCCTCATCCATTGCGCTATCCTAGGGCTACACTATACACTCCCCATATGCGCTACCACATGCGCTCCCCTATGCGAATCCTATGCGCTACCCAAAACGATATCCGAAGCAGAACCATACCGCTACCCAACGCGCTACCCATGCCCCTATCCTCTGTGCTACTTATGCGCTACCCGTGCGCTACCCTGTGCGCTACTATGTGTGCTATCCTTTTGCTCTACCTAATGCCTCATCCATTGGCTATTCTATGCGCTATCCTAGGCGCTTTACCTATTCGATACAATATGCGCTACCCATGCCTACCCTACCCCATCCCATGCTACCAAAACGATACCGAAGCAGAATATCCCCTACCCAACGCGTACCCTATGCTCTATCCTCTGTGCACCTTATGCTATCCTATGCGCTATCCATACTAACCCAATGCTCTCATCCATTGCGCTTATCCTATTCGGCTAGGCTATGCGCCACCCTATTCCACATATGCGCATCCTACACGCTACTCTATGCGCTATTCAAAGGGCCCACCCGAATCGATACTGAAACCTACCCTACCCCCCTACCGAATTCGCTACCCTTTGCACTACGCTATTCCCTACACTAGGCTATCATATGCGCTACCCTATGCGCTATCCTATGGTTACCCTATGCGCTATCCTATCGTACCAAAACGATACCCGAAGCACAACCCTACCGCTACCTAACGCGCTACCCTATGCGCTATCTTTCAGCACTCTATGCGCTATCCTATGCGCTATCCTATGCACAAACCCAATGCGCTACCCTGTGCGCTATCCCGGCGCTACTATGTGCATCCTATGCTTCTACCAATGCCTCATCCATTGCGCTATTCTATGCGCTGACCTATGGTTTCCCTATTCGCTACCATATGCGCTACCATATGCGCACCCTATGCGCTATCCATGCGCTCCCTGTGGCTTATCCTGGGGCCTTATCCTCTGGCTACTTTTTGGGCTATCCTATCTTCTTTACTAAATGCCGCATCCATTGGCTATCCTATGCGCTATTCTATGCGCCCCCCTATTCACTACTAAATGGCTACCATATGTCCCTATGCGCTATCCTTCATACTTCTATGCGCTATTCTGCGCTACCCGAACGATACCCAACGCCCCCCTACCCCTACCAAAAGCGTCACCCTTTGCACTACGCTATGCACTACACTATGCGCCTATCCTATGCGCTACCCTATGCCCCTATCCTATGCACTTCCATGCGCTATTCTAAGCGCTACCTGAAACAATACCGAAGCGCTACCCTATCGCATACGTGCGCTACTCTATGCGCAATCCTTTGCGCTATCCTATGCAGTAACCTATGCACTATCCTTGAATAACCTGCGCTTTCAGTGCGGTACCATGTGTGCTACTCTGTGCGCTATTCTATGCTATACCCCGACGCTACCCTATCGCTATTCTATGGCTATCCTCTGCTCTATCCTATACGCATCCTATACGCTACCATATGTCCACTCCTATGTGCTATCCTATGCGCTCCCCTATGCGCTACCATGTGACCCATTCGCTATCCATGGGGCTACCCAAATCGCTACACAAATGCTCCCCAAAGATACCGAAGCACAACCCTCGCGATACCCTATTGCTACCCTCAGGCAACCTACGCCTACTTATGCGCTAACAAATGCTACTATATGGCTGCCTATGGCTACCCATCCCCTATCCTATGCGTTATCCTATTTCTACCTGCGCTACCATATTGCTATCCTATGTGCATCCTATGCGCTACCTGATGCGCTACCCTAAGGCTACACAAAAAGAAACCGAAGCACAGCCCACCCGCTACCCAACGCCCCTACCCGAAGCAATACCCTTTCGGCTATCCTATGATATCCTATGCGCCATCCTATGCAGTAACCTATGCACACAATGGCGCTACACTATGCGCTACCATATGCGCTACCTTATGTTATCCTATGCCCTACCCTATGTGCTATTCTAAGGCTACCTGAAACAATACCAAGGCACCCACTCCCATTGAATGCGCTACTCTATGCGCTATCCTCTGTGTACCCTATGCGCAATCCTTTGCGCTATCCATGCAGAAACCATGCACTATCCTATGCAAAACCCTTTATGCGTTTCCAGTGCTGTACCATTGTGCTATTTCGTGCTATTCTATGCGCTATCCTATACGCTACCCTATGCGCTATTCTATGCGCTATCCTCTGCTCTATCCTATACGCTATCCTATGCGCTACCATATGCGCTAACCTATGTGTTATCCTATGCGCTACCCTATGCGCTATCCTATGAGCTACCCAAAGCGCTACACTAAGCGCTACCCAAAACGATACCCGAAGCACAACCCTACGCGATACCCTATGCGCTATCCTCTGTGCTAACCTAAGCACAATCATATGAGCTATCCTATGCGCTATCCTATGCACTATCCTATGCAATAACCATGCGCTTCCAGTGCGGTACCATGTGTGCTACTCTGTGCGCTATTCTATACACTATCCTCTGCTCTATCCTAAACGCTTCCCTATGTGCTACCATATGCGGTACCATGTGCGCTACCCTATGCACTATCCTATGTGCTACCCTATGCGCTATCCTCTAGTCTAACCTATGCGCTACTCTATGCGCTACCAAATACGATACTAATATGCGTTCCTATGTGCTACCCTATACACTATCCTATGCGTTATCCTATTTGCTATCCTGTGCGCTACCATATGTGCTATCCTATGCGCTATCCTATGCAATAATCTCTGCGCTATCATGTGTCTACCATATGGCTACACTATGCGCTATCCTAGGGTACCCTGATGCGCTACCCTAAGCCTACACAAAGAAACCTGAGCACAACCTTTACCCCACCCAACACGCTATCCGATGCGATATCCTCTGGTATCCATGCGCTATCCTATGCGCCATCCTATGCAGTAACCTATGCACTACAATGTGCGCACCCCTATGCGCTATCCTATGCGCACCCTACGCGCTATTCTAAGCCCCTACCCGAAACAATACCCGAAGCGCTACCATATGTGCTATCCTCTGTTTTACCCTATGCGCTATCCTATGCGCTATCCTATGCAGTAACATATGCACTGCCCTGTGCGCTTCCCTGGCACTACCATGTGCGCAACGCTGTGCACTACACTATGCCCTATCCTATGCGCTATCCTCTGCGCTATCGTATGTGTCACCTTATGCACTATCCTATGCCATATCATATATGCTATCCCATGCCCAGTCCTATAAGGTATCCTGTGCGCTATCACATGCGCTATCATATACGCTATAATATGTACTAATCTATGCGCTAACCCTGGCGCCATATGCGCCCCAGGGTTGCTACTTTTTGCTACCCTGTGCACTATCCACCTTACTACCGTGCGCTGCACTCTGCCCATCCTACCCCCCCCCCCCCCCCCCCCCCCCCCCCCCCCCCCCCCCCCCCCCCCCCCCCCCCCCCCCCCCCCCCCCCCCCCCCCCCCCCCCCCCCCCCCCCCCCCCCCCCCCCCCCCCCCCCCCCCCCCCCCCCCCCCCCCCCCCCCCCCCCCCCCCCCCCCCCCCCCCCCCCCCCCCCCCCCCCCCCCCCCCCCCCCCCCCCCCCCCCCCCCCCCCCCCCCCCCCCCCCCCCCCCCCCCCCCCCCCCCCCCCCCCCCCCCCCCCCCCCCCCCCCCCCCCCCCCCCCCCCCCCCCCCCCCCCCCCCCCCCCCCCCCCCCCCCCCCCCCCCCCCCCCCCCCCCCCCCCCCCCCCCCCCCCCCCCCCCCCCCCCCCCCCCCCCCCCCCCCCCCCCCCCCCCCCCCCCCCCCCCCCCCCCCCCCCCCCCCCCCCCCCCCCCCCCCCCCCCCCCCCCCCCCCCCCCCCCCCCCCCCCCCCCCCCCCCCCCCCCCCCCCCCCCCCCCCCCCCCCCCCCCCCCCCCCCCCCCCCCCCCCCCCCCCCCCCCCCCCCCCCCCCCCCCCCCCCCCCCCCCCCCCCCCCCCCCCCCCCCCCCCCCCCCCCCCCCCCCCCCCCCCCCCCCCCCCCCCCCCCCCCCCCCCCCCCCCCCCCCCCCCCCCCCCCCCCCCCCCCCCCCCCCCCCCCCCCCCCCCCCCCCCCCCCCCCCCCCCCCCCCCCCCCCCCCCCCCCCCCCCCCCCCCCCCCCCCCCCCCCCCCCCCCCCCCCCCCCCCCCCCCCCCCCCCCCCCCCCCCCCCCCCCCCCCCCCCCCCCCCCCCCCCCCCCCCCCCCCCCCCCCCCCCCCCCCCCCCCCCCCCCCCCCCCCCCCCCCCCCCCCCCCCCCCCCCCCCCCCCCCCCCCCCCCCCCCCCCCCCCCCCCCCCCCCCCCCCCCCCCCCCCCCCCCCCCCCCCCCCCCCCCCCCCCCCCCCCCCCCCCCCCCCCCCCCCCCCCCCCCCCCCCCCCCCCCCCCCCCCCCCCCCCCCCCCCCCCCCCCCCCCCCCCCCCCCCCCCCCCCCCCCCCCCCCCCCCCCCCCCCCCCCCCCCCCCCCCCCCCCCCCCCCCCCCCCCCCCCCCCCCCCCCCCCCCCCCCCCCCCCCCCCCCCCCCCCCCCCCCCCCCCCCCCCCCCCCCCCCCCCCCCCCCCCCCCCCCCCCCCCCCCCCCCCCCCCCCCCCCCCCCCCCCCCCCCCCCCCCCCCCCCCCCCCCCCCCCCCCCCCCCCCCCCCCCCCCCCCCCCCCCCCCCCCCCCCCCCCCCCCCCCCCCCCCCCCCCCCCCCCCCCCCCCCCCCCCCCCCCCCCCCCCCCCCCCCCCCCCCCCCCCCCCCCCCCCCCCCCCCCCCCCCCCCCCCCCCCCCCCCCCCCCCCCCCCCCCCCCCCCCCCCCCCCCCCCCCCCCCCCCCCCCCCCCCCCCCCCCCCCCCCCCCCCCCCCCCCCCCCCCCCCCCCCCCCCCCCCCCCCCCCCCCCCCCCCCCCCCCCCCCCCCCCCCCCCCCCCCCCCCCCCCCCCCCCCCCCCCCCCCCCCCCCCCCCCCCCCCCCCCCCCCCCCCCCCCCCCCCCCCCCCCCCCCCCCCCCCCCCCCCCCCCCCCCCCCCCCCCCCCCCCCCCCCCCCCCCCCCCCCCCCCCCCCCCCCCCCCCCCCCCCCCCCCCCCCCCCCCCCCCCCCCCCCCCCCCCCCCCCCCCCCCCCCCCCCCCCCCCCCCCCCCCCCCCCCCCCCCCCCCCCCCCCCCCCCCCCCCCCCCCCCCCCCCCCCCCCCCCCCCCCCCCCCCCCCCCCCCCCCCCCCCCCCCCCCCCCCCCCCCCCCCCCCCCCCCCCCCCCCCCCCCCCCCCCCCCCCCCCCCCCCCCCCCCCCCCCCCCCCCCCCCCCCCCCCCCCCCCCCCCCCCCCCCCCCCCCCCCCCCCCCCCCCCCCCCCCCCCCCCCCCCCCCCCCCCCCCCCCCCCCCCCCCCCCCCCCCCCCCCCCCCCCCCCCCCCCCCCCCCCCCCCCCCCCCAAAAAAAAAAAAAAAAAAAAAAAAAAAAAAAAAAAAAAAAAAAAAAAAAAAAAAAAAAAAAAAAAAAAAAAAAAAAAAAAAAAAAAAAAAAAAAAAAAAAAAAAAAAAAAAAAAAAAAAAAAAAAAAAAAAAAAAAAAAAAAAAAAAAAAAAAAAAAAAAAAAAAAAAAAAAAAAAAAAAAAAAAAAAAAAAAAAAAAAAAAAAAAAAAAAAAAAAAAAAAAAAAAAAAAAAAAAAAAAAAAAAAAAAAAAAAAAAAAAAAAAAAAAAAAAAAAAAAAAAAAAAAAAAAAAAAAAAAAAAAAAAAAAAAAAAAAAAAAAAAAAAAAAAAAAAAAAAAAAAAAAAAAAAAAAAAAAAAAAAAAAAAAAAAAAAAAAAAAAAAAAAAAAAAAAAAAAAAAAAAAAAAAAAAAAAAAAAAAAAAAAAAAAAAAAAAAAAAAAAAAAAAAAAAAAAAAAAAAAAAAAAAAAAAAAAAAAAAAAAAAAAAAAAAAAAAAAAAAAAAAAAAAAAAAAAAAAAAAAAAAAAAAAAAAAAAAAAAAAAAAAAAAAAAAAAAAAAAAAAAAAAAAAAAAAAAAAAAAAAAAAAAAAAAAAAAAAAAAAAAAAAAAAAAAAAAAAAAAAAAAAAAAAAAAAAAAAAAAAAAAAAAAAAAAAAAAAAAAAAAAAAAAAAAAAAAAAAAAAAAAAAAAAAAAAAAAAAAAAAAAAAAAAAAAAAAAAAAAAAAAAAAAAAAAAAAAAA
This sequence comes from Arion vulgaris, assembly GCA_020796225.1. NCBI lineage: Eukaryota > Metazoa > Mollusca > Gastropoda > Stylommatophora > Arionidae > Arion > Arion vulgaris. The sequence goes on from CM036767.1 coordinate 266,440, forward strand.
AAAAAAAAAAAAAAAAAAAAAAAAAAAAAAAAAAAAAAAAAAAAAAAAAAAAAAAAAAAAAAAAAAAAAAAAAAAAAAAAAAAAAAAAAAAAAAAAAAAAAAAAAAAAAAAAAAAAAAAAAAAAAAAAAAAAAAAAAAAAAAAAAAAAAAAAAAAAAAAAAAAAAAAAAAAAAAAAAAAAAAAAAAAAAAAAAAAAAAAAAAAAAAAAAAAAAAAAAAAAAAAAAAAAAAAAAAAAAAAAAAAAAAAAAAAAAAAAAAAAAAAAAAAAAAAAAAAAAAAACCATGCCGCATATGCGTATCCATGACAACGCCTGCGCACCCAAACGATACCGAAGCACAACCCAGAACCTATGCGCTATCCTCTGTGCTAACCTACACAATCATATGAACCATGCGCATCCATGCACATCCATGCAATAACCTATGCGCTTCCATGGTACCATGTGTGCTACCGGCGCTATTCTACACTATCCTCTGCCATCCTAACGCTTCCTATGTGCTACCAATGGAATGGACCTGCACATCCAGACCTATGCCATCTCTGTGTAACCCGCACTCATGCGCACAAACGATATTATGCGTTGCCTTCACCCTATACACATCCTATGCATCCATTTTATCCGGCCAAATTTTCCATGCCATCCTATAATACTTGGCATATGTGTTACCATATGGACACAGGCACCATGTACCGAGGCACCTGGCCACAAAGAAACCAGAAACCTACCGCTACCAACACGCTATCGATGGAATCTTATCCTATGCGCATCCTATGCGCTTATAGTAACCTGTGACAAATGTGGCAACTCGCCATCCATGCGCACCCACGGCATTCTGTACCGAAAAACCTAAGGCACCATTGCATCCTGTTTTACCTATGTATCTATGCGCTATCCTATGCAGTAACCTATGCACTACCCTGTGCGCTACCTTGTGCACTACCATGTGCGCAACGCTGTGCACTACACTATGCCCTATCCTATGCGCTATCCTCTGCGCTATCGTATGTGTCACCTTATGCACTATCCTATGCCATATCATATATGCTATCCCATGCCCAGTCCTATAAGGTATCCTGTGCGCTATCACATGCGCTATCATATACGCTATAATATGTACTAATCTATGCGCTAACCTCTGCGCTGCCATATGCGCTACCATGTGTGCTACTTTTTCGCTACCCTGTGCACTATCCATCTACCGTGCGCTGCACTCTGCCCTATCCTATGCGATATTCGAAACGCTACCCTATGTTCCACCCAATGCGCATCCTATGCGCTATCCTATGCAGTAACCTATGCACTACAATGTGCGCTACACTATGCGCTACCATATGCGCTACCCTATGCGCTATACTATGCGTTACCCTATGCGCTATTCTATGTGCTACCCGAAACAATACCTGAAGCGCTACCCTACCCGCTACTGAATGCGCTACTCTATGCACTACGCTATGCGCTACCCTATGCACAATCATATGAGCTATCGTATGCTCTATCCTATTCACTATCCTATGCAATAACCTATGTGCTTTCCAGTACGGTACCATGTGTGCTACTCTGTGCGCTATTCTATGCGCTATCCTATACGCTACCATGTGCGCTATCCTATGCGCTATTCTATGTGCTATCCTATGCGCTATCATGTAAGCCACCCTGTTCGCTACCCTTTGATCTATCTATGCGCTAGTAAATGCTCTATCATATACGCTATCCGATGCGATACATGAAGTGCTACCCGATGCGCTACCCAATGCGCTATCCTATGTGCTATCCTATTTGCTATCCTATGCGCTATCCTATGCGCTATCCTACGCACTATCCGATGCTCTACACTAAGCGCTGCACATAAAGATATCTGAAGCACAACCCTACCCGCTACCCAACGCGCTACCCTATGCACTATCCTCTGTGCTACCCTATGCTCTATCCTATGCGCTATCCTATGCAGTAACCTATGCACTACCCTGTGCGCTACCCTGTGCACTACCATGTGCGCAACGCTGTGCACTACACTATGCCCTATCCTATGCGCTATCCTCTACGCTATCCTATATGTTACCCTATGCACTATCCTATGACCTATCATATATGCTATCCCATGCCCAATCCTATGAGCTATCCTGTGCGCTGTATTATGCGCTACCTTATGTGCTACCCTATACACTATCCTATGCGTTATCCTATTTGCTATCCTGGGCGCTACCATATGTGCTATCCTATGCGCTATCCTATGCAATAATCTCTGCGCTATCATGTGCTCTACCATATGCGCTACACTATGCGCTATCCTATGCGATACCTGATGCGCTTCACAAAGCGCTACACAAAAGAAACCGAAGAACAACCCTACCCGCTACCAAACGCGCTACCCTATGCACTATCCTCTGTGCTACCTATGCGCTATCCTATGCGCTATCCTATGCAGTAACCTATGCACTACCCTTGGCTACCCTGTGCACTACCATGTGTGCAACGCTGTGAACTACATTATGCCCTATCCTATGCGCTATCCTCTGCGCTATCCTATGTGTTACCCTATGCACTGTCCTATGACCTATCATATATGCTATCCCATGCCCAATCCTATGAGCTATCCTGTGCGCTATCCTATGCGCTACCTTTTGTGCTAACATATGTGCAACCCTATACGCTACCCTATGTGCTACCCTATACACTATCATATGCGCTATCCTATACACTATCCCATGCACTAATCTATGCGCTAACCTGTACGCTGCCACGTGAGCTACCATGTGTGCTACTCTGTGCGCTACCCTGTGCACTATCCTATGCGCTACCATGTGCACTGTACTCTGCGTTATCCTATCTACGATATTCGAAACGCTACCCTATGCTCCACCAATGCGCCATCCTATGCGCTATCTGTGCAGTAACCTAGGCGCTACCCTATTCGCTATTCTAAGCGCTACCCGAAACAATACACTTAGCGCTACCCTACCCGCTACTGAATGCGCTACTCTATGCGTTACCCTATGCAAAATCATATGAGCTATCGTATGCCCTATCCTATGCACTATCCTATGCACTATCCTATGCAATAACCTATGCGCTTTCCAGTGCTGTACCATGTGTGCTACTCTGTGCGCTATTCTATGCGCTATCCTATACGCTACCCTATGCGCTATTATATGCGCTATCCTCTGCTCTATCCTATACGCTATCCTATCCGCTACCATATGCGCTACCCTATGTGCTATCCTATGCGCTACCCATGCTACAATGTGCGCTACCGTATGCACTATTCTCTGCGCTACCCAGTGCGCTACACTATGCGCTACCAAATACGCTACTATATGCGCTGCCCTATGTGCTACCCTATACACTATCTTATGCGTTATCCTATTTGCTATCCTGGGCGATATCATATGTGCTATCCTATGCGCTATCCTATGCGCTACCCGATGAGCTACCCTAAGCGCTACACAAACGAAACCGAAGCACACTCTACCATACCCAACGCGCTATCCGATGCGATATCCTCTGTGCTATCCTATGCGCTATCCTATGCGCCATCCTATGCAGTAACCTATGCATCTACCCTTGCGTCAACGCTCTGCACTACACTATGCCCTATCCTATGCGCTACCCAATGCGCTACACCAAGCGCTACCCAAAACGATATCCGAAGCACAACCCTACGCGATACCCTATGCACTATCCTATGTGCTACCCTATGCGCTATCCTCTGTGCTAACCTATGCGCTACTCTATGCGCTACAAAATACACTACTATATGCGCTGCCCTATGTGCTACACTATACACTATCCTATGCGTTATCCTATTTGCTATCCTGGGACCTACCATATGTGCTATCTTATGCGCTATCCTTTGCAATAATCTTTGCGCTATCATGTGCTCTACCATATGCCTTACACTATGCGCTATCCTATGCGCAATCCTATGCAATAACCTCTGTGCTTTGCATAGCTGGAAACAAGTGTGCTACTCTGTGCACTATTCTATGCGCTATCCTATGCGCTATCCTAGCGCTACCATGTATGCCACTCTGAGGCTACATGCTGTGCGCTATAATGTGCGCTATCCCTGTTCGCTCCTGTGCGCTATCCTATGCGCTATCCTATGCACTATCCTATGCACTATCCTATGCACTATCCAATGCGCTACCCCAAGCGCTGCACAAAAGATATCGAAGCACAACCCTACCCGATACCCAACGCGCCACCCTATGCGCTATCCTCTGTGCTTACTCTTTGCGCTATCCTATGCGCTATCCTATGCATTAACCTATGCACTACCCTTGGCTACCCTGTGCACTACCATGTGTGCAACGCTGTGAACTACATTATGCCCTATCCTATGCGCTATCCTCTGCGCTATCCTATGTGTTACCCTATGCACTGTCCTATGACCCATCATATATGCTATCCCATGCCCAATCCTATGAGCTATCCTGTGCGCTATCCTATGCGCTACCTTTTGTGCTAACATATGTGCAACCCTATACGCTACCCTATGTGCTACCCTATACACTATCATATGCGCTATCCTATACACTATCCCATGCACTAATCTATGCGCTAACCTGTACGCTGCAACGTGAGCTACCATGTGTGCTACTCTGTGCGCTACCCTGTGCACTATCAAATGCGCTACCGTGTGCGCTGTACTATGCGCTATCCTATGCGATATTCGAAACGCTACCCTATGCCTCCCAATGCCCTATCTATGACGCTATCCAATGCGCTATCCTATGTGTTACCCTATGCACTTATTATGCAGTATCCTATGCGCTACCTATGCGCTATCCATGCGCATACTATGCGCTATTCATTGCTCTACACTATGCCCTATGCTATGCGCTATCTTTTGCGCTATCCTATGCTCTATCGTATGGGCTACCCTATACGCCACACTATGCGTGACTCATGCGCTATCCTTTGCACTATTTTATGCTCTATCTATACGCTATCCTATGCGCTACATATGCGCTACCCCATGTCTTATCTATGCGCTCACCTATGGCTACCATGTGCACTACCCTATGCATATGGTAGAGCACATGATAGCGCAGAGATTATTGCATAGGATAGCGCATAGGATAGCACATATGGTAGCGCCCAGGATAGCAAATAGGATAACGCATAGGATAGTGTATAGGGTAGAAAAAAGGGCAGCGAATATAGTAGCGTATTTGGTAGCGCATAGAGTAGCGCATAGGTTAGCAAAGAGGATAGCGCATAGAGTAGCACTAGGATAGTGCATAGGGTATCGCGTAAGGTTGTGCTTCGGGTATCGTTTTGGGTAGCGCTTAGTGTAGCGCATTGGGTAGCGAATAGGATAGCGCATAGGGTAGACATGGTACCGCACTGGAAAGCACAGAGGTTATGCATAGATTGTGCATAGGATAGAGCATACGATAGCTAATATGATTGTGTATAGGGTAGCGCATAGCATAGTACATTGAGTAGCGCATTCAGTAGCGGGTAGGGTAGCGCTTCCGGTATTGTTTCGGGTAGCGCTTAGAAAAGCGCATAGCGTAGCGCATAGTATAGCACATAAGCTAGCGCATACGGTAGCGCATAGTGTAGCGCACATTGTAGTGCATAGGTTATGCATAGGATGGCGCATAGATAACGCATATGATAGCACAGGATATCGCATCGGATACGCGTTGGTACGGTAGGGTTGTGCTTCGGGTTTCTTTTTGTGTAGCGCTTAGGTAGCTCATGAGTAGCGTATAGGATAGCGCATAGGATAGCACATAGGGAGGCATATGGTAGCCATAGGATAGCGTATAGGATAGAGCAGAGGATAGCGCATAGAATAGCGCATAGGGTAGCGTATAGGATAGCGCATAGAATAGCGCACAGAGTAGCACACATGGTACAGCACTGGAAAGCTGCATAGGTATTGCATAGGATAGTGCATAGGATAAGCATACGATAGCTGCTATGATTGTGCATAGGGTAGCACAGAGGATAGCGCATAGAGTAGCGCATTCAGTAGCGGTAGGGTAGCGCTTCGGGTATTGTTTCGGTAGCGCTTAGAATAGCGCATAGGGTAGCGCATAGGATAGAGCATAAGGAGCGCATACGGTAGTGCATAGTGTAGCGCACATTGTAGTGCATAGGTTACTGCATTGGATTGCGATTAGGATAGCGCATATGATAGCACAGAGGATATCGCATAGGATAGCGCGTTGGGTAGTTGGTAGGGTTTTGCTTCGGGTTTCTTTTTGTGTAGCGCTTAGGGTAGCGCATCGAGTAGGGCATGTATAGCGCATAGTGTAGCGCATATGGTAGAGCACATGATAGCTCAGAGAATATTGCATAGGATAGCATAGATAGCACATATGGTAGGGACAAGGATAGCAAGTAGGATAACGCATGGATGGTGTATAGGGTAACACATAGGCAGCCATATAGTAGCGTATTTGGTAGGCAAAAGTAGCATAGGTTAGCACAGAGGATAGGCATGGGTGCACATGGATAGCATATAGGGTAGTGCATATGGAGCTTAGGATAGCGTATGGATAGAGAGAGATAGCGATAGAATAGCGCATAGTATTGCGCATACGGTAGCGTATAGGATAGTGCATAGGATAGAGACATACGATAGTTCATATGATTTTGCATAGGGTAGCTATAGAGTAGCGCATTCAGTAGCGGGTAGGGTAGCGCTCAGTCATTGTTTCGGGTAGCGCTTAGAATAGCGAATAGGGTAGCGCATAGGTTACTGCATAGGATAGCGCATAGGATTGCGCATCGGGTAGCACAGAGGATAGCGCCTAGAGTAGCGCATTCAGTAGCTGGTAGGGTAGCGCTTCGGGATTGTTTCGGTAGCACGTAGAATAGAGCATATGGTAGCGCATAGTATTGCGCACATGGTAGTGCATAGGTTACTGCACAGGGTAGCGCACAGAGTAGCACACATGGTAGCGCACGTGGCAGAGTACAGGTTAGCGCATAGATTAGTGCATGGGATAGTGTATAGGATAGCGCATATGATAGTGTATAGGGTGGCACATAGGGTAGCGTATAGGGTTGCACATATGTTAGCACAAAAGGTAGCGCATAGGATAGCGCACAGGATAGCTCATAGGATTAGGCATGGGATAGCATATATGATAGGTCATAGGATAGCGCATAGGATAGCGCAAAGGGTAGCACAGAGGATAGCGCATAGGGTGGCGCGTTGGGTAGCGGGTAGGGTTGTGCTTCGGATATCTTTTTGTGCAGCGCTTAGGGTAGCGCATTGGATAGTGCATAGGATAGTGCATAGGATAGTGCATAGGATAGGCATGGATAGCGCACAGGTAGCGAACAGGGTAGCGCACATTGTAGCGCACAGTGTAGCCCCCAGAGTGGCGTACATGGTAGCGCATAGGATAGCGCATAGGATAGCGCATAGAATAGTGCACAGAGTAACACACTTGTTTCCAGCTATGCAAAGCACAGAGGTTATTGCATAGGATTGTGCATAGGATAGTGCATACGATAGCTCATATGATTGTGCATATGGTAGCGCATAGCATTGTGCATAGAGTAGCGCATTCAGTAGCGGTAGGGTAGCGCTTCGGGTATTGTTTCGGGTAGAGCTTAGAATAGCGCATAGGATAGCGCATAGTGTAGCGCACATTGTAGTGCATAGGTTACTGCATAGGATGGCGCATAGGATAGCGCATAGGATAGCACAGAGGATATCGCATCGGATAGCGCGTTGTAGCGGTAGGGTTGTGCTTCGGTTTCTTTGTGTAGCGCTTAGGGTAGCTCATCGGTAGCGCATAGGATAGCGCATAGGATAGCGCATAGGATAGCACATATGGTAGCGCCCAGGACAGCAAATAGGATAACGCATAGGATAGTGTATAGGGTAGCACATAGGGCAGCGCATATAGTAGCGTATTTGGTAGCGCATAGTGTAGCGCACTGGGTAGCGCATAGTATAGTGCATAGTGTAGCGCACATTGTAGAGCATGGGAGTAGGCATAGGATAGCACATTGGGTAGTGCATATGGTAGCGCATAGGATAGCGTATAGGATAGAGCAGAGGATAGCGCATAGAATATCGCACAGAGTAGCACACATGGTACCGCACTGGAAAGCGCATATGTTAATGCACAGGATAGTGCATAGGATAGGGCATACGATAGCTCATGTGATTGTGCATAGGGTAGCACAGAGGATAGCGCATAGAGTAGCGCATTCAGTAGCGGGTAGGGTAGCGCTTCGGGTATTGTTTCGGTAGCGCTTAGAATAGCGCATAGGGTAGCGCATAGGATAGCGCATAAGGTAGCGCATACGGTAACGCATAGTGTAGCGCACATTGTAGTGCATAGGTTACTGCATAGGATAGCGCATAGGATAGCGCGTTGGGTAGCGGGTAGGGTTGTGCTTCGGGTTTCTTTTTGTGTAGAGCTTATGGTAGCGCATCGGGTAGCGCATAGGATAGCGCATAGTGTAGCGCATATGGTAGAGCACATGATAGCGTAGAGATTATTGCATAGGATAGCGCATAGGATAGCACATATGGTAGGACCCAGGATAGCAAATAGGATAACGCATAGATAGTGTATAGGTAGCACATAGGGCAGCGCATATAGTAGTGTATTTGATAGCGCATAGAGTAGCGCATAGGTTAGCACAGAGGATAGCGCATAGGGTAACACATAGGATAGTGCATAGGGTATCGCGTAGGGTTGTGCTTCGGGTATCGTTTTGGGTAGCGCTTAGTGTAGCGCATTGGGTAGCGCATAGGATAGCGCATAGGGTAGCGCACATGGTAGCGCATAGGGTAGCGCATATGGTAGCGCATAGGATAGTGTATAGGGTAGCACATAGATTAGCGTATATAGTAGCGTATTTGGTAGCGATTAGAGTAGCGCATCGGGTAGCACATAGGATAGAGCATAAGATAGTGCAAAGGATAGCGCATAGAGTCACGCATAGTGTGGCGCATAGGGTAGCCCATACGATAGCGCATAGGATAGCGCAAAAGATAGCGCATAGCATAGGGCATAGGGTAGAGCAATGAATAGCGCATAGTATAGCGCATAGGATAGCGCATAGGGTAGCGCATAGGATAGCGCATAGCATAGTGCATAGGGTAACACATAGGATGGCGCATTGGATAGCGCATAGGATAGGGCATTGGGTGGGGCATAGGTAGCGTTTCGAATATCGCATAGGATAGCGAGAGTACAGCAGCACACGGTAGCGCATTGGATAGTGCACAGGTAGCGCACAGATAGCACAATAGAGCGCAAATGGCTGCGCACAGGTTAGCGTATAGATTAGTGCATAGAATAGCGTTTAGGATAGCGCATATGATAGCAACAGGATAGCGAATAGGATAGCGCATATGATAGTGTATAGGGTAGCACATAGGGTAGCGCATAGGTTGCGCATATGTTAGCACACAGGGTAGCGCATAGGATAGCGCACAGGATAGCTCATAGGATTGGGCATAGTGTAGTGTACAGCGTTGCGCACATGGTAGTACACAGGGTAGCGCATAGGTTACTGCATAGGAAAGCGCATATGATAGCGCATAGGGTAGCACAGAGGATAGCGAATAGGGTAGCGCGTTCGGAAGCGGGAAGGGTTTTGCTTCGGATATCTTTTTGTGCAGCGCTTAGGGTAGCGCATCGGATAGTGCATAGGATAGTGCATAGGATAGCGCATAGGATAGCGCATTGGGTAGTGTATAGGGTAGCACATAGGGCAGCGCATATAGTAGCGTATTTGGTAGCGCATAGAGTAGCGCATAGGTTAGCACAGAGGATAGCGCATAGGGTATCGCGTAGGGTTGTGCTTCGGGTATCGTTTTGGGTAGCGCTTAGTGTAGCGCATTGGGTAGCGCATAGGATAGCGCATAGGGTAGCTCACATGGTAGCCATAGGTAGCGCATATGGAGCGCATGGATAGTGTATAGGGTAGCACATAGGGTAGCGTATATAGTAGCGTATTTGGTAGCGCATAGAGTAGCGCATCGGGTAGCGCATAGGATAGAGCATAAGATAGTGCAAAGGATAGCACATAGAGTCACGCATAGTGTGGCGCATAGGGTAGCCCATACGATAGCGCATAGGATAGCGCAAAAGATAGCGCATAGCATAGGGCATAGGGTAGAGCAATGAATAGCGCATAGTATAGTGCATAGGATAGCGCATAGGGTAGCGCATAGGATAGTGCATAGCATAGTGCATAGGGTAACACATATGATAGCGCATTGGATAGCGCATAGGATAGGGCATTGGGTGGGGCATGGGTAGCGTTTCGAATATCGCATAGGATAGCGCAGAGTACAGCGCACACGGTAGCGCATTGGCTGCGCACAGGTTAGCGTATAGATTAGTGCATAGGATAGCGTTTAGGATAGCGCATATGATAGCACACAGGATAGCGAATAGGATAGCGCATATGATAGTGTATAGGGTAGCACATAGGGTAGCGCATAGGGTTGCGCATATGTTAGCACACAGGGTAGCGCATAGGATTGGGCATGGGATAGCACATAGAATAGGGCATAGGATAGTGCAGAGGGTAACACATAGGATAGCGCAGTGGATAGCGCATATGATAGGGCATAGTGTAGTGTACAGCGTTGCACATGGTAGTAACAGGGTAGCGCACAGGGTAGTGCATAGGTTACTGCATAGGAAAGCGCATATGATAGCGCATAGGGTAGCACAGAGGATAGCGAATAGGGTAGCGCGTTGGGAAGAGGGTAGGGTTTTGCTTCGGATATCTTTTTGTGCAGCGCTTAGGGTAGCGCATCGGATAGTGCATAGGATAGTGCATAGGGTAGCGCATAGGATAACGCATTGGGTAGTGCATAGGGTAGGACTTCATGTAGCGCATCGGATAGCGCATAGGATATAGCATTTACTAGCGCATAGGATAGCTCACAGGGTAGCGAACAGGGTAACGCACATTGTAGCGCACTGAATAGCCCTCAGGGTGGCGTACATGGTAGCGCATAGGATAGCGCATAGGATAGCGCATAGAAAAGCGCATATGATAGCGCATAGTGTAGCGCATAGGATAGCGTATAGGATAGCGCATAGAATATCGCATAGTATAGCGCATAGGGTAGCGTATAGGATAGTGCATAGAATAGCGCACAGAGTAGCACACATGGTACCGCACTGGAAAGAGCATAGGTTATTGCATAGGATGGTGCATAGGATAGGGCATACGACAGCTCATATGATTTTGCATAGGGTAGCGCATAGAGTAGCGCATTCAGTAGCGGGTAGGGTAGAGCTTCGGGTATTGTTTCGGTAGGCTTAGAATAGCGCATAGAGTAGAGACATATGAAAGCGCATAAGCTAGCGCATACGGTAGCGCATAGTGTAGAGCACATTGTAGTGCATAGGTTACTGCATAGGATAGCGCATAGGATAGCGCATAGGATAGCACAGAGGATATCGCATAGGATAGCGCGTTGGGTAGCGGGTAGGGTTGTGCTTCTGGTTTCTTTTTGTGTAGCGCTTAGGGTAGCGCATCGGGTAGCGCATAGGATAGCGCATAGTGTAGCGCATATGGTAGAGCACATGATAGCGCAGAGATTATTGCATAAGATAGCGCATAGGATAGCACATATGGTAGCGTCCAGGATAGCAAATAGGATAACGCATAGGATAGTGTATAGGGTAGCACATAGGGCAGCGCATATAGTAGCGTATTTGGTAGCGCATAGAGTAGCGCATAGGTTAGCACAGAGGATAGCGCATAGGATAGCACATAGGATAGCGCATAGGGTATCACGTAGGGTTGTGCTTCGGGTATCGTTTTGGGTAGCGCTTGATGTAGCGCATTGGGTAGCGCATAGGATAGGGCATAGTGTAGTGCAGAGCGTTGCGCACAGGGTAGTGCATAGGTTACTGCATGGATAGCGCATAGGATGGCGCATTGGGTGGGGCATAGGGTAGCGTTTCGAATATCACATAGGATAGCGCAGAGTACAGCGTACATGGTAGCACATAGGATAGTGCACAGGGTAGCACACAGCTTAGCACACATGGTAGCGCACGTGGCAGTGCACAGGTTAGCACATGGATTAGCGAATAGGATAGCGTATAGGATAGTGCATATAATAGTGTATAGGGTAGCACATAGGGTAGCGCATAATATAGCGCACAGGATAGCTCATAGGATTGGGCATGGGATAGCATATATGATAGGTCATAGGATAGCGCATAGGGTAGCGCATAGAAAAGCGCATATGATAGCGCATAGTGTAGCCATAGGATAGCGTATAGGATAGCGCATAGAATATCCATAGTATAGCCATAGGGTAGCGTATAGGATAGTGCATAGAATAGCGCACAGAGTAGCACACATGGTACCGCACTGGAAAGAGCATAGGTTATTGCATAGGATGGTGCATAGGATAGGGCATACGATAGCTCATATGATTTTGCATAGGGTAGCGCATAGAGTAGCGCATTCAGTAGCGGGTAGGGTAGCGCTAAGTGTATTGTTTCGGGTAGCGCTTAGAATAGCGCATAGGGTAGCTCATAGGTTACTGCATAGGATTGCGCATAGGGTAGCACAGAGGATAGCGCATAGAATAGCGCATTCAGTATCGAGTAGGGTAGCGCTTCGGGTATTGTTTCGGGTAGCGCTTAGAATAGCGCATATGGTAGAGCATATGAAAGCGCATAAGCTAGCGCATACGGTAGCGCATAGTGTAGAGCACATTGTAGTGCATAGGTTACTGCATAGGATAGCGCATAGGATAGCGCATAGGATAGCACAGAGGATATCGCATAGGATAGCGCGTTGGGTAGCGGGTAGGGTTGTGCTTCGGGTTTCTTTTTGTGTAGCGCTTAGGGTAGCGCATCGGGTAGCGCATAGGATAGCGCATAGTGTAGCGCATATGGTAGAGCACATGATAGCGCAGAGATTATTGCATAAGATAGCGCATAGGATAGCCATATGGTAGCGCCAGGATAGCAAATAGGATAACGCATAGGATAGTGTATAGGGTAGCACATAGGGCAGCGCATATAGTAGCGTATTTGGTAGCGCATAGAGTAGCGCATAGGTTAGCACAGAGGATAGCGCATAGGGTAGCACATAGGGTATCACGTAGGGTTGTGCTTCGGGTATCGTTTTGGGTAGCGCTTGATGTAGCGCATTGGGTAGCGCATAGGATAGGGCATAGTGTAGTGCAGAGCGTTGCGCACAGGGTAGTGCATAGGTTACTGCATAGGATAGCGCATAGGATGGCGCATTGGGTGGGACATAGGGTAGCGTTTCGAATATCACATAGGATAGCGCAGAGTACAGCGTACATGGTAGCACATAGGATAGTGCACAGGGTAGCACACAGCTTAGCACACATGGTAGCGCACGTGGCAGTGCACAGGTTAGCACATGGATTAGCGAATAGGATAGCGTATAGGATAGTGCATATAATAGTGTATAGGGTAGCACATAGGGTAGCGCATAATATAGCGCACAGGATAGCTCATAGGATTGGGCATGGGATAGCATATATGATAGGTCATAGGATAGTGCATAGGGTAGCACATAGGATAGCGTAGAGGATAGCGCATAGGATAGGACATAGTGTAGTGCACAGCGTTGCGCACATGGTAGTGCACAGGGTAGCGCACAGGGTAGTGCATAGGTTACTGCATAGGATAGCGCATAGGATAGCGCATAGGGTAGCACAGAGGATAGTGCATAGGGTAGCGCGTTGGGTAGCGGGTAGGGTTGTGCTTCAGATATCTTTATGTGCAGCGCTTAGTGTAGAGCATCGGATAGTGTGTAGGATAGCGCATAGGATAGCGCATAGGATAGCAAATAGAATAGCACATAGGATAGCGCATTGGGTAGCGCATCGGGTAGCACTTCATGTATCGCATCGGATAGCGCATAGGATAGAGCATTTACTAGCGCATAGATAGATCAAAGGGTAGCGTACAGGGTGGCTTACATGGTAGCGCATATGATAGCGCATAGAATAGCGAATAGGATAGCTACATAGAATAGCGCATAGGATAGGGCAGAGGAAGCGCAAGGGTAGCACACAGGGTAGCGCACAGGGCAGTGCATATGTTACTGCATGGATAGCGCATAGGATAGCGCATAGGGTAAAACAGAGGATAGCGCATAGGGTAGCGCTTCGAGTATTGTTTAGGGTAGCGCTTAGAATAGCGCGTAGGGTAGCGATAGGATAGCGCATAAGGTATAGCGCATACGGTAGCGCATAGTATAGCGCATATAGTGCATAGGTTACTGCATGGGATGGCGCAGGATGGGCGCATGGATAGCACAGAGGATATCGCATGGGATAGCTTGTTGGGTAGCGGGTAGGGTTGTGCTTCGGGTTTCTTTTGTGTAGGCCTTAGGGTAGCGCATAGTGTGCGCATAAGCTAGAGCATGATAGCCAGAGTTATTGCATAGGATAGCGCATAGGATAGCACATATGGTAGGGCCAGGATAGCAAATAGGATAACCATAGGATAGTGTATAGGGAGCACATAGCAGCGCATATATGCGTATTTGGTAGCTCATAGAGAGCCATAGGTTAGCACAGAGGATAGCGCATAGGGTAGCACATAGGATAGCGCATAGGGTAGGCGCACATGGTAGCGCAGGGTAGCGCAGGATAGCACATAGGGTAGCGAATATGGTAGCGCATAGGAGAGCGTTTAGGATAGAGCAGAGGATATCGCATAGAATAGCGCATAGTATAGCGCATAGTATACCCATAGGTAGCGTATAGGATAGTGCATAGAATAGCGCACAGAGTACCACACATGGTACCGCCCCTGGAAAGCCCATGGGTTATTGCATAGATTGTGCATAGGATAGGGCATACGATAGCTCATTTGATTGTGCACAGGGTAGCGCATGAGTAGCGCATTCAGTAGCGGAGGGTTGTGCTTCAGGTTTCTTTGTGTATCGTTTGGGGTAGCGCCTCGTGTAGCGCATAAAATAACGCATAGGATAGCATATGGTAGCGCCCAGGATAGCAAATAGGATAACGCATGGGATAGTGTATAGGGTAGCACATAGGCAGCGCATATAGTAGTGTATTTGGTAGCGCATAGGGGTAGCGCATAGGTTAGCACAGAGGATAGCGCATAGGTATCGCGTGGGGTTAGCTTCGGGTATCGTTTTGGGTAGCGCTTAGTGTAGCGCATTGGGTAGCGCATAGGATAGCGCATAGGGTAGCTCACATGGTAGCGCATAGGGTAGCGCATATGGTAGCATGGGATAGTGTATAGGTAGCACATAGGGTAGCGTATATAGTAGCGTATTTGGTAGCGCATAGAATAGCGCATCGGGTAGCGCATAGGATAGAGCATAAGATAGTGCAAAGGATAGCGCATAGAGTCACGAAGTGTGGCGCATAGGAGCCCATATGATAGCGCATAGGATAGCGCAAAAGATAGCGCATAGCATAGGGCATAAGGTAGACAATGAATAGCTATAGTATAGTGCATAGGATAGCGCATAGGAGTTAGCCATAGGATAGTGCATATCATAGTGCATAGGTAAACATATGATAGCGCTTTGGGATAGCGCATAGGATAGGGCATTGGCGGGGCATGGGTAGCGTTTCGAATATCGCATAGGATAGCGCAGAGTACAGCGCACACGGTAGCGCTTTGGGATAGTGCCTAGGATAGCGCACAGAGTAGCACACATTGTAGCGCAAATTGGCTGCGCACAGGTTAGCGTATAGATTAGTGCATAGGATAGCGTTTAGGATAGCGCATATGATAGTGTATAGGGTAGCACATGGGGTAGCGCATAGGGTTGCCTTTGTTGCACAACAGGGTAGCTTATAGGATGGGCATGGATAGCACATAGAATAGGGCATAGGATAGTGCAGAGGGTAACAATGGATAGCGCAGTGGATAGCGCATATGATAGGGCATAGTGTAGTGTACAGCGTTGCGCACATGGTAGTACACAGGGTAGCGCACAGGTAGTGCATGGGTTACTGCATAGGAAGCGCATGATAGCGCATAGGGACTGAGAGGATAGCGAATGGGGTAGCGCGTTGGGAAGCGGGTAGGTTTTACTTGGGATATCTTTTGTGCAGCGCTTAGGGTAGCGCATCGGATAGTGCATAGTATAGTGCATAGGATAGCGCATATGATAGCGCACAGGATAGCGCATAGGATAACGCATTGGGTAGTGCATAGGGTAGGACTTCATGTAGCGCATCGGATAGCGCATAGGATATAGCATTTACTAGCGCATAGGATAGCTCAGGGGTAGCGAACAGGGTAACGCACATTGTAGCGCACTGAATAGCCCTCAGGGTGGCGTACATGGTAGCGCATAGGATAGCGCATAGGATAGCGCATAGAATATCGCATAGTATAGCGCATAGGGTAGCGTATAGGATAGTGCATAGAATAGCGCACAGAGTAGCACACATGGTCCCCACTGGAAAGAGCATAGGTTATTGCATAGGATAGTGCATAGGATAGGGTATACGATAGCTCATATGATTTTGCATAGGGTAGCGCATAGAGTAGCATTCAGTGTGGTAGGGTAGCGCTAAGTGTATTGTTCGGTAAGCGCTTAGAATAGCGCAAGGGTAGCATAGGTTACTGTATAGGATAGCGCATAGGATTGCCACCCGGGTAGCACAGAGCATAGCGCAAAAGTAGCACATTCAGTAGCGGGTAGGGTAGCACTTGGGTATTGCTTCGGGTAGCGCTTAGAATAGCGCATAGGGTAGCTCATAGGTTACTGCATAGGATTGCGCATAGGGTACCCAGAGGATAGCGCATAGAATAGCGCATCCAGTAGCGAGTAGGGTAGCGCTCGGTATTGTTCGGTAGCGCTTAGAATAGCGCATGGATAGCGCATAGGATAGCACAGAGGATATCGCAGGATAGCGCGTTGGGTAGCGGGTAGGTTGTGTTTCGGTTTCTTTGTGTAGCGCTTAGGGTAGCGCATCGGGTAGGGCATAGGATAGCGCATAGTGTAGCGCATATGGTAGAGCACATGACGCGCAGAGATTATTGCATAGGATTGTGCATGGATGGGCATACGATAGCTCATATGATTGTGCATAGGGTAGCGCATAGAGTAGCGCATTCAGAAGCGGTAGGGTTGTGCTTCGGGTTTCTTTTTGTGTATCTAGGTAGCGCCTCGTGTAGCGCATAAAATAACATAGGATAGCACATATGGTAGCGCCCAGGATAGCAAATAGGATAACGCATAGGATAGTGTATAAGGTAGCACATAGGGCAGCGCATATAGTAGCGTATTTGGTAGCGCATAGAGTAGCGCATAGGTTAGCACAGAGGATAGCGCATAGGGAGCACATAGGATAGTGCATAGGTATCGCGCAGGGTTGCCTGGTATCGTTTGGTAGCGCTTAGTGTAGCGCTTTGGGTAGCGCAGGATAGCCGCAAGGGTAGCGCACATGGTAGCGCATAGGGTAGCGCATATGGTAGCGCATAGGATAGTGTATAGGGTACACATAGGGTAGCGTATATAGTCGCATCGGTAGCGCATAGGATAGAGCATAAGATAATGCAAAGGATAGCGCATCACATAGTATGGCGATAGGGTAGCCCATACGATAGCGCATAGGATAGCGCAAAAGATAGCGCATAGCATAGGGCATAGGGTAGAGCAATGAATAGCGCATAGTTTAGCATGGGATAGCGCATAGGGTAGCGCATAGGATAGCGCATAGCATAGTGCATAGGGTAACACATAGGATAGGGCATTGGATAGTGCACAGGGTAGCGCACAGAGTAGCATACATAGTAGCGCAAATGGCTGCGCACAGGTTAGCGTATAGATTAGTGCATAGGATAGCGTTTAGGATAGCGCATATGATAGCACACAGGATAGCGAATAGGATAGCGCATATGATAGCGCATAGGGTAGCTGAGGGATAGCGAATAGGTAGCGCGTTGGGAAGCGGGTAGGGTTTTGCTTCGGATATCTTTTTGTGCAGCGCTTAGGGTAGCGCATCGGATAGTGCAGGATGGGTGCATAGGATAGCGCAAGGATAGCGCACAGGATAGCGCATAGGATAGCGCTTTGGGAGTGTGCATAGGGTAGGATTTCATGTAGCGCATCGGATAGCGCATAGGATATAGCATTTACTAGCGCATAGGATAGTTCACAGGGTAGCGAACAGGGTAACGCACATGAGCGCTGAATAGCCCTCAGGGTGGCGTACATATAGCGCATAGGATAGGCTATAGGATAGCGCATGAATAGCGCATATGATAGCGCATAGTGTAGCGCATGGGATGAGCGTATAGGATAGAGCAGAGGATAGCGCATAGAATATCGCATAGTATAGCGCATAGGGTAGCGTATAGGATAGTGTATAGAATAGCGCACAGAGTAGCACACATGGTACCGCACTGGAAAGAGCATAGGTATTGCATAGGAAAAGTGCATAGGATATGGCATACGATAGCTCATATGATTTTGCATAGGGTAGCGCATAGAGTAGCGCATTCAGTAGAGGGTGAGGTAGCGCTAAGTGTATTGTTTCGGGTAGCGCTTAGAATAATGCATAGGGTAGCGCATAGGTTACTGCATAGGATAGCGCATAGGATTGCGCATCGGTACCCAGAGGATAGCACATGAATAGCGCATTCAGTAGCGGGTAGGGTAGCGCTTCGGATTGTTTCGGTAGCGCAGAATAGCGCATAGGGTAGAGCATATGATAGCGCATAAGGTAGCGCATACGGTAGCGCATAGTGTAGCGAAATTGTAGTGATAGGTTACCGCATGGGATAGCGCATAGGATAGCATAGGATAGCACAAAAGGATAGTGCATAGGGTAGCGCGTTGGGTAGCGGGTAGGGTTGCGCTCAGATATCTTTATGTGCAGCGCTTAGGGTAGCGCATCGTATAGTGCATAGGATAGTGCATAGGATAGCGCATATGATAGCGCACAGGATAGCGCAGGATAGCGCATTGGGTGTCATAGGTAGGACTTCATGTAGCGCATCGGATAGGCATGGGATATAGCATTTACTAGCGCATAGGATAGCCCGGGGTAGCGAACAGGGTAACGCACATTGTAGCGCACTGAATAGCACTCAGGGTGGCGTACATGGTAGCGCATAGGATAGCGCATAGGATAGCGCATAGAAAAGCGCATATGATAGCGCATAGGATAGCGTATAGGACAGCGCATAGAATATCGCATAGTATAGCGCATAGGGTAGCGTATAGGATAGTGCATAGAATAGCGCACAGAGTAGCACACATGGTACCGCACTGGAAAGACATAGGTTTATTGCATAGGATAGTGCATAGGATAGGGCATACGAAAAGCTCATATGATTTTGCATAGGGTAGCGCATAGAGTAGCGCATTCAGTAGCGGGTACGCTATGTATTGTTCGGTAGCGCTTAGAATAGCGCATAGGGTAGCGCATAGGTTACTGACAGAGGCATGGATTCGCACGGGTGGGCACAGAGCATAGCGCATAAAGTAGCACTTTCCCAGTAGCGGGTAGGGTAGCGCTTTGGTATTGCTTCAGGTAGCGCTTAGAATAGCGCATAGGGTAGCTCATAGGTTACTGCATAGGATAGCGCATAGGGTAGCTAGGATAACATATAGGTTAGCGCATATGGTAGCGCATAGGATAGCGTACAGGATAGAGCAGAGGATAGCGCATAGAATAGCCATGAGTAGCGCATCCAGAGTGAGGGGTAGCGTTTGGGTATTGTTTCGGATAGCGCTTAGAATAGCGCATAGGGTAGAGCATATGATAGCGCATAAGCTAGCGCATACGGTAGCGCATAGTGTAGAGCACATTGTAGTGCATAGGTTACTGCATAGGATAGCGCATAGGATAGCGCATAGGATAGCACAGAGGATATCGCATAGGATAGCGCTTGCGTGCGGGTAGGTTTGTGCTTCGGTTTCTTTTGTGTAGCGCTTAGGAAGCGCATCGGGTAGCCATAGGATAGCGCATAGTGTAGGCGCATATGGTAGAGCACATGATAGCGCAGAGTTATTGCATAGATTGTGCATAGGATAGGCATACGATAGCTCATATGATTGTGCATAGGGTAGCGCATGAGAAAGCGCATTCAGAAGCGGTAGGGTTGTGCTTCGGTTTCTTTGTGTATCGCTTAGGGTAGCGCCTCGTGTAGTGCATAAAATAACGCATAGGATAGCACATATGGTAGCGTCCAGGATAGCAAATAGGATAACGCATAGGATAGTGTATAGGTAGCAATAGGGCAGCGCCTATAGTAGCTATTTGGTAGCGCCAGAGTAGGCTACAGGTTAGCACAGAGGATAGCGATAGGCTAGCACATAGGATAGTGCATAGGGATCCGCAGGGTTGTGCTGGCATCGTTTGGTAGCGCTTAGTGTAGCGCATTGGCGTTACAGGATAGCGCATAGGGTGCGCACATGGTAGGCATAGGGAGCGCATAGTGCGCATAGGATAGTGTATGGGTAGCACATAGGGTAGCGTATATAGTAGCGTATTCAGTAGCGCATAGAGTAGCGCATCGGTAGCATAGGATAGAGCATAAGATAATGCAAAGGATAGCGCATAGTCATGCATAGTATGGCGCATAGGGTACCATACGATAGCGCATAGGATAGCGCAAAGATAGCGCATAGCATGGGCATAGGGTAGACAATGAATAGCGCATAGTATAGGCATATGATAGCGCATAGGTAGCGCATAGGATACAGCATAGCATAGTGCATAAGGTAACACATAGGAAAAGCGCTTTGGGATAGCGCATAGGATAGGGCATTGTGGGGCATAGGTAGCGTTTCGAATATCGCATAGGATAGGCTGCAGTACAGCACACGGTAGCGCATTGATAGTGCAAGGGTAGCGCACGAGTGACAACATAGTAGCGCAAATGCTGCGCACAGGTTAGCGTATAGATTAGTGCATAGGATAGCGTTTAGGATAGCGCATATGATAGCACACAGGATAGCGAATAGGATAGCGCATATGATAGTGTATAGGTAGCACATAGGGTAGCGCATAGGGTTCCCATATGTTAGCAACAGGGTAGCGCATAGGATAGCGCCAGGATACCCTCATAGGATTGGGCATGGGATAGCATATAGAATAGGGCATTGGATAGTGCATAGGGTAACACATAGGATAGCGCAGTGGATAGCGCATATGATAGGGCATAGTGTAGTGTACAGCGTTCGCACATGGTAGTACACAGGGTAGGCACAGGGTAGTGCATAGGTTACTGCATGGAAAGCGCATATGATAGCGCAGGGTGGCACAGAGGATAGCGAATAGGGTAGCGCGTTGGGAAGCGGGTAGGGTTTTGCTTCGGATATCTTTTTGTGCAGCGCTTAGGGTAGCGCATCGGATGTGCATAGGATAGTGCATAGGGATAGCGCATGGATAGCGCACAGGATAGCCCCATGGATTGGGCATGGGATAGCATATAGAATAGGGCATTGGATAGGCATGGGGTAACACATAGGATAGCGCAGTGGATAGCGCATATGATAGGGCATAGTGTAGTGTACAGCGTTGCACATGGTAGCACACAGGTAGCGCACAGGGTAGTGCATAGGTTACTGCATGAAGCGCATATGATAGCGCATAGGGTAGCACAGAGGATAGCGAATAGGGTAGCGCGTTGGGAAGCGGGTAGGGTTTTGCTTCGGATATCTTTTTGTGCAGCGCTTAGGTAGCGCATCGGATAGTGCATAGATAGTGCAGGATAGCGCATAGGATAGCGCACAGGATAGCGCATAGGATAGGATTGGGTAGTGCATAGGGTAGGACTTCATGTAGCGCATCGGATAGCGCATAGGATATAGCATTTAGTAGCGCATAGGATAGTTCACAGGGTAGCGAACAGGGTAACGCACATTGTAGCGCACTGAATAGCCCTCAGGGTGGCGTACATGGTAGTGCATAGGATAGCGCATAGGATAGCGCATAGAATAGCGCATATGATAGCGCATAGGGTAGCGTATAGGATAGTGCATAGAATAGCGCACAGAGTAGCACACGTGGTACCGCACTGGAAAGAGCATAGGTTATTGCATAGGATAGTGCATAGGATAGGGCATACGATAGCCTCATATGATTTTGCTAGGGTAGCGCATAGAGTAGCGCATTCAGTAGCGGTAGGGTAGCGCTAAGTGTACTGTTTCGGTAGCGCTTAGAATAGCGCATAGGCTAGCGCATTGGTTACTGCATAGGATAGCGCATAGGATTGCGCATCGGTAGCACAGAGGATAGCGCATAGAATAGCGCTTTCCAGTAGCGGTAGGTAGCGCTTCGGGTATTTTTCGGGTAGCGCTTAGAATAGCGCATAGGGTGAAACATATGATAGCGCATAAGTTTAGCGCATACGGTAGCGCATAGGGTGAGCGCACATTGTGGTGCATAGGTTCCCTGAAATGGATAGCGCATAGGATAGCGCATAGGATAGCACAGAGGATAGTGCATAGGGTAGCGCGTTGGGTAGCGGGTAGGGTTGTGCTTCAGATATCTTTATGTGCAGCGCTTAGTGTAGAGCATCGGATAGTGCGTAGGATACGCATAGGATAGCACAGAGGATATCGCATGGATAGCGCGTTGGGTAGAGGGTATGGTTGTGCTTCGGTTTCTTTGTGTAGCGCTTAGGGTAGCGCATCGGGTAGCGCATAGGATAGCGCATAGTGTAGCGCATATGGTAGAGCACATGATAGCGCAGAGATTATTGCATAGGATAGCGCACAGGATAGCACATATGGTAGCGCCCAGGATAGCAAATAGTATAACGCATAGGATAGTGTATAGGGTAGCACATAGTGCAGCGCATATAGTAGCGTATTTGGTAGCGCATAGAGTAGCGCATAGGTTAGCACAGAGGATAGCGCATAGGGTATCACGTAGGGTTGTGCTTCGGGTATCGTTTTGGGTAGCGCTTGATGTAGCGCATTGGGTAGCGCAAAGGATAGGGCATAGTGTAGTGCAGAGCGTTGCGCACAGGGTAGTGCATAGGTTACTGCAGAGGATAGCGCATAGGATGGCGCATTGGGTGGGGCATAGGGTAGCGTTTCGAATATCACATAGGATAGCGCAGAGTACAGCGTACATGGTAGCACATAGGATAGTGCACAGGGTAGCACACAGCTTAGCACACATGGTAGCGCACGTGGCAGTGCACAGGTTAGCACGGATTAGTAAATAGGATAGCGTATAGGATAGTGCATATGATAGTGTATAGGGTAGCACATAGGGTAGCGCATAATATAGCGCACAGGATAGCTCATAGGATTGGGCTGGGATAGCATATATGATAGGTCATAGGATAGTGCATGGGTACAATAGGATAGCGTAGAGGATAGCGCATAGGATAGGACATAGTGTAGTGCACAGCGTTGCGCACATGGTAGTGCACAGGGTAGCGCACAGGGTAGTGCATAGGTTACTGCATAGGATAGCGCATAGGATAGCGCATAGGGTAGCACAGAGGATAGTGCATAGGGTAGCGCGTTGGGTAGCGGGTAGGGTTGTGCTTCAGATATCTTTATGTGCAGCGCTTAGGTGAGAGCATCGGAAGTGGTAGATAGCGCATAGGATAGCGCATAGGATAGCAAATAGAATAGCACATAGGATAGCGCATTGGGTAGCGCATCGGGTAGCACTTCATGTATCGCATCGGATAGCGCATAGGATAGAGCATTTACTAGCGCATAGATAGATCAAAGGGTAGCGTACAGGGTGGCTTACATGGTAGCGCATATGATAGCGCATAGAATAGCGAATAGGATAGCATGAGCGCATAGATGCGATGCAGCGCACAGGTAGCGATGAGGAGGTAAGCGCAAAGGTAGCACCAGGGTACGCACAGGCAGTGCATATGTTACGATGGATAGCGCATAGATAGCGCATAGGGTAAAACAGAGGATACGCAGGGGCCTTAGTATTTTAGGTAGCTAGAATAGCTGGGTGGATAGGATAGCGCATAAGGTAGCATACGGTAGCGCATAGTATAGCCATTGTAGCATAGGTTATCATAGATGGCGCATAGGATAGCATAGATACACGAGGATATGCATGGATACTTGTTGGTGGGTAGGGTTGTGCTTGGTTTCTTTGTGTAGCCTTAGGGTAGCGCATGTTGCATACTAGGATATGCGAGATTATTGCGGATAGTGGATACACATAGTAGGGCGGATAGCAAATAGATAACCTAGGATAGTTATGGGAGCATGGCAGCCTATAGACGTATTTGGTAGCTCATAGAGTAGCAAGTTCCAGAGGATGCGCATAGGTGCACTGGATAGCCATAGGGTACGCCATGTGCATAGGTACGATGGATAGCACATAGGTGAATAGTAGCGCATAGGCGTTTAGGATAGAGCAGGATATCATAAATAGCATAGTATACGCTAGTATAGCGCAAGGGTAGCGTATAGGATAGTGCATGAATAGCGAGTACCACATGGTACCGCACTGGAAAGCCCATAGGTTATGCATAGGTTGGCTAGGATAGGCATACGATAGCTCATTTGATTGTGCGGTAGCGCATGAGTGCGCATTCAGTAGCGGGTGGTTGTGTGGCTTTGTGTATCGCAGGTAGCGCCTCGTGTAGCGCATAAATAACGCATAGATACATATGGTAGCGCCAGAAGCAAATAGGATAACGCATAGATAGTGTATAGGGTGCACATAGGGCAGCATATAGTAGGTATTTGTAGCGCATAAGTAGCGCATAGGTTGCGAGGATAGCGCAAGGGTATCGGTGGGTTGTGCTCGGGTATCGTTTGGGTAGCGCTTAGTGTACGTTGGTAGCATGATAGCGCATAGGGTAGCCATGTAGCGCATAGGGTAGCGCATATGGTAGATAGGATAGTGTATAGGGTGCACATAGGTGGTATATGTAGCGTTTGGGCTGAATAGCGCATCGGTAGCCATAGGATAGACATAAGATATGAGGATAGCGCATAGAGTCACATGTGTGGCGAGGGTAGATGCCAGGTGCAAAGATAGATAGCATAGGGATAGGGGACAATAATAGGATAGTATAGTGCATAGGATAGCGCATAGGGTAGCGCATAGATAGTGCATATCATAGTGCATAGGCCATATGATAGCGCATTGATGCAGGATGGCATGGGTGGGGCATAGGGAGCTTAATATCGCATAGATAGCGCAAGCACAGTAGCGCATTGATAGTCACAGGATAGCGCACGAGTAGCACTTGTAGCGCAAATTGCTGCCCGGTTAGCGTATAGATTAGTGCATGATAGCGTTTGGATAGCGTATGATAGTGTGGAATAGGTAGCATAGGGTTGTATGTTCACAGGGTAGCATAGATCATGGGATAGCATAGAATAGGGCATAGGATAGCAGAGGGTAACACATAGGATAGCTATGGATAGCGCATATGATAGGGCATAGTGTAGTGTACAGCGTTGCACTGGTAGTACACAGGTAGCGCAAGGTGTGCATAGGTTACTGCATAGGAAAGCGCATATGATAGCGCATAGGGTAGCACAGAGGATAGCGAATAGGGTAGGCGTTGGGAAGGGAGGGTTTGCTTCGGATATCTTTGTGCAGCCTTAGGGTAGCGCATCGGATAGTGCATAGTATAGTGCATAGGATAGCGCATATGTGCGCACAGGATAGCGCATAGGATAACGCATTGGGTAGTGCATAGGGTAGGACTCATGTAGCGCATCGGATAGCGCATAGGATATAGATTTACTAGCGCATGGATGCTCACAGGGTAGCGAACAGGGTAACGCACATTGTAGCGCACTGAATAGCCCTCAGGGTGGCGTACATGGTAGCGCATAGGATAGCGCATAGGATAGCGCATAGAATATCGCATAGTATAGCATGGGTAGCGTATGGATAGTGCATAGAATAGCGCACAGAGTAGCACACATGGTACCCACGGGAAGAGCATAGGTTATTGCATAGGATAGTGCATAGGATAGGATATACGATACTCATATGATTTTGCATAGGGTAGCGCATAGAGTAGCGCATTCAGTAGCGGGTAGGGTAGCGCTAAGTGTATTGTTTCGGAGTTAGAATAGCCATGGTGCGCATAGGTTACTGTATAGGATAAGCACAGATTGCGCATCGGTACACAGAGCATAGGCATAAAGTAGACATTCAGCAGCGGGTAGTGGCGCCTTGGGATTGCTCGGTGGCGCTAGAATGCATAGGGTAGCTCAAGGTTACTGCATAGGATTGCCATAGGGTAGCCGAGGATAGGCATAGAATAGCGCATTCGAGATGGGGTAGCGCTTCGGGTATTTTGGTAGCGCTTAGAATAGCGCATAGGATAGCGATAGGATACACAGAGGATATGCATAGATAGCGCGTTGGTAGTGGGTAGGTTGTGTTCGGTTTCTTTTTGTGTAGCCTAGGGTAGCGCATCGGGTAGGCATAGGATAGCGCATAGTGAGCGCATATGGTAGAGACATGACGGCGCAGAGATTATTGCATAGGATTTGCATAGGATGGGGCATACGATAGCTCATATGATTGTGATAGGTAGCGCAGAGTAGCGCATTCAGAAGCGGTAGGGTTGCTTCGGTTTCTTTTTGTATCGCTTAGGTAGCGCCTCGTGTAGCGCATAAAATAACGATAGGATAGCACATATGGTAGCGCCCAGGATAGCAAATAGGATAACTATAGGATAGTGATAGGGTGCACATAGGCGCATATAGTAGCTTTGGTAGCCATAGAGTAGCGCATGGGTTAACAGAGGATAGGCATAGGGTAGCATAAGGATAGTGCATAGGTATCATGCTGGGGTTGCTTGGATCGTTTTGGGTAGCTTAGTGTAGCGCATGGGTAGCAAGGAAAAGCGCATAGGGGCCACATGGTGGCGCATAGGGTGCATATGGTAGCATAGGATAGTGTATAGGGTAGCACATAGGGTAGCGTATATAGTAGCGCATCAGGTAGCGCAGGATGACATAAGATAAGCAAGGATAGCGCATAGTCATGCATAGTATGGCGCATAGGTACCCATACGATAGCGCATAGGATAGCGCAAAAGATAGCGCATAGCGTAGGGCATAGGGTAGAGCAATGATAGCGCATAGTTTAGCGCATAGGATAGCGCATAGGGTAGCGCATAGGATAGCGCATAGCATAGTGCATAGGGTAACACATAGGATAGGGCATTGGATAGTGCACAGGGTAGCGCACAGAGTAGCATACATAGTAGCGCAAATGGCTGCGCACAGGTTAGCGTATAGATTAGTGCATAGGATAGCGTTTAGGATAGCGCATATGATAGCACACAGGATAGCGAATAGGATAGCGCATATGATAGCGCATAGGGTAGCACAGAGGATAGCGAATAGGGTAGCGCGTTGGGAAGCGGGTAGGGTTTTGCTTCGGATATCTTTTTGTGCAGCGCTTAGGGTAGCGCATCGGATAGTGCATAGGATAGTGCATAGGATAGCGCATAGGATAGCGACAGGATAGCTAGGATAGCGCATGGTAGTGCATAGGTAGGATTCATGTAGCGCATCGGATAGCGCATAGGATATAGCATTTACTAGCGCATAGGATAGTTCACAGGGTAGCGAACAGGGAATGACATTGTAGCGCACTGAATAGCCCTCAGGGTGGCGTACATGGTAGCGCAGGATAGCGCATAGGATAGCGCATAGAATGCGCATATGATGAGCGCATGTGTAGCGCATGGATAGCGTATAGGATAGAGCAGAGGATAGCGCATAGAATATCGCATAGTATAGCGCATAGGGTAGCGTATAGGATAGTGTATAGAATAGCGCACAGAGTAGCACACATGGTACCGCACTGGAAAGAGCATAGGTTATTGCATAGGATAGTGCATAGGATATGGCATACGATAGCTCATATGATTTTGCATAGGTAGCGCATAGAGTAGCGCATTCAGTAGAGGTAGGGTAGCCAAGGTATTGTTTCGGGTAGCGCTTAGAATAATGCATAGGGTAGCGCTGTTCCCAAAGGAAAAGCCATAGGATTGCGCATCAGTGCACAGAGGATAGCACATAGAATAGCATTAGTAGCGGGTAGGGTAGCGCTGGGTTGTTTCGGGAGCGCTTAGAATAGCGCATAGGGTGGAGACATATGATAGCGCATAAGGTAGCGCATACGTAGCGCATAGTGTAGCCACATTGTAGTGCATAGGTTACTGCATAGGATAGCCATAGGATAGCGCATAGGATAGCAAGAGGATAGTGCATAGGGTAGCCGGTGGGTAGCGGTAGGGGCCTAGATATCTTTATGTGCAGCCTAGGGAGCGCATCGTATAGTGCAAGGATAGTGCATAGGATAGCGCATATGATAGCGCACGGATAGCGCATAGGATAGCGCATTGGTGGCATAGGGTAGGACTTCATGTAGCGCATCGGATAGCGCATAGGATATAGCATTTACTAGCGCATGGATAGCTACAGGTAGGACGAAGCCATTGCGCACTGAATAGCACTCAGGGTGCGTACATGGTAGCGCATAGGATAGCCATAGATATGCGATAGAAAACATATGATAGCGCATAGGATAGCGTATAGACAGCGCATGAATATCGCATAGTATAGCGCATAGGGTAGGATAGGATATGCATAGAATAGCGCACAGAGTAGACACATGGTACCGCACTGGAAAGAGCATAGGTTATTGATAGGATAGTGCATAGGATAGGGCATCGATAGCTCATATGATTTTGCATAGGTAGCGCATAGAAAGCGCATTCAGTGCGGTGGCCTAGTGTATTGTTTAGGGCGAATAGCGCATGGGTAGCGCATAGGTTACTGTATAGGATAGCGCATAGGATTGCGCAAGGTAGCACAGACATAGGCATAAAGTAGCACATTCTAGCGGGTAGGGCCTTTGGGTATTGTTCGGGTAGCGCTTAGAAGCGCATAGGGTAGCTCATAGGTTACTGCTAGGATAGCGCATAGGGTGCACATGGGATAGCATATAGGTTAGCGCATGGTGCGCATGGATAGCGTACAGGATAGAGCAGAGGATAGCGCATAGAATAGCGCATAGAGTAGCTTCAGTGAGTAGGGCGTTCGTATTGTTTCGGATAGCGCTTAGAATAGCGCATAGGGTAGAGCATATGATGGGCATGAGCTGCGCATACGTAGCGCAAGTTAGACATTGTAGTGCATAGGTTACTGCATAGATAGCGCATGGATAGCGGATAGCACAGAGGATATCGCATAGGATAGCGCGTTGGGAGCGGGTAGGTTTGTGTTCGGGTTTCTTTTGTGTAGCCTTAGGGTAGCGCATCAGGTAGCATAGGATAGCGCATAGTGTAGCGCATATGGTAGAGCACATGATAGCGCAGAGATTATTGCATAGATTGTGCATAGGATAGGCATACGATAGCTCATATGATTGTGCATAGGGTAGCGCATAGAGTAGCGCATTCAAAGTAGGGTTGTGCTTGGTTTCTTTTGTGTATCGCTTAGGTAGCGCTCTGTAGTGCATAAAATAACGCATAGGATAGCACATATGGTAGCGTCCAGGATAGCAAATAGGATAACGCATAGGATAGTGTATAGGTAGCACATAGGGCAGCGCCTATGTAGGTTTGGTAGCGCATAGAGTAGCGCATAGGTTAGCACAGAGGATAGCGCATAGGGTAGCACATAGGATAGTGCATAGGGTATCGCGCAGGGTGTTGGGTATCGTTGGTGCCTTAGTGTAGCGCTTGGGTAGCGCATAGGATAGCGCATAGGGGCAATGGTGCGCATAGGAGCTATGGTAGCGCATAGATAGTGTTAGGGTAGCACATGGTAGCGTATATAGTAGCGATTTGGTAGCGCATAGAGTAGCGCATCGGGTAGTCATAGGATAGAGCATAAGATAATGCAAAGGATAGCGCATAGTCATGCATAGTATGGCGCATAGGGTACCCATACGATAAGGCATAGGATAGCGCAAAGATAGCCATAGCATAGGGCATAGGTAGAGCAATGAATAGCATAGTATAGCGCATATGATAGTATAGGGTAGCATAGGATAGCACATAGCATAGTGCATAAGGTAACACATAGGATAGCGCATGGATAGCGCATAGGATAGGGCACTAGGTGGGGCATAGGGTAGCGTTTCGAATATCGAAGGATAGCGCAGGTACAGCGCACACGGTAGCGCATTGGATATGCACAGGGTAGCGCACAGGTAGACACATAGTAGCGCAAATGGCTGCGCACAGGTTAGCGTATAGATTAGTGCATAGGATAGCGTTTAGGATAGCGCATATGATAGCACACAGGATAGCGAATAGGATAGCGCATATGATAGTGTATAGGTAGCACATAGGAGCGCATAGGGTTGCGCATATGTTAACAGGGTAGGCACTGGATAGCACAGGATAGCTCATAGGATTGGGCATGGGATAGCATATAGAATAGGGCATTGATAGTCATAGGGTAACACATAGGATAGCGCAGTGATAGCGCATATGATAGGGCATAGTAGTGTACGGGTTTGCGCATGGTAGTACACAGGGTAGCGCACAGGGTAGTGCATAGGTTACTGCATAGGAAAGCGCATATGATAGCGCATAGGTAGCACAGAGATAGCGAATAGGGTAGGCGTTGGGAAGCGGGTAGGGTTTTACTTCGGATATCTTTTTGTGAGCGCTTAGGTAGCGCATCGGATAGTGCATAGGATAGTGCATAGGATAGCGCATAGGATAGCGCACAGGATAGCTCATGGATTGGGCATGGATAGATATAGAATAGGGCATTGGATAGTGATAGGGTAACACATAGGATAGCGATGGATAAGCGCATATGATAGGGCATAGTGTAGTGTACAGCGTTGCGCACATGGTAGTACACAGGGTAGCGCACAGGGTAGTGCATAGGTTACTGCATAGGAAAGCCATATGATAGCGCATAGGGTAGCACAGAGGATAGCTGAATAGGGTAGCGCGTTGGGAAGCGGGTAGGGTTTTCTTCGGATATCTTTTTGTGCAGCGCTTGATAGCGCATCGGATAGTGCATAGGATAGTGCATAGGATAGCGCATAGGATAGCGCACAGGATAGCGCATAGGATAGGATTGGGTAGTGCATAGGGTAGGACTTCATGTAGCGCATCGATAGCGCAAGGATATAGCATTTAGTAGCGCATAGGATAGTTCACAGGGTAGCGAACAGGGTAACGCACATTGTAGCGCACTGAATAGCCTCAGGGTGGCGTACATGGTAGTGCATAGGATAGCATAGATAGCGCATAGAATGGCATATGTGATAGCGCAAAAGGGTGTATAGGATAGTGCATAGAATAGCGCACAGAGTAGCACACGTGGTACCCACTGAAAGAGATAGGTTATTGATAGGATAGTGCATAGGATAGGGCATACGATAGTCATATGATTTTGCATAGGTAGCGCATAGAGTAGCGCATTCAGTAGCGGTAGGGAGCGCTAGTGTACTTTTTCGGGTGCGCTTAGAATAGCGCATGGCTAGCCATGTTACGCATAGGATAGCGCATAGGATTGCGCATCGGAGCAGAGGATAGCGCATAGAATAGCGCTTCAGTAGCGGTAGGTAGCGTGGGTAGTTTCGGGTGCGCTTAGAATAGCGCAAGGGTAGACATATGATAAGGCATAAGGTAGCGCATACGTAGCGCATGTGTAGCGAAATTAGTCATAGTTACTGCATAGG
Organism: Arion vulgaris; assembly: GCA_020796225.1. NCBI lineage: Eukaryota > Metazoa > Mollusca > Gastropoda > Stylommatophora > Arionidae > Arion > Arion vulgaris. The sequence continues at coordinate 298,039 of CM036767.1, forward strand.
ATAGCGATAGGATAGCGCATAGATAGCACAGAGGATAGTGCATAGGGTAGCGTTGGGTAGCGGTAGGGTTGTGCTTCAGATATCTTTATGTGCAGCGCTTAGTGTAGAGCATCGGATAGTGCGTAGGATAGCATGGATAGCACAGAGGATATCGCATAGGATAGCGCGTTGGGTAGAGGGTATGGTTGTGCTTCGGTTCTTTTGTGTGGCAGGTAGCGCATCGGTGTATTAGGATAGGCATAGTGTAGCGCATATGGTAGAGCACATGATAGCGCAGAGATTATTGCATAGGATAGCGCACAGGATAGCACATATGGTAGCGCCCAGGATAGCAAATAGTATAACGCATAGGATAGTGTATAGGGTAGCACATAGTGCAGCGCATATAGTACGTGATTTGGTAGCGCATAGAGTAGCGCATAGGTTAGCACAGAGGATAGCGTATAGGGTATCACGTAGGGTTGTGCTTCGGGTATCGTTTTGGGTAGCGCTTGATGTAGCGCATTGGGTAGCGCAAAGGATAGGGCATAGTGTAGTGCAGAGCGTTGCGCACAGGGTAGTGCATAGGTTACTGCATGGATAGCGCATAGGTTTGGCGCATTGGGGGGCATAGGGTAGCGTTTCGAATATCGCATAGGATAGCGCAGAGTACAGCGTACATGGTAGCACATAGGATAGTGCACAGGGTAGCACACAGCTTAGCACACATGGTAGCGCACGTGGCAGTGCACAGGTTAGCACGGATTAGTAAATAGGATAGCGTATAGGATAGTGCATATGATAGTGTATAGGGTAGCACATAGGGTAGCGCATAATATAGCGCACATGATAGCTCATAGGATTGGGCCTGGGATAGCATATATGATAGGTCATAGGATAGTGCATAGGGTAACACATAGGATAGCGTAGAGGATAGCGCATAGGATAGGACATAGTGTAGTGCACAGCGTTGCGCACATGGTAGTGCATAGGGTAGCGCACAGGGTAGTGCATAGGTTACTGCATAGGATAGCGCATAGGATAGCGCATAGGGTAGCCGAGGATAGTGCATAGGGTAGCGCGTTGGGTAGCGGGTAGGGTTGTGCTTCAGATATCTTTATGTGCAGCGTTTAGTGTAGAGCATCGGAAAGTGCAGCTATAGCGCATAGGATAGCGCATAGGATAGCAAATAGAATAGCACATAGGATAGCGCATTGGGTAGCGCATCGGGTAGCACTTCATGTATCGCATCGGATAGCGCATAGGATAGAGCATTTACTAGCGCATAGATAGATCAAAGGGTAGCGTACAGGGTGGCTTACATGGTAGCGCATATGATAGCGCATAGAATAGCGAATAGGATAGCACATAGAAAAGCGCATAGGATAGGGCAGAGTGCAGCGCACACGGTAGCGTATTGGATAGTGCACAGGGTAGCGCAAAGAGTAGCACACAGGGTAACGCACAGGGCAGGCATATGTTACGATAGGATAGCTAGGATTGCGCATAGGGTAAAACAGAGGATAGCGCATAGGGTAGCGCTTCGGGTATTGTTTCGGGTAGCGCTTAGAATAGCGCGTAGGGTAGCGCATAGGATAGCGCATAAGGTAGCGCATACGGTAGCGCATAGTGTAGCGCACATTGTAGTGCATAGGTTACTGCATAGGATGGCGCATAGGATAGCGCATAGGATAGCGCATAGGATAGCACAGAGGATATCGCATCGGATAGCATGTTGGGTAACGGGTAGGGTTGTGCTTCGGTTTCTTTTTGTGTAGGATTAGGGAAGCGCATAGTGTAGGCATATGGTAGAGCACATGATAGCGCAGAGATTATTGCATAGGATAGCGCATAGGATAGCACATATGGTAGGGCCCAGGATAGCAAATAGGATAACGCATAGGATAGTGTATATGGTAGCACATAGGGCAGCGCATATAGTAGCGCATTTGGTAGCGCATAGAGTAGCGCATGGGGTTAACTGGGGATAGCGCATAGGGTAGCACATGGGATAGCGCATAGGGTAGCCAGTGAAGCGCATAGGGTAGCGCATAGGATAGCGCATAGGGTAGCGCACATGGTAGCGCATAGGGTAGCGCATAGGATAGCACATAGGGTAGCGCATATGGTAGCGCATAGGATAGCGTTTAGGATAGAGCAGAGGATAGCGCATAGAATAGCGCATAGTATAGCGTATAGGGTAACGTATAGAAGGATAGAATAGGCATAGAGTAGCACACATGGTACCGCACTGGAAAGCGCATAGGTTATTGCAAGGATTGTGCATAGGATAGGGCATACGATAGCTCATATGATTGTGCATAGGGTAGCGCATAGAGTAGCGCATTCAGTAGCGGGTAGATTGTCTTCGGTTTCTTTGTGTAGCGCTTAGTAGCGCTCGTAGCTGATAAAATAACGCATAGGATAGCACATATGGTAGCGCCCAGGATAGCAAATAGGATAACGCATAGGATAGTGTATAGGTAGCACATAGGCAGCGCATATAGTAGCGTATTTGGTAGCGCATAGAGTAGCGCATAGGTTAAAAGAGGATAGCGCATAGGGTATCGCGTGGGTTGTGCTCGGGTATCGTTTGGTAGCGCCTAGTGTAGCGCATGAAAAGCGCATAAGATAGCCATAGGGTAGCACATATGGTAGCGCATAGGGTAGCGCATAGGATAGCACATATGGTAGCGCATAGGATAGCGTATAGGATAGAGCAGAGGATAGCGCACAGAGTAGCACACGTGGTACCGCACTGGAAAGAGCATAGGTTATTGCATAGGATAGTGCATAGGATATGGCATACGATAGCTCATATGATTTTGCATAGGGTAGCGCATAGAGTAGCGCATTCAGTAGCGGGTATGGTAGCGCTTCGGGTATTGTTTCGGGTAGCGCTTAGAATAGCGCATAGGTTAGCTCACAGGGTAGCGAACAGGGTAACGCGCATTGTAGCGCACAGGGTAGCCCTTAGAGTGGCGTACATGGTAGCGCATAGGATAGCGCATAGGATAGCGCATAGAATAGCACATATGATAGCGCATAGTGTAGCGTATAGGATAACGCATAGAATATTGCACAGGGTAGCACACATGGTACCGCACTGGAAAGCACAGAGGTTATTGCATAGGATTGTGCATAGGATAGAGCATACGATACCCTAATATGATTGTGTATAGGTAGCGATAGCATAGTGCATTGAGTAGCGCATTCCAGTAGCGGGTAGGGTAGCGCTTCGGATTGTCTCGGGTAGCGCTAGAATAGCGCATAGTGTAGCGCATAGTATAGCGCATAAGGTAGCGCATACGGTAGTGCATAGTGTAGCGCACATTGTAGTGCATAGGTTACTGCATAGGATGGCGCATAGGATAACGCATACGATAGCACAGAGGATATCGCATCGGATAGCGCGTTGGGTAGCGGTAGGGTTGTGCTTCGGTTTCTTTTGTGTAGCGCTTAGGGTAGCTCATCGGGTAGCGTATAGGATAGCGCATAGGATAGCACATATGGTAGCGTATAGGATAGCGCATAGAATAGCGCACAGAGTAGCACACATGGTACAGCACTGGAAAGCGCATAGGTTATTGCATAGGATAGTGCATAGGATAGGGCATACGATAGCTCATATGATTGTGCATAGGGTAGCACAGAGGATAGCGCATGAGTAGCGCATTCAGTAGCGGGTAGGGTAGCGCTTCGGGTATTGTTTCGGGTAGCGCTTAGAATAGCGCATAGTGTAGCGCATATGGTAGAGCACATGATAGCTCAGAGATTATTGCATAGGATAGCGCATAGGATAGCACATATGGTAGGGACAAGGATAGCAAATAGGATAACACATAGGATAGTGTATAGGGTAGCACATAGGGCAGCGCATATAGTAGCGTATTTGGTAGCGCATAGAGTAGCGCATAGGTTAGCACAGAGGATAGCGCATAGGGTAGCACATAGGATAGCATATAGGGTAGAGCATTTAGGATAGCGTATAGGATAGAGCAGAGGATAGAGCATAGAATAGCGCATAGTATAGCGCATAGGGTAGCGTATAGGATAGTGCATAGGATAGGGCATACGATAGCTCATTTGATTTTGCATAGGGTAGCGCATAGAGTTGCGCATTCAGTAGCGGTAGGGTAGCCCCTAAGTGTATTGTTTCGGGTAGCGCTTAGAATAGCGAATAGGGTAGCGCATAGGTTACTGCATAGGATAGCGCATAGGATTGCGCATCGGGTAGCACAGAGGATAGCGCATAGAGTAGCGCATTCAGTAGCTGGTAGGGTTAGCGCTTCGGGTATTGTTTAGGGTAGCACTGCAGAATAGCGCATATGGTAGCGCATAGTATAGCGCACATGTATGCATAGGTTACTGCATAGGATAGCGCATAGGATGGCGCATTGGGTGGAGCATAGGGTAGCGTTTCGAATATCGCATAGGATAGCGCATAGTACAGCGCACATGGTAGCGCATTGGATAGTGCACAGGGTAGCGCACAGAGTAGCACACATGGTAGCGCACGTGGCAGAGTACAGGTTAGCGCGTAGATTAGTGCATGGGATAGTGTATAGGATAGCGCATATGATAGTGTATAGGGTAGCACATAGGGTAGCGTATAGGGTTGCACATATGTTAGCACAAAAGGTAGCGCATAGGATAGCGCACAGGATAGCTCATAGGATTGGGCATTGGATAGTATATATGATAGGTCATAGGATAGTGCATAGGGTAACACATAGGATAGCGCAGAGGATAGCGCATAGGATAGGGCATAATGTAGTTCACAGCGTTTCACACATGGTAGTGCACAGGGTAGCCAAGGGTAGTGCATAGGTTACTGCATAGGATAGCGCATAGGATAGCGCAAAGGGTAGCACAGAGGATAGCGCATAGGGTGGCGCGTTGGGTAGGGTAGGGTTGTGCTCGGATATATTTTGTGTTCAGCGCTTAGGGTAGCGCATTGGATAGTGCATAGGATAGTGCATAGAATAGTGCATAGGATAGCGCATAGGATAGCGCACAGGGTAGCGAACAGGGTAGCGCACATTGTAGCGCACAGTGTAGCCCTCAGAGTGGCGTACATGGTAGCGCATAGGATAGCGCATAGGATAGCGCATAGAATAGTGCACAGAGTAGCACACTTGTTTCCAGCTATGCAAAGCACAGAGGTTATTGCATAGGATTGTGCATAGGATAGTGCATACGATAGCTCATATGATTGTGCATATGGTAGCGCATAGCATAGTGCATAGAGTAGCGCATTCAGTAGCAGGTAGGTAGCGCTTCCGGTATTGTTTCTGGTATAGCTTAGAATAGCGCATAGGGTAGCGCATAGTATGCGCATAAGCTAGCGCCATACGGTAGCGCATAGTGTAGCGCACATTGTAGCATAGGTTACTGCATAGGATGGCGCATAGGATAGCGCATAGGATAGCACAGAGGATATCGCATCGGATAGCGCGTTGGGTAGCGGTAGGGTTGTGCTTCGTGTTCTTTTTGTGTAGCGCTTAGGTAGCTCATCGGGTAGCGCATAGGATAGCGCATAGGATAGCAATATGGTAGCGCCAGGACAGCAAATAGGATAACGCATAGGATAGTGTATAGGGTAGCACATAGGGCAGCGCATATAGTAGCGTATTTGTTAGCGCATAGTGTAGCGCACTGGGTAGCGCATAGTATAGTGCATAGTGTAGCGCACATTGTAGGCGCATGGGGTAGCGCATAGGATAGCACATTGGTAGTACATATGGTAGCCATAGGATAGCGTATAGGATAGAGCAGAGGATAGCGACAGAAAAAGCGCACAGAGTAGCACACATGGTACCCCACTGGAAAGCGCATAGGTTATTGCATAGGATAGTACATAGGATAGGCACATGATAGCTCATATGATTGTGCATAGGGTAGCGCATAGAGTAGCGCATTCAGTAGCGGGTAGGGTAGCGCTTCGGGTATTGTTTCGGTAGCGCTTAGAATAGCGCATAGGGTAGCGCATAGGATAGCGCATAAGTGGAATATGGTAACGCATAGGTAGCGCACATTGAGTGCATAGGTTACTGCATAGGATAGCGCATAGGATAGCGCGTTGGGTAGCGGGTAGGGTTGTGCTTCAGATATCTTTATGTGCAGCGCTTAGTGTAGAGCATCGGATAGTGCGTAGGATAGCGCATAGGATAGCGCATATGGTAGAGCACATGATAGCGCAGAGATTATTGCATATGATAGCGCATAGGATAGGGCATAGTGTAGTGCAGAGCGTTGCGCACAGGGTAGTGCATAGGTTACTGCATAGGATAGCGCATAGGATAGCACATATGGAAGGGCCCAGGATAGCAAATAGGATAACGCATAGGATAGTGTATAAGGTAGCACATAGGGCAGCGCATATAGTAGCGTATTTGGTAGCGCATAGAGTAGCGCATAGGTTAGCACATAGGATAGCGCATAGGGTAGCGCACATGGTAGTGCATAGGGTAGCGCATAGGATAGCACATAGGGTAGCGCATATGGTAGCGAAATAGGATAGAGCAGAGGATAGCGCATAGAATAGCGCACAGAGTAGCACACATGGTACCGCACTGGAAAGCGCATAGGTTATTGTATACGATAGTGCATAGGTTACTGCATAGGAAGCGCAAGGATTGCATAGGGTGCACAGAGGATAGCGCATAGAGTAGCGCATTCAGTAGCGGGTAGGGTAGCGCTTCGGGTATTGTTTCGGGTAGCGCTTAGAATAGCGCATAGGATAGCGCATAGGATAGCGCATAAGGTAGCGCATACGGTAGCGCATAGTGTAGCGCACATTGCAGTGCATATTTAACTGAATAGGATAGCGCATAGGATAGCGCATAGGATAGCACAGAGGATATCGCATAGATAGCGCGTTGGGTGGCAGGTGGTTGTGCTTCGGGTTCTTTTGTGTAGCGCAATGAGAAGCGCATCAGGGTAGCGCATAGAATAGCGCACAGAGTAGCACACATGGTACCGCACTGGGAAGCGCATAGGTTATTGCATAGGATAGTGCATAGGATAGGGCATACGATAGCTCATATGATTGTGCATGGGGTAGCGCATAGAGTAGCGCATTTAGTAGCGGGTAGGGTTGTGCTTCGGGTTTCTTTTGTAGGCTTAGGGTAGCGCCTCGGTAGCCATAAAATAACGCGAAAGATAGCACATATGGTAGCGCCCAGGATAGCAAATAGGATAACGCATAGGATAGTGTATAGGGTAGCACATAGGGCAGCGCATATAGTAGCGTATTTGGTAGCGCATAGAGTAGCGCATAGGTTAGAACAGAGGATAGCGCATAGGGTATCGCATTGGGTAGCGCAAAGGATGCTACACTATGCGCTATCCTATGCGCTACCGATGCGCTACCCTAAGGCTACACAAAAGAAACCCGAAGCACAACCCTACCCGCTACCCAACGCGCTATCCTATGCGATATCCTCTGTGCTATCCTATGCGCTATCTTATGCGCTATCCTATGCAGTAACCTATGCACTACAATGTGCTCTACACTATGCGCTACCGTATGCGCTACCTTATGCGCTATCCTATGCGCTATCCTATGCGCTATCCTAATCGCTATCCTATGCAGTAACCTATGCACTACAATGTGCGCTACACTATGCGCTACCGATGCGCTACCTTATGCCTATCCTATGTGCACCCTATGCGCTATTCTAGCGCTACCGAAACAATACCCGAAGCTCTACCCTACCCGCTACTGAATGCGCTATACTATGCGCTATTCTATGCGCTATCCTCTGCTCTATCCTATACGCTATCCTATGCGCTACCATATGCGCTAACCTATATGCTATCCTATGTGCTACCCTATGCGCTATCCTCTGTGCTAACCTATGCGCTACTCTATGCGCTCCAAATACGCTACTATGTGCGCTGCCTATGTGCTACCTATACACTATCCTATGCGTTATCCTATTTGCTATCCTTGTCCCTACCATATGTGCTATCCTATGCGCTATCCTATGCAATAATCTCTGAGCTATCATGTGCTCTACCATATGCGCTACACTATGCGCTATCCTATGCTCCTACCCGATGCGCTACCTAAGCGCTACACAAAAAGAAACCGAAGCAAACCCTACCAACTACCCAACGCGCTATCCTATGCGATATCCTCTGTGCTATCCTATGCGCTATCCTAATCGCTATCCTATGCAGAAACCTATGCACTATCCTATGCAATAACCTATGCGCTTTCCAGTGCTGTACCATGTGTGCTACTCTGTGCGCTATTCTATGCGCTATCCTATACGCTACCCTATGCGCTATTCTATGCGCTATCCTCTGCTCTAGCCTATACGCTATCCTATGCGCTACCATATGCGCTACCCTATGTGCTATCCTATGCGCTATCCTATACGCTACCCGATGAGCTACCCTAAGCGCTACACAAAAAGAAACCCGAAGCACAACCCTACCCGCTACCCAACGCGCTATCCGATGCGATATCCTCTGTGCTATCATATGCGTTATCCTATGCGCCATCCTATGCAGTAACCTATGCACTACAATGTGCGCTACACTATGCGCTACCGTATGCGCTAGCTTATGTGCTATACTATGCGCTACGCTATGCGCTTTTCTAAGCGCTACCCGAAACAATACCGGAAGCGCTACCCTACCCGCTACTGAATGCGCTACTCAATGCACTATGCTATGCGCTACCCTATACACAATCATATTAGCTATCGTATGCTCTATCCTATGCACAATCCTATGCAATAACCTCTGTGCTTTCCAGTGCGGTACCATGTGTGCTACCCTATGCGCTATCCTATGCGCTACCCAATGCGCTACACTAAGCGCTACCCAAAACGATACCCGAAGCACAACCCTACGCGATACCCTATGCACTATCCTATGTGCTATCCTATGCGCTATCCTCTGTGCTAACCTATGCGCTACTCTATGCGCTACCAAATACGCTACTATATGCTGCCCTTTTCTACCCTATACACTATCCTAGCGTTATCCTATTTGCTATCCTGGGTCCTACCATATGTGCTATCCTATGCGCTATCCTATGCAATAATCTCTGCGCTATCATGTGCTCTACCATATGCGCTACACTATGCGCTATCCTATGCGCTACCCGATGCGCTACCCTAAGCGCTACACAAAAAGAAACCCGAAGCACAACCCTACCCGCTACCCAACGCGCTATCCTATGCGATATCCTCTGTGCTATCCTATGCGCTATCTTATGCGCTATCCTATGCAGTAACCTATGCACTACAATTTTCTCTACACTATGCGCTACCGTATGCGCAATCCTATGCAGTAACCTATGAGCTACCCTATGCGCTATTCTAAGCGCTACCCGAAACAATACCCGATGCGCTACCCTACCCGCTACTGAATGCGCTACTCTATGCGCTATCCTATGTGCTACCCGATGCGCAATCCTATGCGCTATCCTATGCAGTAACCTATGCGCTACCCTATGCGCTATTCTAAGCGCTACCCGAAACAATACACTTAGCGCTACCCTACCCGCTACTGAATGCGCTACTCTATGCGCCACCCTGAAGGCTATTCAGTGCGCTACAATGTGCGTTACCCTGTTCGCTACCCTGTGAGCTATCCTATGCGCTAGTAAATGCTATATCCTATGCCCCATCCGATGCGCTACAAAGCCCTCCCCTATGACTCCCAATGCGCTTTATCCTATGCCCCTACCCTTCGCTACCCTATGCGCTACCCTATCACTATTCCATCACTATCCGATGCGCTCCCTAAGCGCTGCAAAAAAAGATATCCAAAGCAAAACCCTACCCCCCTCCCAAACCTTTTCCCCCTTTGCCATTTTTGTGCTCCCTTTGGCGCTTCATATCCCTTTTCCCATGCAACCTATCCCCAAAACCACCCTCCCTTGTCCCACCGGGGCAAGGCCAACGCTGGGGAAAATTCACTATGCCCTTTTGGCATACCCCTGCGCTATCCTATGTGGTCCCTATCAACCCTATCCCCTTTTTCAAAATACCCACCCCATGCCCAACCCTATGAGCTACCCTGTGCGCTATCCAGGCTACCTGGTAAAATAATTAATGTCCCCAACCCTTTATGGCTCCCTTTATACACTATCATATGCGCTATTTTATTCGTTTTATCCTGTGTGCTATCCAATGCGCTACCCCAAACGCTACCCCATGCACTAATCTATCGCAAACCCCGTGCGCAGCCTTTTGCGCTTTTTGTGTGCTATTGTGCCCCACCCTGTCCCACTACCCAAAGGGCCTACCGTGTGCGCTGTATCTCCCTTTTATCCTTCCCGATTTCAAAACCCCATCCTATGCCCCACCCAATCCCCCATCCTATGCCACCCAAAAGCGCTTAATGTTCCCCTCGAAGCTGCGCCACCCCAAGGCCCCCTTTTAGCCCCAAACCTAGCCCCAACCCCTTGCATTTTCCATTGCCCCACCTATCCCCTATGCTAGGGCGCTATTTTTTGCGCTATCGAAAGGTTTTTCCCTTTATCCCCACACAGGGGGACTTATGGCTACCCTTTTTGTTTATCTTATGTTTCCCCGTTCCTATTTCCTATCCTCCAAATCGCTCTATATAGCCACCCTTTTGGCCATCACTATCCAAAAAAACCATAGGGGCCACCCTTTATGGGCAAAGCCAAAGGGCCCCAAAGGTTACCCAAAACGACCCCAGGAAAACCCTGCTGATTTTCCCTTCCCTTTTTGCCCCCCGGGCCCCTTCCCCTTGGCCCCTTATGCGCTATTTCTTTTCCCCCAAATCCCAACCCCTATATGTCGGGCCCTATTGCTCCCCTATACACTATACTATGCAGTAACCTATGCACTACCCTGTCCCCGGCTTTTGCCCCCTACACATCCCTATCTACCCTTCCCCAAATTGCGCTACATAAAGTCCCAAAAAGATCCCAAAGAAAACCCTTTAATTGTTTCCTTTATGCGTTTACCCTTTGTGCTCCCTATGCTTTTTATCCTCTGTGTAACCTATGGTTTCTTAGCCCCCAAATACGCCTACTATTTTGGCGCTCCCCCATGTGCTCCCCTTATACACTATCCTATGCGTTATCCTATTTTATCCGGGGCGCTCCCAAAAGGCTTTTATAGGGCCCCATCCTTTTAATAATCTCCCCTTCTGGCTTTTACCATATGTATTCATTTGCGCCACCCCAGGCCCCCGGGATGCTTTTCCCCCAAAACCCCACCAAAAAAACCCAAAGCACAACCCTACCCGCTCCCCAACGCGCTACCCTACCCGATATCCTCGGTACCCCATGGTATCTTATGCCCCTACCCAAATAAGTAACCTATGCCCCAAAATTTTTTTCTCACTTGCGCTCCAAGGCGCTACCTTATGCGCTATCATATGCTCTCCCCCATGCGCTATTCTAAGCGCTACCCGAAAAATCCCCAAGCCTCCCCTACCAGCTACTGAATCGCTGTTCTAGGGCTATCCTCTGTGTCCCCTATGCGCAATCCTATGCAGAAACCCCATGACCCACCCGCCGCTATTCAACCCCCCCGAAAAAAACCCCCGATGCGTTTTCCCCCCCGGGAAGGCCCCATTTCCATATTTTCCCTTGGGCCCCTGCCCGAACCCAAAAGGGCCCCTACCCCTTGCGGAACCTATGCGCTCCCTATGCCCCATTCAAGCCCCCCGAAACAATCCTTGGCGCCCCCCCGCTACGGGAATCCTTTTTCTATGCGCCACCCTAAGGCTATTCAGTGCGCTAAAAGGCGTTACCCTGTTCGCTACCCCCGGGTTTCCCCCTTGGCTGGAAAATGTATATCCTATGCGCTATCCGATGCCCCTAGAAAGCCCCACCTATACCCCCAATCCCCATCCTATCCACCCGTCGCTATCCTTGGCTATCCTATGCATACCCTTATGCACTACCCGATGCGCTCCCCTAAGCCCCGCAAAAAAGATACCCGAAAAAAACCTTTCCCGTTTCCCCGCGCTCCCCTATTCGCTATCCCTTGCTACCCGGGCGCCCCATCATATGCCCCCTTGCAGAAACCCCTTGCCTCCCCCTGTGCGTTTTACCCTGTGTCTCCTTTTGCGGAAAGCTGCCCCTACACTATGCCCATCATATGCATTTCCCAAACCGGTTTCCCCGGGGTCCCCCTTGCGGTATCCTATCCCCTTTTCTATATCCACCCCAACCCAACCCTTTGAGCTATCCTGGGGGCCTTTTCTATGCGCTCCCCTTAAAAAATTTAAAAGGCCCTTTGGGGCCCCTTTTTAATCCCTCCCCCATACACAAAAAAATATGGCCTTCATTGGCTACCCTTTGGGCTTATATGGCTTACCCAAAAACGTTTACCCCTTGCCCCAAATCTATACGCTAATGGCGAAGTTTTGCGTTTTACTTGGTGCCCCCCGGGCCCCGCTCCCTTCACTATCCAATGCGTTTAAAAAAGGGCCCCTGATCTGGGCTATTTTAGGGATTTTAAAAAACGTTTCCCCTTGCCCCCCCCAATCCCCCATCCTAGCCACCCAATCCCTTTCCTTTTGGTTCCCCCATCCCCAATGTAAACCACCCCATCCCGTTTTCACTATATCCCACCCTATCGCAAATACTATGCGCTATTCATTGTTTCCACCCACCCCGGGCTTTGCGCTATTTTTTGCGCTATCGATGGGCTCCCCTAGCGCCACCCCATGCGGGACTCTAGCCCCTATCCTTTGCATTATCTTATCTTCCGATGGGGCCATCGGGGGCCACCAAAACGTACCACCGCTACCCTTTGTCCACCTATACACTATCCTATGCCCCACCATATGCCCCTACCCTTCCCGTTTTAATGGTTTACACTAAGCGCTCCAAAAGCCCCGAAGCAAAACCCTACGCGACCCCCATCCCTATCCTATGTGCCCTATCCCCACCCTTTTTGTCCCAAACCCTTTCCCACTATTGCGCTAAAATCCCTTTTACTATATGCTCCCCCCCATTTTCCCCCCTATCCCCAACCATGCAGAAAACCTTGCACTACCCCCCCGGCCTGCACTACCCCATGCCCTACCCTATGCGCCCCCAATGCCCCACACCCGGGCCTAAAACGACCCCGAAGAAAACCCCACGTGATCCTTTAGGGTTATCCTTTAACCCCCAAATCCATCCTTTGGTTAACTTCCCCACTTATGCGCTCCAAACGCACAAAATCCCTCCCCTATGTGCTCCCTATACACTATCCTAGGGTTACCCTTTTCTACCCCGGGGCTACCTAGGGTTTATCATATGCGCTACCCTATGTAATAATCTCGGCCCCTATCAGGGCTCTACCATATGCCCCCTAATTATGCCCCCTTCCTATGGGGCTACCGTCCCATCCCCTAAGCGCCAAAAAAAAAGAAACCGAAGAAAACCCCTCCCCGCCCCCAACGCGCTATCCAGGGATATCCTCGGCTATCCTACGCATCTTATGCGCTATCCTATCGGAACCTATCCTTTGGTTTTTCCCCCTAGCTCCCGTATGCCCCACCTTATGCGCTATCATATGCCCCCACCCTACCTTCATTCTAAGCGCTACCCAAAAACCCAAGGCGCTACCCTACCAGCTCTGAAGTTTTTCCCCAGCGTCATTAAGAAACCATGCGCAACCCCATAAAACCCCTGGGTTTACCCTATGCGCTATTCTAAGCCCCTCCCCGAAAAAACCGATGCGCTCCCTACCCGCTCTGAAGCGCTACCCGGCGCTACCCCATTTTTACCCGAGAAAACCCCTTGCGCTACCCTTGCAAACCTGGCCCCCCCTGCGCTATTCAAGCGCTACCCGAAACAATACATTACCTACCCTCCCCCGCTCCAAGCGCTACTCTATGCGCCACCCTGAAGGCTTTTCCCGGTGCCCCTCAATGTCCCGTTACCCTGTTCGCTCCCCGGGCTATCCTTCAGAAAATGTTTAAAATCCCTTCCCTATCCGATGCGCCATAAACCCTCCCCCATGCACCCCCCAATCGCCACCCCACCCTTTTTATCCCGGCTACCCCATGCGTACCCTATGCACTATCCTATGCCCCATCCGGATGAAACCCTTGCTTTGCAAAAAAAGATACCCGAAGCAAAACCCCCCTTTCCCAACGCGCTCCCCTATTCGCTATCCTCGGCCCCCCAGGGCCCTTCATTATTTTCCCTTCCCATTCCCTTTGACTCCCGGGTCCCGCCACCCCGCTCCATGTGCGAAACGCTGTCACTACACTATCCCCTATCATATGCACTATCCACTGCGCTACCCTATGTGGTACCCTATGCAGTATCCTATCCCCTTTTTCTAAAATTACCCCATCCCAACCCTATGAGCTATCCTGTGGTACAAAACCTTTGCGCTCCCCTTTGTAAAAAATATGCGCAACCCTATTTTTCCCCTATAGGGCTCCCTATAACAAACTATGCGCTATGCTATTGGGCTATCCTGTGTGCTATCTTGCGCTACCCTAAACGCTACCCTAGGGAAAATCATGTGGGGCTAACCTGTGCGCAGCCTTTTGCGCTACTATGTGTGCTATTTCTGTGCGCCCCCCGGGCCTACCCAATGCGCTACCGGGGGTTTGGGGCTTTTCCGGGCGATATTCAAAAACGCCCCCAATGCCCCCCAATGCCCCACCCCCATGCCCTTTACCCAATGCGTTTTCCCCCATGTGTTACCCTATCCCTTACGGGCTATCCTTGCGCAAATTCACCCATCCTATGCGCTTTTTTTTTAAAAATTTATTCATTGTTTCCCTTTTGCTTTTATAGGGCTTTTTTATTTTTTTGCGCTATTTGGGGCCTCCCCTATGCCCACCCCAGGGTGACTTATGCCCCTATCCTTTGCATTATCTTATGCTCCCCCGGGATCCCCCATCCCCCAAAACCCTATTTTCCCGCTCCCCTTTATTGCTCCTATCATACCCTTTGAAACACCATATCCCACCCCAATCGCTAGCCAATGCGCTACATTAAGCCCCCAAAAACGATCCCGAAGCAAAACCCCCCGGATCCCCTATCCCTATCCTTGTGCTCCCTTTATGGGTACCCTCTGGAAATTTTTATGATTTTCCTTAAAGCGCCAAATACGTTTCATATGCTCTGCCCTATGTGCTACCCTATATATACTATGAGGAAACCCTTTGCACTACCCTGTGCGCAAGGCCCTGCACTACACCGCCCTATCCTACCCCAAACCCAAACGTACATAAAACCCACCCAAAACAATGGAAGCACCCCTTTGGGGTGTACTTTTTTAGAACCACCTGTACTTTGGTTCCTCTGGCTAACTATCCCTACTTTTGCGCTCCAAATACCCCAATATACCCCTTTTTTATGGTCTCCTTGGCCACTATCCTTGGTTATCCAAATATCCTGGGCCCCCTTTGGCTATCATAGGGCTATCCTTTTAATAATCTCGTTTTTTCCGGTCTACCAAAACCACACTTCTTCCCCTGGGGCCCCGATCCCGCTACCCTGGAAAAATTTACAAAAAAGGGAAAAAAGCAAAACCCTCCCCGGCTACCCAACGCGTTTTCCCTAAAATATCCCCCTTGTGCATCCTTGGTTTTATCTTTTACCTTCTCAGGTAACCTATTTCAAAATTTTTCTACACTATGCCCCCGGTTGCCCCATTATCCTATCTTGTTCCCCCCTTTGGCTATTCAACCCTCCAAACAATCCCGGCCCCTCCCCTCCGGCTCGGGAATGCGCTTTTCAACCGTTTTATCCCTGTCTCCCCTAAAAATCCTGAGGTAACCCGGGGCCCCCTATCCCTATTAAAGGTACCGAAACAATCCCCGATCCCTCCCCTACCCGCTACGGGAAGCGCTCTCTTGCGTTTTATCCATGTTTTCCCGAGCCAATCCCTTCCCCTTCCTTGCGGAACCACCTACCCTATGCCCCATTTTAAACCCCAAAACAATCCCTTGGCGCTCCTCCCCCCGCAAATTCCCCCTTACCCATCCCGTTTCCCCGGAAGGCTATTCAGGGGCCCCAATGTGCTTCCCTTTTTAAAACCCTGTGAGCTACCCTTTTGGTTTAAAATGCTATATCCTATCGCTACCCGATGCCCCTACATGGTCCTCCCCAAAAGGCCCCCCAATGCGCTATCCTATCCTATCCTGGGGGCCCCACCCTATGCGTTTATCCTATGCACTATCCGCCCCCATCCGATGCGCTCCCCTAAGCGCTGCAAAAAAAGATACCCAAAAAAAACCCTACCCTTCCCAACGGCCTACCCTATTCGCTATCCTTTTGGCTACCCTATGCGCTACCCAAAATGCGTTTTCCCTATGCAGTAACCTATGAATTCCCCCCGTGCCCCCACCCTGTGTACTACCATGTGCGGAAAGCTGTCACTACACTATGCCCTATCATATGCACTATCCACTGCCCCAAATCCTTGGGGGCCCCTATGCAGTATCCTTCCCCATCAACCCTCCCACCCCAAATTTTTGGGGGCACCCTGTCGTCTTTCCCAACCTTTTCTTGGGCCCCAACCCATGCGCTACCTGGTCCCTTATCCCTATCATATGCGCTATGCTATTCCATATAAGGCTATCATATGCCCACCCTAAACGCTATCCTTGCACAAAAACTACTTTTTAACCTTTTTGCACCTTTTGCGCTTTTTGGGTTTTGTTTTCCTTGCGCCCCCAGGCACTACCCAATGCCCCAAAGTTCGCTGTACTCGGCACCAGGCGATTTTCAAAACGCCCCCCTTTGGGCCCCAATGCCTATCCTATGGGGCCACCCAATGCGTTTTCCATTGTTCCCCCATGCCCCTTTTGCTGGCCACCCTTTGGCTACTATATATAAACATGCGTTTATCTATGCGCTATTCTTGCTCTTTTAAACCCCTTGCTTCCTTTTTTTGCGCTTCGTATGGCTCCCCTATGCCACACAGGGTGATTTAAAGGGCCATCCTTTGCATTATCTTATGCCCCCCAAAAGGCTACTCTATGCCCCACCAAAACGCTACTATATACGCTCCCCTATGTGCTCCTTACACTTACTGGTTTACCATTCCATCCTTCGCTAGCCAAGCGTTTCCACTAAGCGCTCCCAAAACGCCCCAAACCCAAACCCTGCTTTTCCCTCCCCATCCTATGTGCCCCCCAAGCGCCTATCCTCTGTGCAACCGGGAAAAATTTAACTCTATGCGCTCCCAAAAATCCTTTACTATATGCTCTGCCCTGGGGGAAACCAACCCCATCCTAGGGTACCTTGCCCCTATCCTTACCCCAAGTCCAACACTAAGGCCCCACCAAAAAGTACCAAGGCCAACCCTCAGGAAGGGCCACCACCCTATGTCCCACCCGGGTTTTTTACCCTCTGTTTTTAACCTATGCCCCTCTATGCTCCCCAAAACGCTACTAAAATGCTCCCCCCTATGTGCTCCCCTATACACTTCCATGCAGAACCCTTGCACCCCTTTTCCAGAAAACGTCTCCCTTTTCACCCCTTCCCCTACCCTTTGGTAAAAAAATTTGGCTAAATAAAAGGCCCCCAAAAACGATCCCAAGGCACCCCCCCCTGCCCATTGGGCCTTTTCCTTTTGTGGCGGCCTTTTTGGGGGCCCTTTACGCTACCAAATACGCTACTATATCCCTCCCCCATGTGCTCCCTATACACTACCCTTGCGTTACCCTTTTTGGGCTATCCTGGGCGCCCCCTTATTCCCATCATAGCGCTATCCATGTAATAATCTCTGCCCCTATCATGTGTCTGCCAATGCCCCACACTATCCACCCAAGGGGGGGCCCCGATGCTCCCCTAAGCGCTACACAAAAAAAACCCGAAGCACAACCCCCCCGCTACCCCGCGTTTACCCTTTGGGATTCCCCTTGCTATCCTAGGGTTTTACCCTATGAAAAAAAATTTATGCCCCCTAATGTGGTACTTTTTTTGGGGCCCCTCCTTTTCCCCCGGGCATTCATTGCTCTCCCTATGCGCTATTCTAAGCGTTTCCGGAAAAAAAATTTCCAAAGGGCCCCCTTTCCCTCACCATCCCGGGAATCCCCCTCTCTTTGCGCTACCCCCCCTTCCCCCAAAACCCATATTAAAGCTATCAAATGCCCCTTCCTATCCCTTCCCTATGCAATAACCTATGCTTTTTTCCAGGCAGTCCATGTGTCCCTACTCGGTTTCCCTTTTTCATGCCCCATCTATTTTGCCCTCCGGGGTCCCCGTCCATCATATGCTATTCTTTTTTCACCCTATGCCCCACCCTTGGCTCCATTTTGGCCACCTGGGGGGCCATTCTTTAACTGCAAGGGGTTTTTGCCCCACCCCGGGGTTTTTCATTTCGTAGTGCTATACCCTATGCCCCTATCCGATGCGCTACATGAAGTCCCCCCCTATGCACCCCCAATGCGCTATCCTATGCCCCTACCCTATGCATATCCTATGCCCCATCCGAGGCTACCCAAAAGCGCTGCAAAAAAAAAGATACCCGGGGAAAAACCCCTCCCCGTTTCCCCAACGCGCCCCCTATTCCATCCTCTTTTAAAAACCTAAGGGCTACCCTATGCGTTTTCAAATTGGTAACCCATCCCTCCCCTGGCCCCTCCCCCTGTACTACCATGTCCCAAGCGGGCCCTCACTATCCCCTACCCATATGCCCCCATCCACTGCGCTACCCCATTTTTTTTCCCCTATGCACTATCCTATCCCCTATTCTATATGCTATCCCATGCCCAATTTTTGAACCCTATCCTGTCCTATCCTATTTTTCCCCTTTAATTGCAACATATCCCGCAACCATATGCCCCACCCATGTGCTACCCTTTATACACTATCTTGCGCTACCCAAAAACGCTATCCTATGCACTAATCTATACCTAACCTGGGCACCTTTGCGCTATTGTGTGCTACTTGTGCGCTCCCCTGTGACTACCCAAATGCGCTACCGGGGTGCCTGTACCTGCGCTATCCTATGTATTTCGAAACGCTCCCCATGCCCCCCCCAATGCCATATCCTTCGATACCCAATGCGCTACCCATGTGTTCCCCTATGCACAAACCCCCCTGGCTCCCAAGGGCCCACCCTATACCAAAACTATCCCTTTATTCATTGCTCCCCCCCTATCCCCCTATGCTTTTCGCTATCTTTTGCGCTACCCCATGGTATCGTAAAACCTCCCTATGCGCCAAAATTATGCGTGACTCTATGCTACCCTTTTTACCTATCTTTCCTCTACCCTATGCGCTATCCTATGCGCTCCCCGATGCCTCCTTGCCCCTAAAAAATACGCTACTTTTCGCTACATTTAATTGCCCCCCCATACCCCACCCCCATGCCCCACCAATCCCTACCCAGGGCCCCTCCATGGGGCTCCCTATTTACCCTATGGTCAACCGTCCCAAAAAGCGCTCCCCAAAACGATCCCCAAACAAAACCCCAGGATCCCCTATGCACTATCCTATGTGCTCCCCTATGCGCTATCCTTTTGGCTAACCTTCCCTTTTCTCTATGCGCTCCCAAAAAAACGCACACATGTGCCCCATGTGTCCTATACACTATCCTTCTTATCCTTTTGCTATCCTGGGCCCAAACCATATGTGCTAACCTATCCCTTTATCCTTGAAAATAATCTCTGGCTTCATGTGTCTTAGGGTTTCTATGGGGCCACCCTTGCGCTCCCGTGCCCCTACCAAAAACTAAACCCCCAAAAAAAACCCGAAGGAAAACCCCTTACCCTCCCAACGCGTTTATCCTGCCCCTTTTTTTTTGGCGGAAAAACCTATGCACTACAATGTGCGCTACCCCATGCTTTTCCCGTATGCGCTCCAGCCCACCCTCCCCGCTCTGAATGCCCCACTTTGCTTTACCCTCTGTGCTCCCTATCCCAAACCCCGGAGTATCGAATCCCCAAATCCTATGCACTATCCTATGCAAAAACCTATGCCCCTTTCCAGGGGCCCCTTTGGTACCTGTGCGCTATTCAAATGCGCTATCCCCCTCCCCTCTATCCAACCGCTATCATGGGGCCCATATCCCCTTCCGGTAAATTTTGGCCCCCATGCCCCACTGTGCGCTAAATTTGCACTTTTCCCATGCGCCCCCGGGGTGGCTACACTTCCCAAAATGGGGTTTCCCATACCCTCCCCTTTTGTGCTACCTTATACACTACCCTATGCGTTATCCTTTTTTGCTATCCCCTTCCCATAAAAGTATCCTATGCGCTTTTTTCCTATCCCGCCCCCCGATGAGCCCCCTTTAAGCGCTACACAAAAAAACCGAAGAAAAACCTCCCCGCTACCCAACGCGTTTAATCCCGGTCCGATATCCTTTCGTTTTATCCTTGCTTTTTCCCCATGCCCCACCCCATGCAGAAACCCTATGCACTACAATGTGGCACAACTTACCGTATCCCTTTAGCTTATCCCGCTATAATGCGCTACGCTATGTTTTTTTAAGCCCCCGAAAAAAACCCGGGTACTCCCCTACCCGCTCTGAAGGGGCGTTTATAAATGACTATTACGGGGCCATTTTATCCCCCCAATCTATTGGCTTTGGGGCTCCCCATCCTAGGGCCAATAAGTATGCAATAACCTCTGTGTTTTCCGGTCCCGGTACCTGTTTGCTACCTGGGGCAATTTCTATGCGCTATCCTATCCCCTACCTGCGCTACCCTTTGTCCCTTTCCCTTGCGCTATCCTGTTCCCCACCCTTTTAAACCCCCATGACGCCACTCTGGGGGGTTTACCCCCGTTTCCAATGCGCGTTACCCTGTTGGGCTACCCTTTGGGGCTATCCCATGCCCCTAGTAATTGCCCCCACCCTATGCGCCCCCCCGATGCGCTACATGAAGTCCCCCCATGCGCCCCAATGCGCTATCCCCATGTGCTATACTGTGCCCCTTACCCTATGCATTTTATCCTATGCCCCGCCCGATGCGCTCCCCTTTAAGCGCTGCAAAAAAAGATACCCAAGCACCCCTTTCCCCGGCTACCCAAACGCGCAACTCTATGCCCCTTATATTGTTTCCCAACCCCAACTCTATGCCCTACCCTTTGGGGCCCCTACCTTTCAAAATATCTATTGTCCCCTTTTATATACCCTATGCCTTATCATATATGCTATCCCATGCCCAGCCCCTGAGGGGATCCCCAACAACACAAAAAACATTGTTTATAATAGGGTAAATTTTGTACAACCCCGGCCCCACCATGGTGCTCCCTTTTTGCGCCCCCCCGGCCACCCAACCCCCTTTGAAGTGGCTTGCACTTTTCCCCTTTTTTTTTTTTTTTTTTTCCTTTTTTTTTCCCCTTTTTTTCTTTTTTCTTTTTTCTTTTTTTTTTTTTTTTTTTTTTTTTTTCTTTTTTTTTTCTTTCTTTTTTTTTTTTTTTTTTTTTTTTTTTTTTTTTCTTCTTTTTTTTTTTCTTTTTCCATTTTAAACCAGCCCGAAGTTTCATTTTGGTTTGTTTTGGGGAAAATCCTTTTTTCCCAATTTTCCCCCCCAATGGCGGCAGCGTTTTTTGGGGAAAATTTTTACAGGGCAGCCGTGGGGCCCAATGTACTCTTTAAAGTTTTCCCTCGCCATCGGGCCCAGTTTTTCTCCGATTTCAAAGGGTCACGTTATCGTCCTGAGTAAGACCAGGGGACTCGAACAAATGCCGGACAGAGGTTCGAACCCGACCATGAGGCGTCCCCCAGCCAGCAGGGGGCCCAGCTACTATCAACTTCTCTAGGCAGTCCCCGCACTCCCCCATCCATCGAATTCAAACGCTCCCTATATTCCCCCCCAAGCCATCCCTTTTACTATCCAGGGAACCTATCCTACAATGTCACCACTATCCCTACCCTATCCCTTCCCCTTGTACCCAAAACAATACCCAAGCCTTTACCCCCCCCCCCACTGAAGGCGCTGCTCTTGCGCCATCCCTGTGCCCCCCCTGGGCCCCTCCCTTTCGCTATCCTATGCAAAACCTATGCGCTACCCCATGCGCCCATCCCATGTTTCTACCCCCTGCGCTATCCTCTCTTTATAACCTATGCGCCACTTACCTACCCAAAAACGCTACTATATGCGCTGCCTTTTCCACCCCATAAACTATAACCTTATCCTTTTGCCTTTCCCGGGTCCCCCAAAACGCTTCCTTGCGCCACCTTGCAATTCATAAGCTTCTGTGCTCACCATATGGTTTTCACTATCCTATCCCATCCCTGGGGGGCCTACCCTAAAACCACACCAAAAAAAAAACCCAAGGGAAAACCCTTTGGGTACCCAACCCCTATCCCATGGATTTTAAATATCCTTGCCATCCTATGCAGTAACCTATGCACTACATATGGCCCTAAATATGGGGTTACCGTATCGCTAAACCATGCGCTATCCCATGGTCCCCATGCCCCTATTCTAAGCACTCCGAAACAATCCCGAAGGGGCCCCCCCCCTACTGAAGGCGCTACTTTTATGCGCTATCCTCTTTTACCCTTTCCCCTCCTTTCTAACATCCCCATGCAGTAACCTATGCGTATCCCATATTTACCCCATGCTTTTCCTCTGTGCTAACCCATGCGCTACTTTAATGCGCTTACCAAATTCCCACTAAAACGGCCCCATTCTTAACCTAAACATCCTAGGGTTACCTTTTATATCCGGGGGCTCAAAATAAAGTATCCCTTGCGCTTCTGGGGAAAACCGATGAAAAAACCCTTAAAACGCTTTCACAAAAAAACCCAATCCCCCTCTACCCAACGCCTTTTCCGATGCGATATCCTCTTGCATCCTCCGCTTCCTTGGGGGCCATCCCATGCAGGGAACCCCATGCACTTGTGCGATAAATCGCGCTACCAAAACCGGCCTTTTCAATATCGCCTATTCCCCCGGGATCCTATGCGCTACCATGTACGCCAATTTGGGGGGACCCTTGGGGCCACCCTGTTCCACACCTTTTGCACCATCCCACTGTCCTACCATCCCTGCGCTACCCAAAAGGGGCCCCAAAAAGGGGAAACGAAAACCCGGGTTCCCCCTCCCCGGCTACCCCATGCCCAAACCCCAATTTCCCCTAACAAATAAAACCCTTTCCCATCCCTTTCAGTAAACCCTTTCACTCCCTTTGGGTCCCCTTTCACTACCATGTGTGCAACCTTTGCACCCCTTTGCCCCATCCCATGGGTTTTATCCCCTCTGCGCCCCCTATGTATTCCTATGGACTATCCCCCCGACCTATCATATATGCTATCACATGCCCAATCCTATAAAACTATCCCTTTCGTCCCTTCCTTTTCCTTTTGTCTTTTTCATGTTCAACCCTATACGCCTACCCCATGTCTTTTCCCTTTCACTATCATATCCTTTTTTCCCATACGCTTTTCCTATAATTTAATACTAGCTAACCCGTGCGCTGCCAACCCTGCGCTACCATGTGTGCTACTCTGTGCGCTACCCTGTACCTTTTTCCTGGGTACCATGTGCGCTGTACCCCCTATCCTATGGGTATTCAAACGCTCCCTTGCCCCCACCCAATGCGCCATCCCATGGTTTTCTGTTCGTAATATGCCCACCATTGCGCTACACTATGCGCTACCATATGCCTACTCCCATGCGCCATACTATACCCCCATTTTCCTTTTCCATTCTAATGCTCCCCAAACAACCGGAAGGGGCCCCCCCCCGCTACTGAATGCGCTACCTATGCGCTACCCTATGCAAAAAATTTTAAAAGCCCATCGTATGCCCTATCCTATGCACTATCCTATGCAATAACATATGCGCTTTCCAGTGCGGTACCATGTGTGCTACTCTGTGCGCTATTCTATGCAATATCCTATACGCTACCCTATGCGCTATACTATGCGCTATTCTATGCGCTATCC
This sequence comes from Arion vulgaris, assembly GCA_020796225.1. Lineage (NCBI taxonomy): Eukaryota > Metazoa > Mollusca > Gastropoda > Stylommatophora > Arionidae > Arion > Arion vulgaris. Next base: position 321,831 of record CM036767.1, read on the forward strand.
TCTGCTCTATCCTATACGCTATCCTATGGCTACCATATGCGCTACCTATATGCTATCTATGCGTACCCTATGCGCTACCATGTGCGCTACCCAATGCGCTATCCTATGCGCTACCCAATACGCTACACTAAGCGCTACCCAAAACGATACCCGAAGCACAACCCTACGCGATACCCTATGCGCTATCCTATGTGCTACCCTATGCGCTATCCTCTTTGCTAACCTATGCGCTACTCTATGCGCTACCAAATACGCTAGTATATGCGCTGCCCTATGTGCTACCATATACACTATCCTATGCGTTATCCTATTTGCTATCCTGGCTCTACCATATGTGCTATCCTATGCGCTACCCTATGCAATAATCTCTGCGCTATCATGTGCTCTACCATATGCGCTACACTATGCGCTATCCTATGCGCTACCCGATGCGCTACCCTAAGGCTACACAAAAGAAACCCGAAGCAAAACCCTACCCGCTACCCAACGCGCTATCCTATGCGATATCCTCTGTGCTATCCTATGCGCTATCCTATGCGCTATCCTATTCAGTTAAATATGCACTGCAATGTGCGCTACACTATGCGCTACCGTATGCGCACCTTATGCGCTATCCTATGCGTATCCTATGCGCTATTCTGGCGCTACCGAAACAATACCCGAAGCGCTACCCTACCCGCTACTGAATGCGCTACTCTATGCGCTATCCTCTGTGCTACCCTATGCACAATCATATGCGCTATCCTATGCAGTAACCTCTGTGCTTTCCAGTGCGGTACCATATGTGCTACTCTGTGCAATATTCTATGTGCTATCCTGAACGCTACCCTATGCGCTATCATATGCGCTATTCTATGCGCTATCCTATGCGCTATCCTATGCGCTACCATGTACGCCACCCTGAGGGCTACCCTGTGCGCTACAATGTGCGTTACCCTGTTCGCTACCCTGTGAGCTATCCTATGCGCTAGTAAATGCTCTATCCTTGCGCTATCCGATGCGCTCGAAGTGCTACCTATGCACTACCCAGTGCGCTATCCTATTCGCTATCCTATGCGCTAGTAATTGCTATATCCTATGCACTATCCGATGCGCTGCATGAAGTGCTACCCTATGCGCTACCCAATGCGCTATCCTATGCGCTATCCTGTGCGCTATCCTATGCGCTATCCTTTGCACTATCCTATGCAGTAACCTATGCACTACCCTGTGCGCTACCCTGTGCACTACCATGTGCGCAACGCTGTGCACTACACTATGCCCTATCCTATATCTATCCTCTACGCTATCCTATGTGTTACCCTATGCACTAACCTATGCCCTATCATATATACTATCCCATGCGCAGACCTATGAGCTAACATATGCGCTATCATATGCGCTATCTTATGTGCTATCCTATGTGCTATCTTATGTTTTATTCCAAGAGTTAACTATGCGCTATCTTAAGCGCTATCCGATGTGCTACCCTACGTTCTTCGTTATGTGCTACCCCATGTGCTATCCCATGCGCTACCCTATGCGCTATTTTACGTGCTATTCTATGTGCTATCATACGTGTTATCCTATGCGCTATCCTATATGCTACCCCATGTGCTATAGCATGCGCTATCCATCGCTACCCTATGCCCTACCCTATTCACTACAGTATGTGGTACATTTTGCGCTTTCCAATGCTCTATCCTATACGTTATCCTATGCTCTCTCCTTTGCACTATCATATGCAATATCCTATGTGCTGTTCTATGCGCTATCCCATGCGCTCTATCCCAGTGCGCTATCCTGTGCGTTACCCTATGTGCTATATCTTATGCTCTATTCTATGCGCTATTATATGTGCTATCCTATGTGCTACCGCATGCGCCTCCTAGTGCGCTACCCTATGCGTTACCTGTCGCGCTACCCAATACGCTATGTTATGCACTACCCTATGCACTACCCTATGCGCTACCTTATGCACTATCCGCTGTGCTATCTTATGCGTTTTCTTGTGCGATATCCTGTGTGCTTTCTTGTGCGCTATCATGTGCGCTATCCTATTTGCTACCATATGCGCTACTCTATGCGCTACCCTATACGACACCCTACGCGCTACTTTATGCGTTACCCTATGCACTTTATTATGCACTGTCCTATGCGCTATTTTATGCAATATCCTAAGTGCTAACCTGTCCACTATCCTAAGCGCTATCCTATGCACTACCCTATGCACTTCGTTATGTGCTACACCAAGCGCTATCCCATGTGCTATCCTATGTGCTGTCATATGTGCTATCCTGCGCATTATCCTACGCGTTATCCTATGAACTATCCCATGTGCTACCCTATGCCTTAATCTATGCGCTACCTTTTGCGCTATCGTATGCGATACTCTATGCCCTACCGTATGCGCTACAGTATGTGCTACATTGTGCGCTACCCTATACACTACCCTATACGCTACCTTATGCACTATCCTATGCGCTACCCTATGCACTATTCTATGCGCTATCTTTTGCGCTACACTATGCACTATCCTATGCAATAGCCTATGTGCTAACCTATGAGCTATCCTATGATCTATCTAGTGTGCTGTCCTCGCGCTATCTTATGCGCTACCAGATATGCTACGTTATGCGCTACCCTATATGCTATCTTATGCGCTATATTCTATGCGCTATCCTTTTTGCTATTTTGTGTGCTATCTTGTGCGCGATACTGTTCGCTATCCTATGCGGAATTCTATAGGTCATCCTGACGAACAGCCACAAAGAACAATGAACAGTGAACAGCCACATAGAACAATGAAACAGTCAACAGCCACATAGAACAATGAAACAGTCAACAGCCACATAGAACAATGAAACAGTCAACAGCCACATAGAACAATGAAACAGTCAACAGCCACATAGAACAATGAACAGTCAACATCTTCACAGAACAATGAAACAGTCAACAGCCACATAGAACAATGAAACAGTCAACAGCCACATAGAACAATGAACAGTCAACAGCCACACAGAACAATGAAACAGACAACAGCCACATAGAAAGATGAAACAGTCAACAGCCACATAGAACAATGAACAGTCAACAGCCACATAGAACAACGAAACAGTCAACAGCCACATAGAACAATGAAACAGTCAACAGCCACATAGAACAATGAAACAGTCAACAGCCACAAAGAACAATGAAACAGTCAACAGCCACATAGAACAATGAATCAGTCAACAGCCACATAGAACAATGAACAGTCAACATCCTCACAGAACAATGAAACAGTCAACAGCCACATAGAACAATAAAACAGTCAACAGCCACATAGAACAATGAAACAGTCAACAGCCACATAGAACAATAAAACAGTCAACAGCCACATAGAACAATGACAGTCAACAGCCACATAGAACAATAAAACAGTCAACAGCGACATAGAACAATGAAACAGTCAACAGCCACATAGAACAATGAAACAGTCAACAGCCACATAGAACAATAAAACAGTCAACAGCCACATAGAACAATAAAACAGTCAACAGCCACATAGAACAATGAAACAGTCAACAGCCACATAGAAAGATGAAACAGTCAACAGCCACATAGAACAATGAAACAGTCAACAGCCACATAGAACAATAAAACAGTCAACAGCCACATAGAACAATGAAACAGTCAACAGCCACATAGAAAGATGAAACAGTCAACAGCCACATAGAACAATGAAACAGTCAACAGCCACATAGAACAATGAAACAGTCAACAGCCACATAGAAAGATGACAAATACAAACAAAGAAGACATGTACATTTATAAGAGAAAGTGATCAGAGAAATTGGATGAAATCAGTACAAATTTATTTAGGTATCACAAAAATCAAATGCAGTCAATGATTTGCTGTATTATACATACATCTTATATATACCCATACATACATACATATATCTGGTCACAATGATATATTTATATATCTATATGGTAGAGAGATAGGGGAGAGAGAGGGGAGAGAGAGGGGAGAGAGGGTGAGACAGAGGGTGAGAGGGAGAGAGAAAGAGGGGGAGAGAGACAGAGAGAGAGAGAGATAGGAGATAGTAACATATTATTTTTATCTTGAATGCTTCTATCAGAAACTTGTGAAAACTAATATGTTAATTATTTCATAAATCCTGGAACATATATATATATATATACACCGAAGCAACTAACAACTGTATGGCAGCGCTGTGCAAAGTGTTTTTTAAATATTTGTAGGTGCATCTGACTGATGGTTGGGGTGTGAGTGGGGGAGTGCCATGTGATGATTACAATACTATGATTACTAATAATAATCACGAAAGTCATATTAATATGCGGATGTTGAGATGCGGACTCATGCTCCAGTGAAAAACAAACAAAGGCTGAGATTAGGGGGCAGTAGAGTGGTTACAAAATAAAATAAGTTTGAAACAGTGAGACAATCCTGTTCAAGATTGAAACAGTGAGACAATCCTGTTCAAGATTGAAACAGTGAGACAATCCTGTTCTTCTTACTCAAGTCAAGTCGTAGAATGTCCCTTGTGGGACGTCGCATTCATCACATCCCACCTGAAAAGCTCTCTATCTCTTGCGTGTTCTCCGGCCACTTCTAGCGTCATGTTCTGCTGCCACCTTCGTCTTGGTCGACCCGGCCACTTCTAGCGTCATGTTCAATGTTTCTTTGACATTTTGCTGCCACCTTCGTCTTGGTCGACCTGGCCACTTCTAGCGCCATGTTCAATGTTTCTTTGACATTTTGCTGCCACCTTCGTTTTGGTCGACCTGGCCACTTCTAGCGCCATGTTCAATGTTTCTTTGACATTTTGCTGCCACCTTCGTCTTGGTCGACCTGGCCACTTCTAGCGCCATGTTCAATGTTTCTTTGACATTTTGCTGCCACCTTCGTTTTGGTCGACCTGGCCACTTCTAGCGTCATGTTCAATGTTTCTTTGATGCTTTTCTGCCACCTTCGTCTTGATCGACCCCTGCCTCGTGTACCAGGAAACAGTGGGACAATCGTGTTCTTGTTACTGTTAAGAAAAAACTCTGTCAAACAGTTGTTTTATATTGCTATATGATTATTTTTAAAGGCGACAGTAAAATAGGGCGCCATGAATGTATGACATGGACGCCATAAATGTAAGACACGGGCGCCATGGCTCCAGCGGGCTCCGCTTTGGACAGTGCTGCAGTATGGAATGGAACTGATAGGAAAACAGTGATCAGAATACTAAGAGCATGCTTATTCACAGTGGCAACTTATGGGTGTGAAGCATGGACATTTAATAAGGTATTGTAAAACATATATGTGCTTTTGAATATAAGTGTTACAGAAGTGTCCTTCGTTTATCAGGGACAGAGAAGAGAACAAATAGATCTAGACAGAAAGAACTCTAAACAAACGATAAGACTGATGCAACAAATAAAAGATGAAGAAGTATATTTTGGATATATAAAAAGACAGGAAGGGTTGGAGAAGAAAATTATGAAAGGAGGCAGCCTGGCAAAGAGGAGAGAAGATAACCCACATAGAAGACGGATTCAGGATGTATCTGTAACATACCACTCATAAGTGTTATATGTTATGTTAGTCCAGTGACTGTTTGGCTACGTTCTAAGATTGTTGTCTGAGAGTATGGGCACTTCCTCTTATACAAGATTAACTTGTGTATAATATTGAGTATTTTCTGGTAACTAATATCATCATGTGCCATATCGACTGGCTTAGGGGATCAATCAGTGTCACAAAGGTAGGTTTCCAGGACTGAGCTTCACATCGGATATGTCTGTGGAATGCGGTTTGGCAGTTTATATTTTTATGCTCTCTATCATTCTCTCTTTATCTCTATTATTCTCTATCTCTATTATTCTCTCTTTATCTCTATCATTCTCTCTATCTCTATCATTCTCTCTATTATTCTCTATTTATCTCTATTATTCTCTCTTTATCTCTATCATTCTCTCTTTATCATTCTCTCTTTATCTCTATCATTCTCTCTCTATCTCTATTATTCTCTCTTTATCTCTATCATTCTCTCTTTATCTCTATCATTCTCTCTCTATCTCTATCATTCTCTCTTTATCTTTATCATTCTCTCTTTATCTCTATCATTCTCTCTTTATCTCTATCATTCTCTCTTTATCTCTATCATTCTCTCTTTCTATCATTCTCTCTCTATCTCTATTATTCTCTCGATCTCTATTATTCTCTCTTTATCTCTATTATTCTCTATCTCTATTATTCTCTCTTTATCTCTATCATTCTTTTTATCTCTATTATTCTCTCTCATTCTCTCTTTATCTCTATTATTCTCTCTCTCTCTCTCTCTCTATTATTCTCTCTCTATTATTCTCTCTCTATTATTCTCTCTATCTCTATTATTCTCTCTATCTCTATTATTCTCTCTATTATTCTCTCTCTATTATTCTCTCTATTATTCTCTCTCTATTATTTCTCTCTATTATTCTCTCTCTATTATTCTCTCTCTATTATTCTCTCTCTATTATTCGCTCTCTATTATTCTCTCTCTATTATTCTCTCTCTATTATTCTCTCTCTATTATTCTCTCTCTATTATTCTCTCTCTATTATTCTCTCTCATTATTTTCTCTATTATTCTCTCTATTATTCTCTCTCTATTATTCTCTCTCTATTATTCTCTCTATTATTGTCTCTATTATTTTCTCTATTATTCTCTCTATCTCTATTATTCTATCTCTATTATTCTCTCTCTATTATTCTCTCTCTATTATTCTCTCTCTATTATTCTCTCTCTATTATTCTCTCTATTATTCTCTCTATTATTCTCTCTATTATTCTCTCTATTATTCTCTCTCTATTATTCTCTCTCTATTATTCTCTCTCTATTCTCTCTATCTCTATTATTCTCTCTCTTATTTCTCTCTCTATTATTCTCTCTCTATTATTCTCTCTCTATTATTCTCTCTCTATTATTCTCTCTCTATTATTCTCTCTATATTATTCTCTCTATTATTCTTTCTATTATTCGCTATTATTCTCTCTATCTCTATTATTCTCTCTCTATTATTCTCTCTATTATTCTCTCTATTATTCTCTCTATTATTCTCTCTATCTCTATTATTCTCTCTCTATTATTCTCTCTATTATTCTCTCTATTATTCTCTCTTTTAAAAAAATCTAAATACAAATATTTTTCCTATGAAATACACATATGAAATTATATAGTAGCACATAATTATATAGTAGCACATAATTATATAGTATCCAAAGTGTCCGTGCTGTCATCGCTCTTCTGCTTCTTCTTCTTCTTCTACTTGGAACGCTCCATATCTTTGCTCCCCTTGTGCCCTTTCACATCAGATGACATACAAATCACAATGTGGCTTAACAAGTGCTCGATGTTGAGCGTTTGAAGAAGAAGAAGAAGAAACTGTATTAGTGGCGGCTCGTGGATTCTTTTTGTTGGTGGGGCCAGACTCGAATTTACGGGAAAATCATGGTTTTGGGTTAGGTTATATTTTAATTTATTAACTAATAAATACACGTTATACATTATTTTTAGTGGGGCCCGGCCCCACTGGCCCTTAATGACGAGCCGCCACTGAGCTGTATTATACGGGAACGCAAGAGAGAGAGAGATTATGAATTATCTTTCTCTGAGTTCTCTCTCTCACACACACACACACACACACGCGCACACGCACACACACGCGCACACACACGCGTGCACATATATATATATATATATATATAGATATATTTACATAACGTATGTACATATTTGATATAATATAACACCAAATAATTAGTACATTTAATATGATATGGCAGACATGTGTTCTGTCTTCGTTTGGTCCCATCTTTGATAAACAAAAATTATTAACATAGAAATATAAACATAGAAATATAAACATAGAAATATAAACATAGAAATATAAACATAGAAATATATACATAGAAATATAAACATAGAAATATAAACAAAACATTTCGTAAGAATAATTTGTGAACGTGTCACCATGGCAACGAAAGCATCATCAATCATGGAGGGTGGAAAAAAGACGAACATACATTATTTACGAAAAGAAAATTTTTTGAAAAAAATACAATCAGCAGTAATATGGCTCACGTGATACACCATTTTTACATATGACGGAGATCAAGTCTTGTAAAGGGAGGGAAATCAGGTCTTGTGAAGGGAGAGAGACAATATTAAGGAGATCAAGTCTTGTGAAGGAGGAGATCAAGTCTTGTGAAGGGAGGGAAATCAGGTCTTGTGAAGGGAGGAGATCAGGTCTTTGAAGTGAGGGAGATTAGGTCTTGTGAAGAGAGGGAGATCAGGTCTTGTGAAGGGAGGGAGATCAAGTCTTGTGAAGGGAGGGAGATCAAGTCTTGTGAAGGGAGGGAGATCAGGTCTTGTGAAGGGAGGGAGATTAGGTCTTGTGAAGGGAGGGAGATCAGGTCTTGTGAAGGGAGGGAGATCAGGTATTGTGAAGTGAGGGAGATTAGGTCTTGTGAAGGGAGTGAGAATAGGTCTTGTGAAGGGAGGGAGATTAGGTCTTGTGAAGGGAGAGAGACAATATTAAGGAGATCAAGTCTTGTGAAGGGAGGGAGATCAAGTCTTGTGATGGGAGGGAGATCAGGTCTTGTGAAGTGAGGGAGATTAGGTCTTGTGAAGGGAGGGAGATCAGGTCTTGTGAAATGAGGGAGATTAGGTCTTGTGAAGGGAGGGAGATTAAGTCTTGTGAAGGGAGGGAGATTAGGTCTTGTGAAGGGAGGGAGATCAGGTCTTGTGAAGGGAGGGAGATTAGGTCTTGTGAAGGGATGGAGATCAGGTCTTGTGAAGTGAGGGAGATTAGGTCTTGTGAAGGGAGGGAGATTAGGTCTTGTGACGGGAGGGAGATTAGGTCTTGTGAAGGGAGGGAGATTAGGTCTTGTGAAGGGAGGGAGATTAGGTCTTGTGAAGTGAGGGAGATTAGGTCTTGTGACGGGAGGGAGATCAGGTCTTGTGAAGTGGGGGAGATTAGGTCTTGTGAAAAGGGAGGGAGATTAGGTCTTGTGAAGGGAGGGAGACACTATTATGGAGATCAGGTCTTGTGAAGGGAGGGAGATCAGGTCTTGTGAAGGGAGGGAGATTAGGTCTTGTGAAGTGAGGGAGATCAGGTCTTATGAAGTGAGGGAGATCAGGTCTTGTGAAGGGAGGGAGATTAGGTCTTGTGAAGTGAGGGAGATCAGGTCTTATGAAGTGAGGGAGATCAGGTCTTATGAAGGGAGGGAGATTAGGTCTTGTGAAGTGAGGGAGATTAGGTCTTGTGAAGGGAGGGAGATCAGGTCTTGTGAAGGGAGGGAGATTAGGTCTTGTGAAGGGAGGGAGATCAGGTCTTGTGAAGGGAGGGAGATTAGGTTTTGTGAAGGGAGGGAGATTAGGTCTTGTGAAGGGATGGAGATTAGGTCTTGTGAAGGGAGGGAGATTAGGTCTTGTGAAGGGAGGGAGATTAGGTCTTGTGAAGGGAGGGAGATTAGGTCTTGTGAAGGGAGGGAGACACTATTATGGAGATTAGGTCTTGTGAAGGGAGGGAGATCAGGTCTTGTGAAGAGAGGGAGATTAGGTCTTGTGAAGGGAGGGAGATCAGGTCTTGTGAAGGGAGGGAGATTAGGTCTTGTGAAGGGAGGGAGATTAGGTCTTGTGAAGGGAGGGAGATCAGGTCTTGTGAAGAGAGGGAGATTAGGTCTTGTGAAGGGATGGAGATCAGGTCTTGTGAAGTGAGGGAGATTAGGTCTTGTGAAGGGAGGGAGATTAGGTCTTGTGAAGGAAGGGAGATTAGGTTTTGTGAAGGGAGGGAGATTAGGTCTTGTGAAGGGATGGAGATTAGGTCTTGTGAAGGGAGGGAGATTAGGTCTTGTGAAGGGAGGGAGATTAGGTCTTGTGAAGGGAGGGAGCAAAGAGGGAACAACTCTCGATGGGGTGTGCAATATTGTGAAGTGAAGTCTGCTTCTTATGTAGCAGTGAGGTTATTTATACCAGGAGATAATGATAAGTGAAGATATATTTATAGTAAAAAGCCAAGCAAGGAAGGAATGACCAGGCTATATAATAAAGTCTTAGCAAGTCTAGGAGGAAAAAAAACTGTACCTAAGAAAATTGAACGCAATTTGGAAGTGTATTGTGTAGTAAACATCACGTGATCCGGGGTATTATTCAACGACGTACTGCTTGAAGGGTTGGTATCAACGCATTTTTGATAATGACGATGAATTTAAGACCGATAGGAAAATTCCATGTTTACTATTTTTTAGAAACATGTTCGAGAAGAATGACTCGATTGTACTATGCAGCCTGGTAAACAAGGGAAGCAAATTATTGGTAGGTGGAAATAAAACAGACCAATGAGATTAAGTTGAGTTTAACGTGCGTAGTATTATGAAGTAAACAATTCCTATCTAGATTTTTCGGGGGGATATAGATTGCGCAATACCAGCCTTGTATAAATACTCGGGTCATGTTTGTTGGCCTACACGCTCTGATATAACCAATAAAGGTTCGTCTTAGGTTGAAAGGGCGTGCCTCGGCTTAAAGAGGCTTTAATCCCCTAATAAACAAACAAACAAACGAGACAGTAGAGGCAGAGAGAAGATAGAGATGGATTGAAACGACAGGTGTCGTTGCAGGGGGCTCGACCAGAGCGGACCCTGTGTTTTATAGAGATCCAGTGGTCATGGAAGACTCGATGGACCAGTAGGGATTTTAGTTCTGGTAGGCCTACGTAGATAGTTAAGACAGTGTAAACTTTTCAGTCGAATCATGGGATCTCTAGAGATATGTTAATTTAGTGGAATTGTTGTTTTAATTTCATGAAAAATTAGAATGAGGAAGTTCTCAGCAAGGTTTGCAGAGAGTAATTAAAATTTGATTCACTTTCATCTGAGATGTTGGCATTTGTGAATTGATTTCTGGTGAGAGTGATTTTCTAGATCTTACAGCAGCAGAAAGATAACTTTTCAAGAAAACTGCAATCATCTTTAGTCCGGTGTAATTACCGGTGGTGCGTGCCAACCAGATAGAGATAGACGAAAGAGCAATCATCACTGCACTGCTACATTACCATACTTACACAGATTATGTGTGGGAGGGGGTCATATACACATAGTTATTATAAATGTCTAGACATATAACGAACATAATAATGAACATAATAATGAACACAATAATGAACACAATAATGAACATAAATTATGACGAATTCAGAAGCAATTATGACATCAGAGAAATGTCTACACAACAACATGTAACAACTGTTATAAGAAAGAGAAGATGGAGATATGTTGAGCATACTCTGAGAAGAAATGATTAAAGAATCATAAATCAGGCATTGAAGTTGCTGGCAAAGTGTTCAAGAAGAAAAGCACGCTTTAGGAAAACCGGGAAACGAACTTTTCTGAGACCGGCCAGAAATATCGGACCCAATTCCATTGAAATGACAGATCAGGTTTCACCAACTATAGACAGTAGTATTGGAGAAACTGCTACTGGAAGGTTGTATGTAACGTATAACACGGTATGAGAGAAATGAAAGAACAGGTTACCAACGATAGACAGCAGTATTGGAGAAACTGCTACTGGAAGTCTGTATGTAACGTATAACGCGGTATGAGAGAAATGTAATCGAAATACACAAATAGATGAGATTCATGGCACAATGTCTACAGTCAGAAAGTCTTCTATCATATTGTTTTTATTTATTATTATTAATTATTATAATGAAATAGCTCTCCACAAATATTCTAGCTAGGGTTTTTTTTTTCTTATCTTTCTCCACTTTTACCTCAGTCAGATCTTCTGTGGGAGATGTTAGGATCTTCCTCCAATTGACCGTCAGTCAGATGTTTTGTAGATGTTAGGATCTTCCTCTATTTGACCGTCAGTCAGATGTTCTGTGGGAGATGTAAGGATCTTCTGTGAGCCTTATCTAGTGTACTTTGTAAGTCGGTATTCATGTTTCTAAAGTTGTTCTTCATGACATCACTCCATGATTATAGTCTACGATGGATAAAGGTCATGACATCACTCTACGATTATAGTCTACGATGGATAAAGGTCATGACCAGACAACACAGAAGAAGAATTGAATGACTGGCTTCACTGGTAAGTCTTCTTCTAAACATAACTAATTTTCTTGTTAAACCAGTACAAGTATATCCTTACTGGGGCAGGTTTTCTCCACATATTTTTTGTGCATGTTTCTTTATTTGATAATGTCTCCGGTCCCTACCATCACCATATAGTTTCTTTATTTGATAATGTCTCCGGTCCCTACCGTCACCATATAGTTTCTTTCTTTGATGTCTCCGGTCCCTACCGTCACCATATAGTTTCTTTGTTTGATAATGTCTCCGGTCCCTATCGTCACCATATAGTTTCTTTGTTTGATAATGTCTCCGGTCCCTATCGTCACCATATTGTTTCTTTGTTTGATAATGTCTCCGGTCCCTACCGTCACCATATTGTTTCTTTGTTTGATACTGTCTCCGGTCCCTACCGTCACCATATTGTTTCTTTGTTTGATACTGTCTCCGGTCCCTACCGTCACCATATAGTTTCTTTGTTTGATAATGTCTCCGGTCCCTACCGTCACCATATAGTTTCTTCTTCATAATGGCGTGTGAAGACTGCTCCTCGCGCACAGCTAATTGATCGTTGCTAATGGTAACACGATTCGGCCATATTGTTGATATACAACATATATTGTTGTAAAAATCACATATTCGTAAATAAATGCTTTACAAGAACATAGCACAGCCCATACACACTGCCAGAAACATGTTAAAAGCATTTGTTGGAAAGAATGGGAGGAAAAGAGGAAGGTAGGTGTCACCACTGGTATCAATGTACTTTGACAATCGAATGCCTTCTGAAATGTATGGTGATCACCTTTGTACTTGATTTGTCAAAATTATGTTACAAACAGAATGTTGTCTACAGTAACTAAACCGCACACTTTGAATATGAAGGACACTAAATCGTAGTTAGATCGTTAGCTTACTGTAAAACATCACAAATGTGCGCACTACACAAGAAACACTATTATGGAGAGAGAATATTTTATGACAGTGTATTGGCTGGCAACAACAAAAATAGCCCATTAGAGAGAATTCATTTCAAAATGTCTGCTCAACCAGATAATATGTTTCACTGTCACGTGACGTTTGACCCAAATTTAATGCGTCCTAAGATACAACAAATTGCTGCAGGCAGAAATTTCAAGTATAGTTTTTTTTAAATATATATTGAAGCATGTGTATCGCGTAATGGCAGTGCGCTGAAATTAATCACTAAAGTAAAGTGGTTCAAATCCTTGTATTGTCGATTTTTAATTTCCCCGTCGCTGAAGATGGCTACCATGATTTCTGAGTTTGGTGAAATCACTAACTATCGTCAGAAACGATGTGTAAATGCAATGACAGACTTGCCGCTGGTTGACTGCTAATCGAAAGAGACTGAGTACTTGTGGTGATGCCCTGCGTACAGAGATGTCATTCTAACCATGTTTTCTAGGTTTTAGGTACAAATATATAATCTCCAGAGATGTTTTGCAGAATTAAAATTTGAATATGATGATTCGCTTGTTCTGATCACAAGGAGATTAGCAGTTATTTGAAGAGGAAGCTGGTAGTTATTTGAGGACTATCATCATAGCACTCCGGCAATGTTTGTAGGTGCTTCGATCCCCGTCTCAACAAACCTAGCAGTGTCCAACTGTATAATACGTCAGTCTTGGAGGCTATGTCTAAGTTTTCTATTCAGCGTAGTTATAGTTTTGTTGATCGGTGTTCAAGTTAACAATTGTAGATTTGATGTACTTTTGATGGAAATCATAAAATTGATGTACTTGTGTTGGAATTGATATATTTGACCGAAATGGAACATCAGAATAAATTTTATCATTGGACGACAAATAATCTATCGATACTCTTTTAATCGTCAGTTGTGAGTGCACTCTACTTCATGTAGTATATGTCTCCACTCGTACAGGTAAGTTGCACTCTCACCTTGAAGTCATCAGTTGTGTGTGCACTACTTCATGTAGTATATGTCTCCACTCGTACAGGTAAGTTGCACTCTCACCTTGAAGTCATCAGTTGTGTGTGCACTACTTCATGTAGTATATGTCTCCACTCGTACAGGTAAGTTGCACTCTCACCTTGAAGTCATCAGTTGTGTGTGCACTCTACTTCATGTTGTATATGTCTCCACTCGTGCAGGTAAGATGCACACTTTAAAGTCAAAGAATTGAGTCTGTACCTTCCAGTCAGGATCAAATCACCTTGACCTGATCTCATCCCACATTTTCTAGGTGCTGTTACATACCCAGTCAAATGAGGATCTGAACGTTTGACTCTCTTGAAGAACTGGGTGTCCCGCTGATGAATGATCTGCTTGACGTGAAGTGTGATATCAGACCGTTCAGTCAAGTGGTTATAGGTCACATTTGCCATGTTACCAATCACAACTGAAATCATAAAAATACACAAGTCACATTAGTTCTATTTACACAAGTCACATTAGTTCTATTTACACAAGTTAAATTAGTTCTATTTACACAAGACAAATTAGTTCTATTTACACAAGACAGATTAGTTCTATTTACACAAGACAGATTAGATCTATTTACACAAGACAGATTAGATCTATTTACACAAGACAAATTAGTTATATTTACACAAGACAAATTAGTTATATTTACACAAGACAGATTAGATCTATTTACACAAGACAAATTAGTTCTATTTACACAAGACTAATTAGTTCTATTTACACAAGACAAATTAGTTATATTTACATAAGTTAAATTAGCTCTATTTACACAAATTAGTTCTATTTACACAAGTTAAATTATTTATATTTACACAAATCAAATTAGCTCTATTTACACAAGTTAAATTAGTTCTATTTACACAATACAATCATTTTATATGAATGATTGTATTCTCTCTACAGCTCTATTTATCTTGTGCCTTTTGTGTGTATTGTTCATCTCTGCCTTCAAATTTCCTCCTTCCTTCCCTTCTGCTTTCCCTGCGGGTTTCATGAAAAGGACCTTCTTGTTACATTTCCCTCGGATTTTTTTCAAGGTGTGTCTTTGCCAGGGTCCCTTGATAAAGTTCTGGTTAAGACAAGCTATTGGATGATGATAACTTACAACTTTCGTTGCACATTACTCGAGAAGTTAGGTACATGCCACAATACTTACTTCATGCAATGTTTAACTAGGACACGTCAACAACAAATGTAGGACAACAGATGTAAACCTTAGGGAAACCAAAAGATTGTCAAAATCGAAATACTTCCACTTTTCAAACTCAAATTCCAAAACTTGTCCCAGTAACCTAGCAACGGCGAGTAGTTATAATAAGCGTTATCTTGTAAAATGAATATCACAAACAGATCTGAATATCTACGACATATCAACATGGCCACTTGTGCCCTCGTCAACGCTCCAGGAAACATGCATGTCATTTCTAACATGACAGAATCTACCAGTGATATCGGCACGCTCCCTGGTCGACCTCATAATACTTGACACTTTACTAGATAACTAGTATCTCATGTAGGTCAACTGTTTACCGTTCATGATTATATTTACAAGTATTGCTACAGGTGTGTGATAACAGCGCAGGATGATGATGATGTGACCACGAGGAGGGATGTATCAAGGAAAAGATGTGATAACAGCGCAGGATGATGGCGATGTGACCACGAGGAGGGATGTATCAAGGAAAAGATGTGATAACAGCGCAGGATGATGGTGATGTGACCACGAGGAGGGATGTATCAAGGAAAATAAGATGTGATAACATCGTAGGATGATGGTGATGTGACCACGAGGAGGGATGTATCAAGGAAAATAAGATGTGATAACATCGCAGGATGATGGTGATGTGACCACGAGGAGGGATGTATCAAGGAAAATAAGATGTGATAACAGCGCAGGATGATGGTGATGTGACCACGAGGAGGGATGTATCAAGAAAAAGATGTGATAACAGACAAACTGTAAGTAAAACAGTTGACATATTTGATCAGACCGGTAGTATATATTTAGCCATACAATAGCCGTATGATATCTAACAGATGAGATGAGATCGTTTGCTGAGAAAAGTATGAAATTCATAAACTGTGGACTTACATAACCAACGGTTGTATAAGACCATTATGGGAGCAGGCATCCCGGCAATGAGGAGAAAATAAAATACCATGGAGAAAATAGATTCAGGATGTAAATGATGATTTGAGCATGACGGCTGTAGATGAGGGACGGCTGCAGATAAGGGACGGCTGCAGATGAGGGACGGCTGTAGATGAGGGACGGCTGCAGATGAGGGACGGCTGTAGATGAGGGACGACTGGAGATGAGGGACGGCTGTAGATGAGGGACGGCTGGTCTATGAGATAGAGAAATTCCGAAAGACAGGATGGCAAAGTTCTGCTTAGCGCAGGCTATTTGAGGATGATGATGATTTGCATAAACCGAAGATAAAATGGCAGAAAGAGAAAGATACCAAAAACAAAAACACAAGAGAATATGAAAAGCTAGATCAAGAAATAAGGAATATGAGACATACAAACAAAATAACAATGGATAGAAGAAATAAGAGACATGAGAAACAAAGTTACACAGTCTCCATGTACCTCCATCTTCGTCTGATGTTAGTTTTCTGTTGTTCTACGCTCTCTTTGTGACAATTTGCTCCAACTCTCCACATCAACCACATGTTAACCACTCTGTGTGATTTGTATGTGATCTGAGCCTAAGAGCGATTGAACGTTGTACCAGCTATGCGCCTACAAGTAGGCCAACACATCTGATTTCTACGATACTTTTTATTTACTAGGTAGCTTCCTAAGTCTCACATCAGCGCCTCTTACGGCAAACCGTGTAGGTCGCAGTGGTACTATTCTTTGCTTTCCTTGCGGGCCCCGGCACCACACGAGCGCCATCGCAAGCGATGATGACAACAGCATCAGACGTGTGCTGCTGCACCTCTCTGGTGCTCGGAATGTAATTTATGTTGGATAGTTCAAATCACGATTTGGCGGGAGATCTTCGTCGTACTGTCTCATCACATATGTACACATCTATGCTCGTCGTACTGTCTCATCACATATGTACACATCTATGCTCGTCGTACTGTCTTATCACATATGTACACATCTATGCTCGTCGTAGTCTCATCACATATGTATACATCTATGCTCGTCGTAGTCTCATCACATATGTATACATCTATGCTCGTCGTAGTCTCATCACATATGTACACATCTATGCTCGTCGTACTGTCTTATCACATATGTACACATCTATGCTCGTCGTACTGTCTTATCACATATGTATACATCTATGCTCGTCGTTGAACGTAAGCACCAGAAAAACTGCTTGTTTTGTCCATTTTGACCCCTCTTTGTTCCCGACAACTCCACAAACTTCCCTCCAAAAACTGTCCTCTGCTGCGGACAATAGATAAGTGTCCAGTTACTAGTTAAAACTTTATTGTGCCGAGGTCAAGCTATTCTGGCACGTGTTTCTATTGTCCTGGTTCAAAAGCTCTCCAGGTATCAAATTCTCAACTGGACGCCGGGAGATCAGAGAATCAAATATAAGATGCTAGACACAGGGTCACGACACTGGGCAACAACCCGGTAGCAGTTTGACGACAAAAGAAGAATTTGGTCAGGTGATTTCTTTGCCCGTTTGGTGGTGAAAACGGTCCAGTGTCACACTTCTTTTATCCCAACTAGGACAATAATATCTGGTTTGAAACATGTCTGAAAAGTTACCAACAATGAGAGTCTCATCGGCTAATAATGAACTAGACTTGATGATAAAGATATTAGAATATGGCAGATTCATTTCTAGAATACATATTGCTGTATCTCTCTCTCTTGCGATCACCGCCCAGACTAATGTACCAGATCTCGCCATAAATTCTATTCATGTGGACATCTGACTCATGCAACCTTAGCATTGGTGTGTTTTACGTCACATCTTCAGCACCATTTGGAGCTCTGGTGCTTATCCTTCGGCGATGTGTCCAGTTTCAGCCAGCGTTTACACGGTTCGCTCTTCGTTCTGTAGCCATCTAGTGTTTTTTTACGGTGTGGGGTAGCTAGCCCCACATCCTACCTCCTTAGGCGCCTCTTACGACATGCGTGGCAGGTAACAGTGGTTCTATTCTTTACACCCCAATGTGGGCCCCGGTAACCACTCAGGTGTCTGTATGAATCTGACAAATAATGAATGTCATTACTACTAGCCGACTCAATCACAATTAAAGCAAATGGAAGAAGGCTAAGACAAGACCATCTTCTTCTTCAAACGCTTCATATCGATCGCCTGTCAACCACTCTGTGTGATCTGTTTGCGATCTGAGCCTAAGACCGATTGTACGTTATGCCAGTTCTGCGCCTACAAGTAGGCCAGCATATCCGATTTCTGCGCTGATTTTTATTTACTAGGGTATCATACCTAGGGCCTACATCAGTCGCCTCTTACGACATGTCTTGTATGTTGCAGGGGTACTATTCTTTGCTCCCTTGCGGGCCCCGGCACCACACAGGCGACAAGACCATCAATTTAACATCAGACACAACACACATTGAAACTCAGATAATATCAGACACACACAACACACATTGAAACTCAGATAACATCAGACACACACAACACACATTGAAACTCAGATAACATCAGACACACACATTGAAACTCAGATAACATCAGACACAACACACATTGAAACTCAGATAACATCAGACACACACAACACACATTGAAACTCAGATAACATCAGACACACACAACACACATTGAAACTCAGATAACATCAGACACACACAACACATTGAAACTCAGATAACATCAGACACAACACACATTGAAACTCAGATAACATCAGACACACACAACACACATTGAAACTCAGATAACATCACACACAACACACATTGAAACTCAGATAACATCAGACACACACAACACACATTGAAACTCAGATAACATCACACACAACACAACCACATGTCTAACCTCGATCATGTTATACCCCCAGTGGTAGGGATTGTGTTCGAGGATTGAACTTTAAAGTGACCTCCTCATACACCACAGAGGTGCAGCAACACACGCCTGAGACTTGTTATCATCGCCTGCCATGGACAGCTATTGCAGCTCACATATGAAGAGTAGAATCTTCATTTTGTCATCACACTGCGCTGCTGCTCTAGTGGCTTGCATGATCGTTATTTTTTTTTTGACAGGATTCTGTTATACCATCTAACCATCTTTTTCGTGGTCTTCCTCTTGTCTTCTTTCCTGATGGTCTCATGTAGAATACTGTGTATACAGTGGCATTTGGTTACATTATTATTAAGTGACCAAACCACTTCATTCTTTGTTTCTCAATGTCATTCAAGCAAGGTTCTGTTCCAACTTTCTTATGCTGATGTTGGTGACTCTGTCTTTTCTGATGGTGACTCTGTCTTTTCTGATGTTCTTTGTAACTTCTTGTAGGCCAGAATAGAATAGAATAGAAATGAGTAGAATAGAAGTTAGAAGAAGACTAGCCATGGCTTTCCAGAGGGTGACCAGCATGAAGAAACTATGGCACGACACAAGTAAAGCAACAAAAGTAAGACTTCTGAGAACATGCATATTCCCTGTGGCAACATACGGATGCGAATCGTGGACCATAACACAAACATAAAAAAACAAAATTGAAGCTTTTGAAGCACGGCGATATAGAAAAGTTCTTAGAACATCCTGGACAGAGAAGAGAAGAAACAAAGACATCCTACAAGATCTGAATATCAAGGAGCATTTGCTCATAAATAACATCATGTCCCGGAAGATGAAATATTTTTACCACATTAAACGTCACAGTGGACTGGAGAGAAAGGTAATGAAATACATGGTTCCTCGAATACGAGACAGGGGACGACCAAGATGAAGGTGGCAGCAGGATATCAAAGAAACATTGAACATGACTTTGGAAGAGGCAGGAGAACGTGCAAGAGACAGAGAGCTTTTCAGGCGTGCTGTGATGACAGTGACGTTCCGCAAGGGACCGCTACTACTTGACTTGAGAATAGAATAGAAATGAGAAGAATAGAATAGAAATGAGAAGAATAGAATAGAAATGAGAAGAATAGAATAGAAATGAGAAGAATAGAATAGAAATGAGAAGAATAGAATAGAAATGAGAAGAATAGAATAGAAATGAGAATAGAATAGAAATTAGAAGAATAGAATAGAAATGAGAAGAATAGAATAGAAATGAGAAGAATAGAATAGAAATGAGAAGAATGGAATAGAAATGAGAAGAATAGAATAGAAATGAGAAGAATAGAATAGAAATGAGAAGAATAGAATAGAAATGAGAAGAATAGAATAGAAATGAGAAGAATAGAATAGAAATGAGTAGAATATGCCAGACAAATAAGAACACTCCAGAAAAGTCATTGTCTACTGAAGTCAGAAAGAGAGTTCTTCAATGCAACATTGTGCCAGAACTGACATGGGTTCCAGTCCTGAAAAATAACTAAAATAACAAAATCTCTGGATTCCACCAGGAGAGTGGTGTTACAGAAGAATGCTAAGAGATCCCTGTACTGCTAGAATAACAAGTGTTGAAAGAGGTCGAATTCATGATCAAATATGGCTCATCAGTCTAGGCGGTGATCGCGAGAGAGACAGAGAAAGAGGTCAAGGTCCAGAAAAGAAAGTTATATTATCAATATAAGAAAATGATGATGATAATTTTATGAAAATGTAAAATGCAAAAGAGAGGTTTAGAACACATACTGACAAGCTGCACGAACAATAGGAGACACGACAGAGACAGAGAGAGCAGATTATAGACACTGGCTTATGAGTGTCATCATTCGAACTTTTCGTCAGTACTGGGAACAGCTGTTTGTGGAGACGTCAGCCGTTATGACACATGATGATGATGACCAATATTAGGTATGTAGCCAGTAATCATAACTAGCTTTAGAATACTAACCTTATCAGTCATCTAGTAACGAGTATTTGTTATAACAGGACAAAATAGTTACAAATACTTGAATGTAATTGAAACGTACATCCAAACCAAACCAGAAAGAATATATGTGAACTTACCAAAGTCCATAGAACAATAGGAATCCAACATTTCTTCCTTGTCACATGGACGGCATTCTGGAAACAAATATAGAACAACGGTTAAAATAAATAGTACACATTTGTTCTCTTTGTGTGGTTGCGTTCGTTCTCATCCACCAAGTTTGTGTGCTCTGTGTGGTTTGCGCCGAGAAAGGGAGTACATTGCACCCTCAGGAAGGCATGTAGGACAGGCACATCAGAAATGTCAGCCAAAGTGTATGTACATTATCCAACAGGACCCACATTTGTACAGACATGGGTAACTGTAAGATTTCGTAAACAGATAAACCACATTTTGAAGTATCACATCTGTAGTTATACTGTAGCATGCTTGCAGATCGCATTTGTCATTGGCGGTCGTCAGAGCCGACTCATGCCTGCCTTGCCTAGCCACGTCTACATCTTCTGCGTTTACCCGCTATCATTTCAGGCATATTCAGAACGTTTTGCATGGCGTTTTTGACTCGTTTTTGCGTGAAGGCCCGCTTTCTTCGTTATCAGTATCCCCCGCCATACATGCATGCTTTCTCCGACTTCAGAAGTATTGATCTGGCCTGGCCACTAATTGCGCACAACCTGGTGGTTATCATCTGGGGCCTGGTCGCTAATTGCGCACAACCTGGAGGCTATCATCTGGGGCCTGGTCGCTAATTGCGCACAACCTGGAGGTTATCATCTGGGGCCTGGCCCACTAATTGCTCACAACCTGGTGGTTATCATCACACAGGCCTGGCCGCTAATTGCGCACAACCTGGTGGTTATCATCTGGGGTCTGGCCAACTAATTGCGCACAACCTGGTGGTTATCATTACCCAGGCATTGTTGTATTGCGACTTTGCGAATGTGTGTTTATATATATATATATATATATTTCATTCGACACAGTCAGCAGGCCAAGTCTTTATAAAATATTGAAGTATATTGGTTGTCCCCAAAGTTGCTCCAATTGATTGTTTCCTTCCATGAGGGCATGAAAGCCAGCATACAGTTCGATGGCAGCACATCTGATAGTTTTGAGGTTAAGAGTGGAGTCAAGCAGGGCTGTGTCCTTGCCCCACTCTCTTTGGTATCTTCTTCGCAGTCCTTTGAACCACGCCTTAGGGGACGCTGATGGTGATGTTTTCATCCGCACTAGATCTGATGGTTCACTGTTTAACTTGGCTCGCTTAAGAGCCAAGACAAAAACGACGGAAATACTTCTCAAGGACCTCCTTTTCGCTGACGATGCTGCCTTAGTCGCCCACAGTGAGACCACACTGCAAAGTCTAATTAATAATTTGTCAAAGGCATGCGACCTCTTTTCTCTGACAATAAGTGTCTCCAAAACAGTTGTATTATGTCAGGAGGTAAGACATCAAACATCACTTTAAATGGCGACCATCTAACACCAGTGCAAAAATTCTGCTATCTTGGGTCCACGGTCACTGCCAGCCTTTCTCTTGACGAGGAAATCAACGCTCGTATAGGGAGTGCCGCTACTACATTCGGCAAACTATCAAAGCGAGCGTGGGACAACAAAAAATTGACATTGCAGACGAAGACTCAAATATATCGAGCCTGTGTAATTAGTTCTTTACTATATGGCTCAGAAACATGGACAGCCTACTCAAGACACGAGAGGAGACTTAACATCTTTCACCTTCGATGTCTCCGCAAGATTATGAACATCAGGTGGTACGACAAGATAACCAATACTGAAGTACTACAACGTGCAAATCTGCCTTCCATCATGGGCATGCTCAGCAGTAGACGACTAAGATGGTTGGGACATGTGAGAAGAATGGAAACTTATCGCATACCAAAACAAATGTTGTTCTGTGAACTTTCGGAGGAAGAGGCACCAGGGCAGACCACTGCTCAGATATAAAGATGTCTGCAAAACCTCAATGAAAAACTTTTCTATAGATCCCAGCACATGGGAGGGACTAGCTGATGACAGAGTTGTGTGGAAAGCCAAATTACGGAAGGGCGCAGAGTCTTTTGAGAAGAGACTTATGTACGAGCTGAACAACAAGAGAGAAAAGCGAAAACTCAGAAGTTGTCACAGTAAAACACTTGCCTATTGACCGTCTGTAAAGATGAAAAGGGCCATATATATATATATATATATATATATATATATATATATATATATATATATATATATACGCTATGTTGAATTGTCAAACTAATATAAACATTAGCGTCAAGTTGCAGCCCTGTGCTCCCCTGGGACCGTAAAGAAAAAAGAGAAGAGAACAGTGACGACTTACACATGCTAAACAACAGAATTTCTTCAACATGAAGGTCAACTGAAATCTGATCAGCATTTGAAACGAAGACTGTAGACAAACAAATAGAGCTAGATAAGAGATTAGAGTTACCGTGGAGTGACAGCAGTCTGATATATGACCAGAAAGAGCACATTCAGCGCGTGCCATCTCCAGCATATCAGGTTTCCTGAAACTAAATAAGAAAAAAAATACCAACATATAAAAAAGAGGCTTGCGACACGGTCTGTTACCAGGCAGAGTGTATATAAAACTGTCCATGGAGAAGTTATGTTCCCTTCAAGGGCCGGTAATGCAGCACTTGTTGGGTGTATACATTCTTCAGTTTCGAACTTATTTTATATGACATTTGGCAGCACGCGACAGCCTGTTGACTCCAGGAAATGATAAGAAGGAAAGATACACATACACACACACACAAACACACACACAAAGTGAGAGAGAGGGGAGAAGCACACACACACACACACACATAAAGTGTGAGAGAGAGAGGGAAAGAGAGGTATAAATGGTTTGAAGTCCAGAGGTATAAATAAAAGTGGTCATTTTCCTGTTAGTTTCAGGAGTCTTGCCTTTGATAGCAATATTAAGATAACTTGGACAGCAATATGATGATGATGAAGTCATTCTGTTTGCTTTGAGACACAATAGATAGGCTTTATTTCTGCCTATTCCTGGTACGTTTGATGTCAGCAAATTGCTTTCACAGCCGTTTGTAGATCATTTTTCCAGCTTGCTCTGTCCCTGGTCAGCGTATCACAGCTTTGTGTATTCATATCAAGTTTCAAATTATCGAAGCGTGTATGGGAAAAATAGGGCACTCAAACGCGGCCATCGTAAATACATAGAGAAATATTACATCGTAAATACATAGAGAAATATTACATCGTAAATACATAGAGAAATATTACATCGTAAATACATAGAGAAATATTACATCGTAAATACATAGAGAAATATTACATCGTAAATACATAGAGAAATATTACATCGTAAATACATAGAGAAATATTACATCGTAAATACATAGAGAAATATTACATCGTAAATACATAGGGAAAAATTACATCGTAAATACATAGAGAAATATTACATCGTAAATACATAGAGAAATATTACATCGTAAATACATAGAGAAATATTACATCGTAAATACATAGAGAAATATTACATCGTAAATACATAGAGAAATATTACATCGTAAATACATAGAGAAATATTACATCGTAAATACATAGAGAAATATTACATCGTAAATACATAGAGAAATATTACATCGTAAATACATAGAGAAATATTACATCGTAAATACATAGAGAAATATTACATCGTAAATACATAGAGAAATATAACATCGTAAATACATAGAGAAATATTACATCGTAAATACATAGAGAAATATTACATCGTAAATACATAGAGAAATATTACATCGTAAATACATAGAGAAATATTACATCGTAAATACATAGAGAAATATTACATCGTAAATACATAGAGAAATATTACATCGTAAATACATAGAGAAATATTACATCGTAAATACATAGAGAAATATTACATCGTAAATACATAGAGAAATATTACATCGTAAATACATAGAGAAATATTACATCGTAAATACATAGAGAAATATTACATCGTAAATACATAGAGAAATATATTATAGAGAAAGTCGTGACTCAAACCAAGACGTATTGATTGATGACAGAACCATCATCAATGCACTTCGGTGAGTAACTATATGTGTTCCCATCTATTTCTTACACAGGAATATCTCAGCGGCAGTATACGAACTCCGTAGCACTGGCGAGAGTTCCAGATAAAGTTTTGAAGCTGGTGAAGATATTTTGGTAGGAATTTAAATTTTAATCCTTTCTTATGAATTTTGCCCTGGCAGCGGCTTTCCAGCCTGCTTTTCTTGATTTTGAACTGTCAATGGTTCTTTAACGCGCGCGCTCCCATTGACACGGGACCTACGTTTTATCGTCCGTCTCCGATAAGGACTAGGAACTCGATCTCACCTACACTGAGATCAGGGATCTCTGGACAAATATTCAGAAGGCTAGACGAGGGAGCGAACCTGATATCTTTGGCACAAGAAAAAAGCAGCTAACCTCTACGGCCAAGACATAACTATATCAGATATATGTTCTCTCTCTCAGCACTCTACGGCCAAGACTTAACTATATCAGATATATGTACTCTCTCAGAGCACTCTGTTGTATGGTAGTGAGACATGAACCACATATGTACTCTCTCAGCACTCTGTTGTATGGTAGTGAGACGTGGACCACATATGTTCTCAGCACTCTGCTATATGGTAGTGAGACGTGGACCACATATGTTCTCAGCACTCTGCTGTATGGTAGTGAGACATGGACCACATATGTTCTCATCACTCTGCTGTATGGTAGTGAGACATGGACCACATATGTTCTCATCACTCTGCTGTATGGTAGTGAGACATGGACCACATATGTTCTCATCACTCTGCTGTATGGTAGTGAGACATGGACCACATATGTTCTCAGTACTCTGCTGTATGGTAGTGAGACATGGACCACATATGTTCTCATCACTCTGCTGTATGGTAGTGAGACATGGACCACATATGTTCTCAGCACTCTGCTGTATGGTAGTGAGACATGGACCACATATGCCAGGCAAAAGCTGCCTCAGGCGAATAATTAACATCCGATGGCAAGATAATATCCCCAATATAGAAATCTTGGATAATGATGACATTCCAAGCATGCACACCTTGACGAGTCTGGGATACGTGTGTCGTATGAGCAGGGGTAGAAGCCCAAAGGACATTCTATATGGTCAACTCGCAAGTAGCAACTTCACCAGAAGCAACTGTGGCAAGAATTTATAGGTTCCAGAATACGCCATTACAGCGACAAGAGACGTTGTGATTTAGTAGAGAAGACAGAACCAACTATGTGAGGCAAAACCTTTTATCTCCTGAGATCAAGAGGACAATAATGATGATCAAGCGACTTCAAATTACGCTTGCATTCATATTTGTAACGAGGTAAGGGTCGACCCACAATACTTGTGCTAGAAATTAGCTTCTTTTATAGAATATTCTAAGAGAATCCGACCGTCATCAATACGGGTTATCTGACGCAGTCATCGTTAAGTGGCCTTGACGGATCTCAGCAGATTCCAACACCTGGTAGCTTGAAACTCTGTCGTTGTTGTCGTTGGCAATGAGAGAGTAGACAGGCTGGCTGGCTCTGCCACCATATCAGAGGGCCAGCCAATGGATAGAGCCGATATTTTGAACGCCCTCATAGAGTGTGGCCGCAAAGAAGATTTTCATTTAAACCAATCCATGTCAACTACTAGATTGCAGGAGCTGGGTTTGAAGATTGGAGTAGCAAGAAAAGAACAGCATAACAGGTACGTGAGTAGGCTCATCAATCAAAATAGAACTGGTACGGTCAGTCGCTGGACGCTGTTGGAGATATTGCGAAGGAGATCAGAGCACCTATGGACATGTCCGGAGTGCAATGAAGATATTCCAAACTGAAATCTCTGTCGTTCCAGAAGGTTCAAAGTATAGCCACCAATCAGTGCATGCGAAATACATTCATTCCTTTTTCTGCCTGGGCCGTGTGTAGAAAACACGATTCGCTGGAACAGAGTAGAATAGAATACCCAGAACGACGCAGGCTGTGCTCTGTGCACAGTAATCGTGATGTTGATGTTCATCATGGTATTTGTGCTCACTCTCTACTGTTAGCACTGTCACATCATTGACATGAGTTTAGCACTGTCACATCATTGGCATGAGTTTAGCACTGTCACATCATTGGCATGAGTTTAGCACTGTCACATCATCGGCATGAGTTTAGCACTGTCACATCATTGGCATGAGTTTAGCACTGTCACATCATTGACATGAGTCGGCTCTGAGGGACTTCATGTGACCATTCTGATACCATGTAACATCATAGCTCCAGAAGTAGAACTTCAAGTGGGGGGTTTTCTGTTTGTATGTAAATTCTTATCTGTGTGAACTTCTTCTTTGCGATCCGTGTTGTATTCTCGTCTACACCATGAGATGGGTTGCCTCTATGAAGATGCATGTCAGTTGGAGTTTCTCGTGAGTTTCTCTTAGATTGCTCTGTAAGCTACGTTCATGACGCCAAGTTTTATTTCGTAGGTGTATGTAAGATGGGCAGGACTGCAGGGTGTGCTCTGAAGTCTGTGTTTCAGTCTGCCATGCACTCTGCCTGAGCAGGCTTGGTTCTGTGCGTGTGATGGTTGTCCTGTTCTGAGACGAAAGATTGTTGTAAGTTGTTTTCTATATAGTCTGCTGATGGAAACTTGTGGATGTTTGCTTTCTGTCTTGTTGCATACAATTTGACCGAAATTCGGATGTGCCTGTCATACATGCCATAGAGGCATAATGGGTGCACAGTGTACTTAAGTTCTCGGTGTAAGCCACACAGATCACAACGATTGGCTGGTTTGGTTAATAAGATAGAAACGCAAACACATAATTGTCACATCACGAAGATGGAGTAAGGTCATTGACAGCCCAGGTTCACTAAAACACGGCCATATCTGACATAAGCTGGACAAGCTTAATCGGTAAATCAAAAATTTCCGTTGGAGTGGGCTTGACTTTTACCAGGGCCAACTATAAACTTATGGGCCTTCGGATTCAGGTAAGAGTTATGGGAAATCAGACCACAACTACACCACGTGACCTCGCATTCCAGTATTGGTGTATATAGACGAATTCATTTTAAAATCAACACAAAATGCTAAATCGAAGTTATATTATGCAACAAGTTAAGTTTAGCAATAAGGAATATCAATATTATGACTATTTTTCACCAATCAATAACCATAGACTCACAGAATTGAGTAAAATTGCAAAATAAAATGCAGTGTTCTATCAAACATCTGTATTTTCCAGCCTCTTTTAATCTAGGGCAGGGAATCCCGGTCAATTGTTTGGCCTAGTTATCTAGAGTTGGCTGTGCTTTTACACATGTTTGACAAGGAATTAGATTATTGACTGCAATTTACAAATGCTTTATTTATGGAAAAAAAATGTTAAATTTACTGATATTCCTTAGTGTTACATTTAATTTAGCACAAAATACAACCATGTTTTTGTGTGCGCTGAGCGTTTTAATAAATAATTCGTCATGACGTCATAATCTAAGAATTACTGGAATGTAATTGTAACCTTGCGTTGGAAGGATGATTTCTGGAAATTTCATTTTCGAGTTCGTCTAGCTTATGCTAGAGTTGACCGTAGGCTGACTTCACCTGTTGTCATCATATTCACTGTTTCTTAGATTCCAAGCGTCTAGCTTATGCTAGTTGACCGTAGCTGTGTCCACCTTTTGCCATCATATCCATTGTTTCTTAGACTCCAAGCGTCTAGCGTATGCTAGAGTTGACCATAGCTGTGTCCATTGTTTCTTAGACTCCAAGTAGTTTAAAGCAGACTTCAACCAATAGGGTTAAACAAAAGTCTCTTCTAAACTAACTATTCGGATTTCATTTATATCATTTATTCATTTCAACCGCACACTATATTGTGAACGGATTCACTTTGATCATTTCACTGGCATCACCAAGTAAAGATTGGAATATATAATTAATTCAACGATATTTGTGATTTTGAATACCTGATTTTGAATACCTGATTTGAATACCTGATTTGAATATCTGATTTGAATACCTGATTTGAATATCTGATTTGAATACCTGATTTGAATATCTGATTTGAATACCTCATTTTGAATATCTGATTTGAATATCTGATTTGAATACCTCATTTTGAATATCTGATTTGAATATCTGATTTGAATATCTGATTCGAATATCTGATTTGAATATCTGATTTGAATATCTGATTTGAATATCTGATTCGAATATCTGATTTGAATATCTGATTTGAATATCTGATTTGAATATCTGATTTGAATACCTGATACCTGAATGTTGCCATATTAGATTTTTTAAAGCCAAATTTCTGACATTTGGCTAATCAAATTTGTAACCTGGCAACTGGTTTCAAGTCAGTAAACAAAGTAGTTGAGAAAAGTCAGAACCTCAATTCTAGAACTTCTTCTTCTTCTTCTTCGAACGCACCAAATCAACCACTTGTTAAACCACTCTTTGTGATCTGTACGTGATCTGAGCCTAAGAGTGATGGTACGTTGTGCCAGTTATGCTCCTACACTTACGCCACCAGCACATCCGATTTATGCGACGATTTATTTACTTGGGTAGCTTGCATAGATCCCTAACTCAGTCGCCTCTTACGACATGCCACGTAGGTGGCAGTGTTACTATTCTTTGCTCCCTACTAGCCCTGCAACACACTGGTGGGTGGTTTATTAATAATAGTAGTAGTATTTAGTGACTTACCATCTATGGGATCCGCCACTGCCCGTGTATCCAATTTTTCCAAGTCGTAGTGGAACACAACCTTGGGAACGCCCTCTTTTTCCCGAGTTCTCACAGCTTCTATATATAGTAACAAAGGACCAGAATTCCTAGAATTGACACAGAATTCGTTACTATTCTCCGTAACTGTTAATAAATGATTCAACTTCAACGTCCTTGACTCTTCCAACTTGAGCCTATAGTTCTGAACTGTTGTAATGTATGAAGTTTCGTGGGAGACTTTTACATATGTATTCTCAGAATGAACCATGAAACATGCTCGGAAGTTGCCCAATAGAAGTGGCATTAACTCTAAACGGACAGCACCTCTAGCTCCAAACCATGTTATAGTTCCAGTATAACAAACAAGAGAAAGACTGTAGATTGCCTGCGACTCACTCAAAGAGCTGTGAAAGAAATAAAATATCCTATTAGAATTATGTTGAGGGCAAAGTAACACTCAAACGACTGACTTAAAAAACACATATATTACATTTTCGTTCAATCTCAGACATTATTGTTTGTTATCATATGATCTACATACAATATGTTTTCTTCTTCGAATGTCTACATCAACTACTTTGTTAAACCACTCTATGTTGTATGTATGTGATTTGCACATAGTCAGTTGTGCTAGTTAGTCGCCCACAGATCTGTAGGCCAGTACAACTGGTGAGTCAGTTGTGCTAGTTAGTCGTCCACAGACCTATAGACCAGTACATCTGGTGAGTCAGTTGTGCTAGTTAGTCGTCCACAGACCTATAGACCAGTACATCTGGTGAGTCAGTTGTGCTAGTTAGTCGTCCACAGACCTATAGACCAGTACATCTGGTGAGTCAGTTGTGCTAGTTAGTCGTCCACAGACCTATAGACCAGTACATCTGGTGAGTCAGTTGTGCTAGTTAGTCGCCCACAGATCTATAGACCAGTACATCTGGTGAGTCAGTTGTGGTAGTTAGTCGCCCACAGACCTATAGACCAGTACATCTGGTGAGTCAGTTGTGCTAGTTAGTCGTCCACAGACCTATAGACCAGTACATCTGGTTTCTGCATGATTGTTATTTGGTTTCACCTCCCTGATGCGCCAAACAAAAAGTATCCGGTTTGCGCCTTTTAGCGTGAGTCCATTGTGTAGAGGTCTACAAAAGGGTAGACCAGTACATTCGGTTTCTGGATGCTTTTTATTCGGATTCGCCTTCCTAATGCGCTTAAAAAAATGACCGGATCCATGAGTCCATCCTCCTAGGCAAACAAGAGAATGACCGGATTTACACCAGAGAATGACCAGAGAATGACATTTACATCACTGAGAGATACATTTACATCACTGAGAGAGAGATACAGTAACATCACTTAGAGATAGTTACATCACTGAAAGAGATATACAGTCACATCACTGAGAGAGAGATACAGTTACATCACTGAGAGATACAGTTGGCAACTGTGCTCAGCGACTCATCAGCAGTCAATTAAATTTCACTTTTAACACTTGCGAGAGAGACAAGCCGACCCCAACTTGCGAGAGACCCAAGCCGATCCCAACTTGCGAGAGAGACAAGCCGACCCCAACTCTGTTGGATGCACAGTCAGGACGCAGAACACAATTTTATACCGGATGTCAGGGATCGAACTTAAGAATTCAATAAATTAATGCAAATTAGATATTGGTTGAAGCATAAATTATTAAATATGGAATGTTTGTTCCAAGAAATCACAAGATGATGTTGGGAATATGAGGAAAGCAAGACATCACGCAAAAATCAATCAGATGTGTCATAGTAGGTACCATGACTACGACTGAATTTATAGCGGGGAACAGGTAAAAATGTCGATTCAAAAATGTAAAATAATAGGGCACTGCACTCAATACCCTTACTAGCAAGCTCTTTGACAATCCAGCCATCATGAAACATAACAACGACTAGCAAGCTCTTTGACAATCCAGCCATCATGAAACATAACTACTAGCAAGCTCTTTGACAATCCAGCCATCATGAAACATAACAACGACTAGCAAGCTCTTTGACAATCCAGCCATCATGAAACATAACAACGACTAGCAAGCTCTTTGGCAATCCAGCCATCATGAAACATAACTACTAGCAAGCTCTTTGACAATCCAGCCATCATGAAACATAACTACTAGCAAGCTCTTTGACAATCCAGCCATCATGAAACATAACTACTAGCAAGCTCTTTGACAATCCAGCCATCATGAAACATAACAACGACTAGCAAGCTCTTTGACAATCCAGCCATCATGAAACATAACTACTAGCAAGCTCTTTGACAATCCAGCCATCATGAAACATAACTACTAAAGAATCTAAAACCGAAGGACGGACTTCATTGCACCGGGTTTTAACCCATATGGCTCGGTCTCTATCTGCAGAAATTGCCCGCCATCTGCCGAGATTATTGCATAAAGCACGAACTCCGTAGCTCTGATAACAACTGAGGGTCTCTGATAAAATGCACTCGTGAATAGAACCCACAATCTTCGGAACGCAAGGCAAGTGCTTAACCCTTCCCTCCCCTCCTCCCCCATACTAACAACTGCTTTATTTGAATATATTCAAGTTGACACTTGAGGGTCGAGGAAGAAGATATTTCACACAGTACCAACCAGAAACTAGATCAAGGGATAAACTACCTGCGCACAGGTGTAACAGTCAATACTAGTGTCTACACTAAGGAAGATATTTCACACAGTACCAACCAGAAACTAGATCAAGGGATAAACTACCTGCACACAGGTGTAACAGTCAACACTAGTGTCTACACTAAGAAAGATATTTCACACAGTACCAACCAGAAACTAGATCAAGGGATAAACTACCTGCACACAGGTGTAACAGTCAACACTAGTGTCTACACTAAGGAAGATATTTCACACAGTACCAACCAGAAACTAGATCAAGGGATAAACTACCTGCACACAGGTGTAACAGTCAACACTAGTGTCTACACTAAGGAAGATATTTCACACAGTACCAACCAGAAGCTAGATCAAGGGATAAACTACCTGCACACAGGTGTAACAGTCAACACTAGTGTCTACACTAAGGAAGATATTTCACACAGTACCAACCAGAAACTAGATCAAGGGATAAACTACCTGCACACAGGTGTAACAGTCAACACTAGTGTCTACACTAAGGAAGATATTTCACACAGTACCAACCAGAAGCTAGATCAAGGGATAAACTACCTGCACACAGGTGTAACAGTCAACACTAGTGTCTACACTAAGAAAGATATTTCACACAGGTGTAACAGTCAACACTAGTGTCTACACTAAGGAAGATATTTCACACAGGTGTAACAGTCAACACACAGGTGTCTACACTAGCACCAATAAATCTCTATGAATAAACTAAACTACAAAGCAATAATATAATAGTAATTTATGTGTGTGTGTGCTTCTTTAAAATGAAGTGCTATACTTTGTCAAAATGAGAGAATTCAGTGTAAGATTCTGCTTCGATTCACATGAAGCATTCATTCATTTATTCAGGTGAAGTGCCCCGTCAGCTGTAATGGAAGGGGTTTTTCCTTATGGTTAATTCGTGTCAACCTAAGATCGACGGGACGTTTGGTGGCGCCACTTACTATATTTCCCTGATTAACCATTCGGGTCAACCTAAGAACGGAACGCTTGGTGGCGCCACTTACTATATTTCCCTGATTAACCATTCGGGTCAACCTAGGAATGGGACGCTTGGTGGCGTCACTTACCAATATTTAATGTGAGTTTCATTACTAGATGGTTCAGCTTTGAAGGAATTATATATATATGCTTGCACCGCGTGTCAGGAACTTACTTACTTACTTAATCCCGTCATGCCTAGTGACACATAGGGCTTCAGAAAGGACTTTCCATGCTCTCCTGTCCCGTGCAACCTTCAGCGCAGAGCCCCACGTCAGAGATGCGGTGTCCAGTTCCTCTTCCATCATGCGCCTCCATGTTGTCCGTGGTCTGCCTTTCTTTCTCTTTCCCTCTGGTGTCCAAGTGAGGGCTATCCTTGCAGGCATTTCTTGTCTCATTCTCATAACATGTCCGAGCCATTTCCATCTTCTCTTTTTGGCGTGTCAGGAACGCTTTGAAGGAATTCTATATATATGCTTGCACCGCGTGTCATTAATGCTTTGAAGGAATTCTATTAATATACTAGCAGTTTTACCCATTCTTCGGACGGGGACTTTAGTTTAAATCTGGTTGTAAAGTCCCAAACAGTGCGAGATTGAGCATATTAAAGAAACATGCCCCGTTGTCCCAAAATCTGCTTCTTTCCCATTAAAAACAATACGTTTTCTCTCCATGTTTGGTGGGAACACTTTGTCAGTTGACCACATAAGATTAAAATGTCGCTCATTCCGATTGCTAGTAAAACCGTATACAATAGAATTCCCGTGAAAGTTGATAAATTGAATTTATTCAGAGTCAATTCTATCGTTGCAAATGATATTTATGTAGTTCTCATAATCAAATGTGTTAATAAAAATAGCATGTTTAAAAAAAATAGTTGTCCTTCCCGTGAGTTGAACATGGGACTATAGCATAGCAGCCAAGAATATAATGCAGTCTGCCACCGGACAGACATATTGAAAATGCAGGGGGGTGTCTTTACAAACAAATAATTAAGTGAAATATTCTCTGAAGTCACTGGGCGACCGCGAGTTTACTATGCAACCGCGAGTTTACTAGGTAACCGCGAGTTTACTAGGTAACCGCGAGTTTACTAGGTAACCGTGAGTTTACTAGGTAACCGCGAGTTTACTAGGTAACCGCGAGTTTACTATGCAACCGTGAGTTTACTAGGTAACCGCGAGTTTACTAGGTAACCGTGAGTTTACTAGGTAACCGTGAGTTTACTAGGTAACGCTGATTTGCTTTTTCTCTCGTTTTCATAAATATATTTGATTATTAAAAGACTTATTAAGATTTATTAAGAGACATCAATGTCATTAAGAGACCTTGCGTGAATGTTATTGAGAGACCTTGCGTGAATGTCATTAAGAAACAAAGAATGAAGAGGTTTGGCAACTTAATAAAAATGCAACAAACTCCACTGAATACAGCGTCTTCTATAACAGAACATCAGGAAAGAAGGCTAGTGGAAGACAAGGAAAAAGATGGTAAGATAACATAACAGAATCCTGTCAAAAGATGGTAAGATAACATATCAGAATCCTGTCAAAAAGGTGGTAAGATAACATAGCAGAATCCTGTCAAAAAGATGGTAAGATAACAGCAGAATCCTGTCAAAGGACAAAAATATCTATCACCCAAGACATTAGAAGAGCACAGAACAAAAACAGAAAACTACAACACTGGCCAACAACCCAGTAACATCGGGCAACAACCCAGTAACATCGGGCAACAACCCAGTAACATTGGGCAACAACCCAGTAACATCGGGCAACAACCCAGTAACCTTGTGACGACGACACAAGAAGAACATAAATATAATGGGATCGTTTTTTCTCTTCAGAAAATGACTTTGGCACTGGCTTAGTTCACATAAGGACCACCGCAGAAAAGAGCA
This sequence comes from Arion vulgaris, assembly GCA_020796225.1. NCBI lineage: Eukaryota > Metazoa > Mollusca > Gastropoda > Stylommatophora > Arionidae > Arion > Arion vulgaris. The sequence continues at coordinate 357,243 of CM036767.1, forward strand.
CATCTTTCGCCGAGTTTCCAGCCTAGAGTCCCGATTGTTTGTATTTATAGAAGAGTGTATACACAGTCCGAATATCTGTTGAGAGTTTACGGACATCAATTTAGATTGAGTATTTCTCACTTTACAGAAGATACACTCCAAGTTAATGGTCTCAACTCATCGCAGACTATCTTCTGTTTTTGTAGCTCCGGGGAATTCAGACAATCGGCGCCGAATGCCAGACCGTTCAAACACTTGCCGGAAAGACACTGTAGTACCACCGAGGTGTCAGGTAGCTCTCAGCCTAGAGGGATATTCAAACTGCCCCGGTGTTCTGAACAAGTGGCGATACTGTTGGCACTCGTCTCGTGGCTGATATTCAGTGCCTCTCCAAACAACGGAGAAGACCTATCCTGCACGAGCTGGTTAGATCGTGTTACACTGAGATAAACTGAACTTATAGCTATAAAGGTTAACACTCTCACTGGAACCAATGTTACTGCATTATGTTGGCATTCAACAAACACACAGTCCCTGCCAACAGATTTTTATTATTATTGTTAAAGTATCGGAGACTGATTCTTAGATTCCTAACTTCTGTGGAAATTCTGAATGTATATGTCTAGAGCAGTGATACCACCCAACGTTGGGGCGCATCTGACTACTGACTGTAAAGGCGGGGGCGCCGTGTGGCAATTGCAATAATAATCATAATAATAGCAATAATAAAGTCATATTAATAACATAAATACCAAATAATAACAGAGAGAAATACTTCATCTTGACTAAATGTTTAGTTTAGAGAAATACTTCATCTTGACTAAATGTTTAGTTTAGGAGAGAAATACTTCATCTTGACTAAATGTTTAGTTTAGGAGAGAAAAACTTCATCTTGACTAAATTGTTTAGTTTAGAGAAATACTTCATTTTGACTAAATGTTTAGTTTAGGAGAGAAATACTTCATCTTGACTAAATGTTTAGTTTAGAGAAATACTTCTTGACTAAATGTTTAGTTTAGAGAAATACTTCATCTTGACTAAATGTTTAGTTTAGAGAAATACTTCTTGACTAAATGTTTAGTTTAGAGAAATACTTCATCTTGACTAAATTGTTTAGTTTAGAGAAATACTTCATTTTGACTAAATGTTTAGTTTAGAGAGAAAACTTCATCTTTACTAAATGTTTAGTTTAGAGAAATACTTCATTTTGACTAAATGTTTAGTTTAGGAGAGAAATACTTCATCTTGACTAAATGTTTAGTTTAGGAGAGAAATACTTCATCTTGATGTTTAGTTTAGGAGAGAAAAACTTAATCTTGACTAAATGTTTAGTTTAGGAGAGAAAAACTTCATCTTGACTAAATGTTTAGTTTAGGAGAGAAAAACTTCATCTTGACTAAATTGTTTAGTTTAGAGAAAAACTTCATCTTGACTAAATTGTTTAGTTTAGAGAAATACTTCATCTTGACTAAATGTTTAGTTTAGAGAAATACTTCATCTTGACTAAATGTTTAGTTTAGGAGAGAAATACTTCACCTTCACTAAATGTTTAGTTTAGAGAAATACTTCATCTTGACTAAATGTTTAGTTTAGAGAAATACTTCATCTTGACTAAATGTTTAGTTTAGAGAAATACTTCTTGACTAAATGTTTAGTTTAGGAGAGAAATACTTCATCTTGACTAAATGTTTAGTTTAGAGAAATACTTCATCTTGACTAAATGTTTAGTTTAGGAGAGAAAAACTTCACCTTCACTAAATGTTTAGTTTAGAGAAAAAAACTAAATTGTTTAAATGGAAAAACCGAAAGATATTGTTTTTAAGACGTATATTTTCCTCTTTTGATTAGCATTACAACCGGCGTGTAAAATAGGGCACAGGGGATGTATCACAAGAGTGCTAATACACCCACGGGCACCGTGTTGAACAGCACTGGTTAGATCAGGATTGTACAGTCGACTGCTGTGTCCTGGTCTGAGACGCAGAATGACAACTTGTTCTAATATGTTCATTATATAGTAGTAGCAGTCTTGTGTTGGTAATGCCGATTTTCTCATTGATTTAATCATTCTTTTAGTTTGGTGACACATTAACTAGTATACCCGGCCAACCAATCTGCTGTCTTATTTATACCCAGCCAACCAATCTGCTGTCTTATTTATACCCAGCCAGCCAATGTGCTGTCTTATTTATACCCAGCCAGCCAATGTGCTGTCTTATTTATACCCAGCCAACCAATCTGCTGTCTTATTTATACGCGGCCAACCAATCTGCTGTCTTATTTATACCCAGCCAACCAATCTGCTGTCTTATTTATACGCGGCCAACCAATCTGCTGTCTTATTTATACCCAGCCAACCAATCTGCTGTCTTATTTATACCCAGCCAGCCAATGTGCTGTCTTATTTATACCCAGCCAGCCAATGTGCTGTCTTATTTATACCCAGCCAACCAATCTGCTGTCTTATTTATACCCAGCCAACCAATCTGCTGTCTTATTTATACCCAGCCAACCAATCTGCTGTCTTATTTATACCCAGCCAACCAATCTGCTGTCTTATTTATACCCGGCCAACCAATCTGCTGTCTTATGTATACTCAGCGAACCAATCTGCTGTCTTATTTATACCCGGCCAACCAATGTGCTGTCTTATGTATACTCAGCGAATCAATCTGCTGTCTTATGTATACCCAGCCAACCAATCTGCTGTCTTATGTATACCCAGCCAACCAATGTGCTGTCTTATGTATACCCAGCCAACCAATCTGCTGTCTTATGTATACCCAGCCAACCAATGTGCTGTCTTATGTATACTCAGCGAACCAATCTGCTGTCTTATTTATACCCAGCCAACCAATCTGCTGTCTTATTTATACCCGGCCAACCAATCTGCTGTCTTATTTATACCCAGCCAACCAATCTGCTGTCTTATTTATACCCAGCCAACCAATGTGCTGTCTTATGTATACTCAGCGAACCAATCTGCTGTCTTATTTATACCCAGCCAACCAATCTGCTGTCTTATTTATACCCAGCCAACCAATCTGCTGTCTTATGTATACTCAGCGAACCAATCTGCTGTCTTATGTATACCCAGCCAACCAATCTGCTGTCTTATTTATACCCAGCCAACCAATGTGCTGTCTTATGTATACTCAGCGAACCAATCTGCTGTCTTATTTATACCCAGCCAACCAATCTGCTGTCTTATTTATACCCGGCCAACCAATCTGCTGTCTTATGTATACTCAGCGAACCAATCTGCTGTCTTATTTATACCCGGCCAACCAATGTGCTGTCTTATGTATACCCAGCGAACCAATCTGCTGTCTTATGTATACCCAGCCAACCAATCTGCTGTCTTATTTATACCCAGCCAACCAATGTGCTGTCTTATGTATACTCAGCGAACCAATCTGCTGTCTTATTTATACCCAGCCAACCAATCTGCTGTCTTATTTATACCCAGCCAACCAATCTGCTGTCTTATTTATACGCGGCCAACCAATCTGCTGTCTTATTTATACCCAGCCAACCAATCTGCTGTCTTATTTATACCCGGCCAACCAATCTGCTGTCTTATGTATACTCAGCGAACCAATCTGCTGTCTTATTTATACCCAGCCAACCAATGTGCTGTCTTATGTATACTCAGCGAACCAATCTGCTGTCTTATGTATACCCAGCCAATCAATGTGCTGTCTTATGTATACTCAGCGAACCAATCTGCTGTCTTATTTATACCCAGCCAACCAATCTGCTGTCTTATTTCCTAGTATTCCACAATGAGACAGTACCCACTATATAGCAACCTTCCATTAGTTGCATATCTCAGACAGTACCCACTATATAGCAACCTTCCGTTAGTTGCATATCTCAGTACCCACTATATAGCAACCTTCCGTTAGTTGTATATCTCAGTACCCACTATATAGCAATCTTCCGTTAGTTGTATATCGACCTTCCGTTAGTTGTATATCGACCTTCCGTTAGTTGTATATCGACCTTCCGTTAGTTGTAGCTCAGACCTGTAGACCAGGTATTTGCTTACACCGGAAGTGTTTGATCATGTATCTATCACCAAATACAACCAGACGTTGTGGCACGAGATTGATGATGACAGCTTCTTGATTGATTATCTCAATCTTTGCATCACAGTCATGACAGCTTCTTGATTGATTATCTCAATCTTTGCATCACAGTCATGACAGCTTCTTGATTGATTATCTCAATCTTTGCATCACAGTCATGACATTTTTTTTATTGTAATCTCATCCTATCCTCTACGATGATTTTTGGGAAGGTGGGGGAAGAGGGTTGATATTATATGTACACTCCTGTTTATCCATTCTGCTAATGCATCCGTGTATAACCTGATCCAGGTCTTGTGGGTATTCTTCATCGAAAAGCCGTCATTCAAACAAATATTTCAATGAAACGTTGGCTGGTATTAACCCATTGACCTGTCACGCTTGACTGAAACAGTGGCATGTCGAGGTTACAGAAACAAACTTGACATTTTGACATAGCTCTATAACTAAGAACATTTTTCTCATTTCTTTCTCAAGTATTTCCACACATAATATAATCTTTCTCAAGTATTTCCACACATAATATAATCTTTCTCAAGTATTTCCACACATAATATAACCTTTCTAAAGTATTTCCACACATAATATAATCTTTCTAAAGTATTTCCACACACAATATAATCTTTCTCAAGTATTTCCACACACAATATAATCTTTCTAAAGTATTTCCACACACAATATAATCTTTCTCAAGTATTTCCACACACAATATAATCTTTCTAAAGTATTTCCACACATAATATAATCTTTCTCAAGTATTTCCACACACAATATAATCTTTCTCAAGTATTTCCACACACAATATAATCTTTCTCAAGTATTTCCACACATAATATAATCTTTCTCAAGTATTTCCACACACAATATAATCTTTCTCAAGTATTTCCACACACAATATAATCTTTCTAAAGTATTTCCACACATAATATAATCTTTCTTAAGTATTTCCACACATAATATAATCTTTCTAAAGTATTTCCACACATAATATAATCTTTCTCAAGTATTTCCACACACAATATAATCTTTCTAAAGTATTTCCACACATAATATAATCTTTCTAAAGTATTTCCACACATAATATAATCTTTCTCAAGTATTTCCACACACAATATAATCTTTCTCAAGTATTTCCACACACATATATATATAATCTTTCTAAAGTATTTCCACACATAATATAATCTTTCTCAAGTATTTCCACACATAATATAATCTTTCTCAAGTATTTCCACACACAATATAATCTTTCTAAAGTATTTCCACACATAATATAATCTTTCTAAAGTATTTCCACACATAATATAATCTTTCTCAAGTATTTCCACACACAATATAATCTTTCTAAAGTATTTCCACACATAATATAATCTTTCTCAAGTATTTCCACACATAATATAATCTTTCTCAAGTATTTCCACACACAATATAATCTTTCTAAAGTATTTCCATACATAATATAATCTTTCTCAAGTATTTCCACACATAATATAATCTTTCTCAAGTATTTCCACACATAATATAATCTTCCTCAAGTATTTCCACACATAATATAATCTTTCTCAAGTATTTCCACACATAATATAATCTTTCTCAAGTATTTCCACACATAATAATCTTTCTCAAGTATTTCCACACATAATATAATCTTTCTAAAGTATTTCCACACATAATATAATCTTTCTCAAGTATTTCCACACATAATATAATCTTTCTCAAGTATTTCCACACATAATATAATCTTTCTCAAGTATTTCCACACATAATAATCTTTCTCAAGTATTTCCACACATAATATAATCTTTCTAAAGTATTTCCACCTTTCTCAAGTATTTCCACACATAATATAATCTTTCTCAGAACCACACTCCTTCATTGTGTAGATCAAAGAGAGAGAGAGAGAGAGAGAGAGAGAGAGAGAGAGAGAGAAAGAGCATGGCAATTTGGAGAACAAAGTAAAGACTGCCCTAATACCGTATTTCATCAAATATCTCACAGCAGTGACTTCCCTAACACAATAGTGTCTGCCCTAACACAGTAGTGTATGCCCTAACATAGTAGTTACTGCCCTGACACAGTAGTGTATGCCCTAACACAGTAGTTACTGCCCTGACACAGTAGTGACTGCCCTAACACAGTAGTGACTGCCCTAACACAGTAGTGACTGCCCTAATATAGTAGTTACTGCCCTGACACAGTAGTTACTGCCCTAACACAGTAGTTACTGCCCTAACATAGTAGTTCTTCAAATATCTTACAATAGTGACTGCCCTAACATAGTATTTCTTCAAATATCTTACAATAGTGACTGCCCTAACATAGTAGTGACTGCGCATAAATTCATAACCAACGACATTTTGTTTCAATTATCAAGGTATGAAAACGAATTTATTTAACTTTTCCTTACTTTGAGCGTCAGACTGTCACCGTATCTATTTTCAAGGTTAGGAGCTAATCTTGAGTGGGAGAGGGTGGGGCGGGCGGGGGGGCGAGGTTTATCATTGGGTAGTACCCTGGCTTAACTAAGTCCTCAATTTCCACTGCTATTTTTAAAATTAATACTTGTATTGAATGTATGAATACCTGGTAGATCGGGGGCGAGTAAACCCACGTACGGGGAAACAGCACCTATTTTAAAAGTTGACAAATGAGAGAGTGGGAACCGAGAGAAGAAATTTGCCTCCTCTAAGTTAGTGCAAATTAAAATTCAAAAATGATAGAATTATCTATTGTATTTTTATTCCAAAAACAGCTAGATACAAGAAAGCGTATAAATCCGTCGTTGGCAGCCCCGGCTAAAATAAATATTGTTTGTATCTATCAAGATTTGTTAGGAGTGCTTGGTTGCTCATGCGCCGCAAACGATGTATGTATTTCAGATTGTACTAAGGTAAATAAAACAACTAACGATGAATGGCGATCCAAGTTTGGGGCACAGTTTGTATTGCTTGAGAGAGATGGAAATACCAGCTTGAATGGCGATCCAAGTTTGGGGCCTAGTTTGTATTGCGAGAGAGAGAGAGAGAGAGAGAGAGAGAGAGAGAGATGGAAATACCAGCTTGAATGGTGATCCAAGTTTGGGGCCCAGTTTGTATTGCTTGAGAGAGAGATGGAAATACCAGCTTGAATGGTGATCCAAGTTTGGGGCCCAGTTTGTGAGAGATGGAGAGAGAGAGAGAGAGAGAGAGAGAGAGAGAGAGAGAGAGAGATACCAGCTATGTATTCCTTCAGTAAAGCTAAAAAAAACGTATATTATTTTATATATAGTGTAGATAGATATATGGCAATTTTCGTCTTTACATGAGATAATTTCCTTTCTCTCCAAACCACTGTGACGTTTAATGTTGCCAAACATATTTCATCTTCCCAGACATGATGTTATTTACAAGCCAATGTTACTCGATATGCCGGTATTGTATTGTGTTTTTTATCCACTCTGTCCAGGACATTCTAAGAACTATTCTCTAACAGAACTGTTTCCAGTACATTCTAAGAACTATTCTCTAACAGAACTGTTTCCAGGACATTCTAAGAACTATTCTCTAACAGAACTGTTTCTAGGACATTCTAAGAACTATTCTCTAACAGAATTGTTTCTAGGACATTCTAAGAACTATCCTCTAACAGAATTGTTTCTAGGACATTCTAAGAACTATTCTCTAACAGAATTGTTTCTAGGACATTCTAAGAACTATTCTCTAACAGAACTGTTTCTAGGACATTCTAAGAACTATTCTCTAACAGAATTGTTTCTAGGACATTCTAAGAACTATCCTCTAACAGAATTGTTTCCAGGATATTCTAAGACAACTATCCTCTAACAGAATTGTTTCCAGGATATTCTAAGACAACTATCCTCTAACAGAATTGTTTCCAGGATATTCTAAGACAACTATCCTCTAACAGAATTGTTTCCAGGATATTCTAAGACAACTATCCTCTAACAGAATTGTTTCCATGACATTCTAAGACAACTATCCTCTAACAGAATTGTTTCAAAAACTTCCAGATTTCTAACACATCTATTCTTATTTAACCCTTGTTATCCCTATTTTATTAATTCAGAATTTGGCAAGTGGGTGTTACTGTGACGGCTACTGAGTTTGTGCTTGTTTCTCTTCGAAAGATTCTGCATCTTTGCGTAATGTTGTTTTCCACATAATTTGGTCGTCAGCTAGTTTTTCCTATCTGTTGTGACCGATAGAAAAGTTCTTCACTGAGGTCTTACAGACATCCTTATATCTGAGCAGTGGTCTGTCTTGATGACTCTTTCCTTCGGAATGTTCAAAGAACAACACTTGTTGTAGTATTCATCTATTATCCATTCTTCTCACATGTCCCAGCCATTTTAGCTTTGTACTGCTTAATATCTCCATGATGGATGCTAAGTTTGCACGTTGCAGTACTTCAGAGTTGGCCATCTTGTCATACAACCCGATGTTCATAATCATGCGGAGGCACCAACAATGACAGAGGTTATGTCTACAAGACTCCTCTCATGTCTTGAGTAACTGTCCATGTTTTCTTGTGCCGAGGTTGGAGACTTTTATTTAGCCATATGTAGCAGTGACTTTGACTAATTTGTGCAGGCAACAAAACTACACAGTAGAGATCTGCGAATAGTATTGATTCGTTAACAAGTAATCTCAAGAGGAAAAAGTAATCGTTACACGTTACTATATTTGCATCAGTTAGAACATTAGTATCGGTAACTCTACATATCGGATCATATTCTGGGGATTACGTAATTGCATACTTCAGGATAGACACCAATGTGATGATGCACACACACTGACTAAATAACGAGTATTTGTCCCGTGTTTGTCTATTTGTTTTTTCGGAAGCTCTTAATACCTGTACCCTGTTTATTTGCTGATCATATTCGTTACTTCCGTTGCTTCCTCTGGGGTTCTTGATAAAAAAAACCTCTGTGTGCTCATCATATAATAAATATGAAGCTACTTTGAATGATGTATACATGTTTGTTATATGTGTATACATGTGTGTATGTATGATATTGTCTCGTCTCAAATATATACAAGCACAATAAGCTTATAGTATGTGTTTGTGCAGACATTGATGGAACGAACCCTACCTGATTGTTCTGTGTCTAGTTAAATAACGAGCGTTTGAGAAAGACACTCCCCGTGAGTCATTTTTTAGAATGGTTCATTGGTTGTGTTCGTAAAAACGCTCATATTGCTAGGCTAGGCGATTGGTGTCGTAAGAACTAGGGTAAGTGGTTCGAGTCCCGTGTTTGTCTATTTGTTTTTTCCAAAGCTCTTAATACCTGTACATTGTTTATTTGTTGATCATATTCGTTACTTCCGTTGCTTCATCTGGGGTTCTTGATAAAAAAAACTCTGTGTGCTCATCTTATACTTGAAAGTAACTGAAACGTATATCGCAACTTCAGAGTACTTTTTGCAAATATCCGGAAAGACAACATAAGGATGTGCACAGATAATAGTAGGTCAGAACGTACCATTAGTCGAGCTGGATAGTAGGTCAGATAGTAGGTCAGAACGTGCCATTAGTCGAGCTGGATAGTAAGTCAGATAGTAGGTCAGATAGTAGGTAAGATAGTAGGTCAGAATGTGCCATTAGTAGAGCTGGATAGTAGGTCAGATAGTAGGTCAGAATGTGCCATTAGTCGAGCTGGATAGTAGGTCAGATAGTAGGTCAGATAGTAGGTCAGATAGTAGGTCAGATAGTATGTCAGATAGTAGGTCAGAACGTGCCATTAGTCGAACTGGATAGTAAATCAGATAGTAGGTCAGATAGTAGGTCAGAACGTGCCATTAGTCGAGCTGGATAGTAGGTCAGAACGTGCCATTAATCGAGCTGGATAGTAGGTCAGAACGTGCCATTATTCGAGCTGGATAGTAAGTCAGATAGTAAGTCAGATAGTAGGTCAGATAGTAAGTCAGATAGTAGGTCAGATAGTAGGTCAGATAGTAGGTCAGAACGTGCCATTAATCGAGCTGGATAGTAGGTCAGATAGTAAGTCAGATAGTAGGTCAGATAGTAAGTCAGATAGTAAGTCAGATAGTAAGTCAGATAGTAAGTCAGATAGTAGGTCAGATAGTAGGTCAGAACGTGCCATTAGTCGAGCTGGATAGAACGCGTACTGAGAAACAATCTAGATATCATCCTAGGAACTATCATGCAGTGAACCACGGAGGGATGAACGATAGACAGACCGAAGATAACCTGTCGAAGAACAGTGAAGACGGAGAAGAACAGTATGTGTTAGATTATTGATTCAAGGATGGCCAAGAACCAAGAACGTTTTAGAGCTTTGCTTTCCTACAAGACCAAACATGGCGTGTCGTGTATGTCACCGACTTTGCCCAGGACAAAGATTAAAAGATGACGAGGAGTGTACCCCTGTGGCTTACCGTACTTATTTCATTCTCCCAGTCCTGCTGTATCGTATATAAAACTTGTAGAAGAAATCTCCCTGTCCTGCTGTATCGTATATAAAACTTGTAGAAGAAATCTCCCTGTCCTGCTGTATCGTATATAAAACTTGTAGAAGAAATCTCCCTGTCCTGCTGTATCGTATATAAAACTTGTAGAAGAAATCTCCCAGTCCTGCTGTATCGTATATAAAACTTGTAGAAGAAATCTCCCTGTCCTGCTGTATCGTATATAAAACTTGAAGAAGAAATCTCCCTGTCCTGCTGTATCGTATATAAAACTTGTAGAAGAAATCTCCCTGTCCTGCTGTATCGTATATAAAACTTGTAGAAGAAATCTCCCTGTCCTGCTGTATCGTATATAAAACTTGTAGAAGAAATCTCCCTGTCCTGCTGTATCGTATATAAAACTTGTAGAAGAAATCTCCCTGTCCTGCTGTATCGTATATAAAACTTGTAGAAGAAATCTCCCTGTCCTGCTGTATCGTATATAAAACTTATAGAAGAAATCTCCCTGTCCTGCTGTATCGTATATAAAACTTGTAGAAGAAATCTCCCTGTCCTGCTGTATCGTATATAAAACTTGTAGAAGAAATCTCCCTGTCCTGCTGTATCGTATATAAAACTTGTAGAAGAAATCTCCCTGTCCTGTTGTATCGTATATAAAACTTGTAGAAGAAATCTCCCTGTCCTGCTGTATCGTATATAAAACTTATAGAAGAAATCTCCCTGTCCTGCTGTATCGTATATAAAACTTGTAGAAGAAATCTCTATGTACTCATGTCTATTTCGACACCCAACCCATTGTTCCACATCAGAGCTATTATATGTATCTAATTCTCCCATCATGCATTTCTAAAAACATACAAATATGGCGGACGATAGAAAATGGAGTCTGTCAAGATTCGATATGATAGCGCTGAAAAACGGAAAAAAATACCAAGAGGCTGACACACACACCAGAGCATGTCATGCAGGACTGTTCTCTCATGAGTGAGCTGAGAAACAACATGTGGTCATACCCAGTCGACCTAAAAAATAAGCTTTTATGACATCTGACAGACCTGAAGCTGACTGTCCAGTTTGGGGTCCACAATAAACTAAGTGCATGACGAGAGATCGCTGAAGAAAAAGAAGGACACACATAATGCAGCCTGTCACAGTGTTCCAGTATGATATCTAGAGAGGACGGTTTAGACAATCAGCATACATATTCTTCGATATCCGCTTAGGGAGACTGAGCGCTTATGGGCATGTCCGAGGTGCAATGAAGTCAGTTATTAAACGTATTCTTCTTCCAACGCTGTATATCGACCACTTGTTAACCACTCTGTGTGATTTGTATGTGAATTGAGCCTAAGAGCGATTGAAATTTGTGCCAGTTATGCGCCTACAAGTAGGCCAGCACATCCTTTTGCGATGTTTTTTATTTTCTAGAGTTGCTTTCCTTAGCCCTACCTCAGTCGCCTCTTACGACATGCCTTGTATGTTACAGTGTTACTATTCTTTGCTCCCCTTGTGAGTCCCGGCAACACACACGATGAAACACTGGGACAAGAAACATGCGGTTTTGTTATTTATTTCAGTCGGGCGGAGATGGTACAAAGTCTGATCTGTACTAATGGGAGAACATGAACCTATTCTTAAGTTACAGGTCGCGAGAAGGAACTCTTCGTGGCCTGGCGTGACTCGTACGTGTCACAACCTGGCAGGCATAAAATACCCTAGGCTAGAGACTGCCCCTTTGTGTGTGACATTTCATACCTGACCTCAAAACTGTTAAGCAAGGTCTGTTAGTAACCGGTTGATTTCAATAGGAAAGTGTTCAAGTCTCATATCTTTTCATGGTTGACGGTACTGACAGTTTGGCAAGCTTATAAAAAGTTGGCATGTGAAAAACGAAAACTAGAAGACAACATTTCAATATTTGAGATAATGACCTACTTTCTTTAGTTTCCTTTCAGAAGATCATTCTTATAAATTTTATTATCGTGGGGTGGGGTTGGGCGGGGGCGATTTCTGTGGCTATGTGGTTAAGCCCTTTGCCTTGTGAGTCGAAGGTCGTGGGATCGAGTACGGACCGCGCCATTCTGTTCACGAGTGCAGTTTTTCCAGAGACCCTAGGATTGTTGCTGGAGCTAGGGAGTTCGTGCTTTGTGCACTACTCTCGCCAGGTGGCGTGCCATTTCTGCGGAGAGGGACCGAGCCGTATGGGGTAAAACCCGGTGCAATGAAGTCAATCCTTCGGCTTTTAACCCTTTAGCTGCTAAAGACGTATATATACGTTTTGCCCATTCACTTCTAAAGACGCATTAACACGTCTGTTATTATATCTCCTCTGTGAGCTAAAGACGTGTTAACGTGTTTAATCCACCACCTGGCCTCGGCCACACAGAGGTATAATCCACCACTTGGCCTCGGCCACACAGAGGTATAATCCACCACCAGGCCTCGGCCACACAGAGGTATAATCCACCACCAGGCCTCGGCCACACAGAGGTATAATCCACCACCTGGCCTCGGCCACACAGAGGTATAATCCACCACCAGGCCTCGGCCACACAGAGGTATAATCCACCACCAGGCCTCGGCCACACAGAGGTATAATCCACCACCAGGCCTCGGCCACACAGAGGTATAATCCACCACCAGGCCTCGGTCACACAGAGGTATAATCCACCACCTGGCCTCGGCCACACAGAGGTATAATCCACCACCAGGCCTCGGCCACACAGAGGTATAATCCACCACCAGGCCTCGGCCACACAGAGGTATAATCCACCACCAGGCCTCGGCCACACAGAGGTATAATCCACCACCAGGCCTCGGCCACACAGAGGTATAATCCACCATCAAACAAACTTTCAGATAATAAGTAATGTCTCTAAAGTCGGAGTAAAGCTAGTCTGAATGGCAAGGGACACTGGTGATAGAGTAAGCAAGCTTTCACGCAAAAATCAGTCAGAGGCGGCATAAGGCGTCCTGACTACGTTTGAAATTATAGCGGGCGAACGAAAACAAACGTTCTCGACCTAAATACTTTACCTAATGGTAACTAAACTTTCTATATGTGACTTCCGGGGCAACAAATGTGACAAATCGGTACACTAGGTGGAGACAAATGTGACATATCTGTACAGTAGGTGGAGACAAATGTGACATATATGTACACTAGGTGGAGACAAATGTGACACATCTGTACACTAGGTGGAGACAAATGTGACATATCTGTACACTAGGTGGAGACAAATGTGACATATCTGTACTCTAGGTGGAGACAAATGTGACATATCTGTATACTAGGTGGAGACAAATGTGACACATCTGTACAGTAGGTGGAGACAAATGTGACATATCTGCCTTGACAATATCCGATCTGCAGTAAAACAATCTAGCTATAACCTTTATAATAATATAAACGGGTTTTTATACAATTATTATTCAAGACTTTGAGACGGGGTTTTATAGAAGAATTGGTAATATTATTCCGCTCATTTCTTGGTCAATTTTTAAACTTTCCAGTCATCTATTGACCATACCACTTTCTCCAGTCATCTATTGACCATACCACTTTCCAGTCATCTATTGACCATACCACTTTCTCCAATCAACTATTGGCCACTTTCTCATTTAACACATTTTTTGGTAACATTCTAGACATAAGCGAACATAAGTACTGTTCAGTGCACGGCTGTGAAGTGTATACCTCGCCATTCTACGGCTGCAAAGTGTATACCTCGCCCTTCTACGGCTGTGAAGTGTATACCTCGCCCTTCTACGGCTGTGAAGTGTATACCTCGCCCTTCTACGGCTGTGAAGTGTATACCTCGCCCTTCTACGGCTGTGAAGTGTATACCTCGCCATTCTACGGCTGCAAAGTGTGTACCTTGCCATTCTACGGCTGTGAAGTGTATACCTTGCCATTCTACGGCTGTAAAGTGTGTACCTCGCCATTCTACGGCTGTAAAGTGTGTACCTTGCCATTCTACGGCTGTAAAGTGTGTACCTTGCCATTCTACGGCTGTGAAGTGTATACCTTGCCATTCTACGGCTGTAAAATGTGTACCTTGCCATAGAAGGTTTTAGTCAGTCACACACAATAACAACTTCTTTCCCACACTTTGATATCTCCATTTTCCTCTTCGTTCCATCCCCAATCTCGCATACATTCCACACTAACACAAACCCACACTAACACACGCCAACATACGTCAACACACACACTAACACACACACACACACACACACAAACATCAAGTGTGTTAGAGAATAACAGTTCACTTTCTTTTTTTTTTATTATCAGAACTCCTTATCAGATATCAGTCAAGGTCAACCAGGTTCACACATAATTTTGTGGGAAAATGTGTGAGTACAACACCTCGAGAAGAAAACAACCCAAAATCAGTGGCTTCTAGTCATCTGTTCTCACGCACAAACGTAATGGTTTGTTGAAGAACTGGTTTCATTTGAAACATTCAGTCTACAACTGGTCGAACGATGGGAAAACTTTCATTTCATCTCTCATCCCATTGGTTGAATCACGTAAAGTCCCTTTCTCATTGGCTGAATTACTTGACTGTTGCTCCGTGAACAGACGCTATGCTAACTTGGCGCGTGCATTTTCAATGCCACTCTCATCCCTGTTGCCTGCTGTTTCACTTTTAATGTTTCAAAAAAAGAAATGTATGAGGTGAGTATCTCGTGAGAATTTTGAAATGGCGATTCTTACACGCACGCGAGCTTTCCCGTACATAAGTGCTGCTCATCATGGACTTGAAGACCGACCCGTTCTCAGACACGCCGCTGGTGAAAACAATAACGAGGGCATCTTTTCCCACATTGATTTCAACTGGTAGGTCGTGGGTGAGTGACACAGGATGGACGCATAACACGTGGTCAGGTGGAATTTTTGTCTAAGAAAAGTCAACGGAATAGAAGGAAACAAGTATACTAGAGAATGACAGATGTCTAAACTTTCCACCTTCCATACAACTTGTCTGTGAAAGATCTTACACTTGTTCTAGGAAAGAACTATCTCTAACCAAGAACTGATTACACAGTGCCAGCAAGATAATATGAACACCATCATCCTAAAGAGAATCTGGAGATGAATGGAGCATGTCATATGCATGGGGACTTACTCTGTCACAAAAAAACTTAATTGGGATGGACACTAGAGGGTAAATGAAAACCTGGAAGACCCAACATGATCTAGAGCAGCGTTTCCCATAGTGGACGGTACCGCCTTCCTCCCCAGTCGGCGCTGAAGACTTCCAGGGGGCGATAGTGGGTTCAGAAGCATTTAAGGGAAGTTTTTTCGTGATTTTGCGATTGAATAATCATTACAAATTTGAATTCTGCATTTTAATTCATCTTATGCCCATCTTACACGATTCATTTTTTCATCAATTTTCTATATGTATATAATCATTTGAAAATTGACCATGTATGACAGAAATATATATCAATTTTCTATGTCAAAGTGAAAATAGAGCATGTGTATATATATGGGGGCGTTGTCAAACTGTTATAATGGGGGAGGGGAGGGCGTTACAAAGTTTATGACCTAATTTTGAAGTTATATACAAACGTAATGTAAGAAATACAGGTAGATCGACAAAATGTATGAGAAATGTAAGTTTGTAGAAACACGGGTAGAATGACAAAAGGTGGGATAAATGAAAATTGTAGAAACACAGGTATATAACAACATTCAGACCGTTGTCAACGTATGTCTTCAGCGTATTCTCAGACTGAGATGGTATGATAGAGTTGCAAATACAGACATGTGGATAAGAACAGGTCAAGAAACCTTGGTGACCCAAGTTAAGATGAGAAAATGCCTATGGGTTGAGTATTTAAACTCTGCGACAGCGGTTCTCACATTCAGAACTAATACCCCAAAAGTTAAACTCGCTTAACAATATATTATTTAACACATTTCAACGTCCATTGATTATGCTAAAACCTGTACTTAGAGTCCAGATAGGAAACGTTTTGAGAAATATTTAGTTTATGAGCTCTCACTTTAGTCCCCCAACATCAGTACTAGAAACAACGACTATCAAGTTGCTGCGGCGTCGTAGCAACGTTTTGTGAAGAGCCTCTCAGATCTCTTGAAAGGACTGATGCTCTTCAATTTTGCTACTCTTGATAATGGGGACGAGGTTGCAATAAGATAACAGCAGATAATGAGCATGCAGATACCCTTTGTATTGCAGTAGAACATAGTAGTCGATAGATAGACATTTGTGGCAGTTTCACAATTGAAGATGAACAAATATGGAAGTTAAACAAGTTATGGGAAAATGATGTGTGCTGTTTAATATAAGTGTTACAGAAGAGTTCTCCGTATATCTTGGACAGAGATGATAACAAATAAATCTATCTAGAATGAACTTAAAATCAAAGAAAACTGGCTGATGCTACAAATAAAAAAGTGAAAATTGAAGTATTTTGAACATATAAGAGGACACGAAGGGTTGGAGATGACGACCATTATGGAAGGAGGCATCACTGCAAAGAGAAGAGGAAGATCACGGAGAAGATGCGCCTGTGTGTTGCTGGGGTCCACAAGAGGAGCAAAGAATAGTAACACTGCCACCTACATACAAGATATGTCTTAAGAGTCGACTGAGTAGTGTGGCCTTAGGGAAACTACCCTAGTAAATAAAAGCGTCGTTGACATCGGATGTGCTGGCCTATTTGTAGGCGCATAATTGGCACAACGTACAATCGCTCTTAGCTCAGATCATATATAAATCAAAAAGAGTGGTTTAACAAGTGGTCGATATGAAGCGTTCAAAAAGAAGAAAATGTATACAGGATGAAACTGATGATTTCAGCATGACGGTTGCAGAGAGACGAGATATCTGGCCTATGAGAGAACACTTCAGAAGGACTGTTGTGTGGCAAAGTTCTGGTCAGGACAAGCTACTTACTACATACTGTACTATTATACACACTTAAAATAGAACGCACAGACTACACACAGACTACACTGTACGATACATACCTGATCTGACAGTTGCAGTGGTTACAAATGTGTTGCCCAACGCTACGTGCCGCAAGCAACAACACAATTACCAGGTGAAACAACAAGAACAACTTGGTGGTATCCATGGTGACGATACAACATGAAGTGGAATGTATCAGCAGTATAAAATACAAAGTTAATTTATTCAAGTAAATTAGCATCAAATAGAATTATGAACTTTCTCCAGGTTCACACGAAGACGTGTAACCTCGGGTTATAACGTTACAACTACATTCCTTGGTAAACCTTCACTTAAGAACTGTCACTGGTAATACTGCCTTCACTTAAGAACTGTCACTGGTAATAATGGTTTATACCAAACTCTCAACACTGATGAGATCATAAAATGCCTAATTTTGCCATCAGTGAAACATTATATATTAATCTCATATCTTCATTTTAAGCCAGCACATAACATCCGTTTTTAATTAGTAGCTTTCATCTGTGTTCTTATTTGTTGAAATCTCATTATGATTATTAAATGTGTGTTCCTCAAATCACAATTTCATTACTAACTGTACACGCGATGTATATATATATATGTAACATTACTAACGTGATGTATGTAACATTACTAACAACATTGTCTATATGATATAGTTGACATATTTGTGTACTTATCAATATCTGTATTGATTAGTCGAGATATCATCGTTACTAGTATTACTGATAACATGTACTGATTTATTGCTATATAAGAACGCTGTCATAATATACGATCATACATGTACCCAACGCCTGTACCCAACGCCTGTACCCAACGCCTGTAGTACTGCTAGGAAATGTAACCACAAAAATGTTCAGTTTTTAAATGCGTACTTTTCTCTATTATTGAACTTGATAAAGTCGATCCGATCTATTAATCACTAAATATCGAACAGGGAATACACACAAACTATGAATGAAATATGGTTATCTGAAATTCGCAGATAAATCCCACATAGGAACAGCGAACTTTCAGAAAACAAGTTCGCACTCGAATCATTCTATCAGTAGATATGAACTGCTATCCTGCGTCAAGTCCGTTATGAAAAATTGTCTAGCTAGTGGACCTGAGTTTCGTTTGCCCTCAACAGGTGGCTCGATCTACTGTACCGCAGAGGCCACGAGCCTTCTCATGGTGTACGCGTTGCTGACTGCGTTTAGGGCGTGTCTTAGCGCAAATGGAAATACGTCGTCTGCTGACAACAGAACAAACGTCAAGGGAGATAATTGTGATTTTTCGAAATATTATTTGTTGGAAGATGCCTGAAATGTCGAAGTTTCGACTATTATACAAAATGCACGTTTTACAAATAGTGTGTGTGTGTGGGGGCGGTACTATTACTTTTTAATCGATCATTTTTGCTGTAACTGATAACTGTTTTAAACAGAGTGTAGCTAGACTTCGTTTAGCGCTGCCTCGATTAGCGTTGCCTCGATTAGCGCAGATTCTATGTAATATTTCAGCAAATCTATCTTTGTCCTTTTTTCTACTACAGTTGACACATACGGCATTCACAATACAACACGATTACCATTCACAATACAACAATAGTTTGTCGACATTTTGACTAAGATCAAAGCGCAGTGACACTTTATCGCGGCCAAATTGTGGGAGCCTTCATAGAGCCAATCATCATCATCATCAAGGTGCGTATCCTTTATAGGACGTTGCTCTCTTTGCAGCACATCTGAAATTCACTGTCTCTAGCCAGTTCACCAACTTCGTCGATGGTCATATTCATGGTTTCTTTAATACCTTGTAGCCTTGGCTGAAATCGGATGCACGTGTCCTAAACGTGTAGAAGTCTATGCGTTTAGGAGCCTACCAAACCAATGTGCAACGTATACACGCTCTTGGCAAAGATCAAACATATCACAAAGAGTGATTAAAATTGGTCGTAAAGAACGAACGCAAAGAAGAAGAAGATCTTGTAGCCATCTTCTTCTTGGTCTGCCTCTGCGTCCTGGGACCCTGCCCTCTAGTATTGTTCTTTCCAGGCCATCTTGATGTGACCAAAGTATGTAATTTTTCTGTATAGTATGTTGTTTATCAGCCAATTCTCTTTAACATTTAGTTCTTTCAGGACATCAGTGTTCTTTCTTTTTCTGTCTATGGTATTCGTAGGATCTTTCTGTAGCATTTAGTTTCGAAGGACTGGATTTTCGTTCTTAATTTTTGTGTAATTCACAACCATAAGTAGCCACTGTGAAAATGCATGCTCTCAATATTTTTAATTTTAGTATTTTGCAGGTGCTTTGCCACATGTTCTTCATTGTGTTTAACTTCTTGATTGCTATTGTCAATCTTCTTGAAATCTCTTTGGAGCAGTCATCGTTATTGTTAATTATTGAGCCCAGACATTCGTAGCTCTGTACACATTGGAGTTCTTCATTGTTTACTTGGATGTCAGGTGAGCCTTTTGCTTTGTCAATTGACATGATTTTTGTTTTTTGTGTATTCAAATATAGATGTTGGTCTTCACTGTTTCTTGGTCGTCATGATTAGGTTTTCCAAACCTTCTTTGCTGGTGGAAAATAATACTGTATCGTCTGCGTATCTTAGCTCTGGTATGAATTTGCCGTCTATAGTGAGAGGGTATAGAGCCAATAGGCAACTTAATACTTTCAAACAAATACCAAGCAGCTCTCATTCGAAAGATATGCATAATTCTTCTTTCTTCTTAATTTCTCTAATCCTTATGTGTCTTACATCGCCAGACTAAGAAGAGATTTCTAGAACGAGCTTTTGTGTGCGCACGTCAGGCTAAGAAGAGATTTCTAGAACGAGCTTTGTGTGCGCACGTCAGACTAAGAAGAGATTTCTAGAACGAGCTTTGTGTGCGCTTCATAAACAGTGTTTTTTTTCACCGCCTCTGTTATCTCTGGGGTCTATCTTTTGCATGGACGGCCGTTTGCTTTGTATTTACTGTATCGGAGTAGCATTCTGTATCTTTGAGGCGCAGTCTGTTAGTAAAAAACTGTCTACGTAGTCCATTATTTATCAATCTAGTAAAACTGTCTACGTTGTCCTAATTGTTCACTTGTATCACTTCATAAGAGAGGTTAGCCGACCCCAACTCTCTTGAATGCAGAACCAGACGCAGAAAACACCTTGTAGATCATCATTTAGATAATATCTGAATGAAGAGATTTTCCCGCGTCGTCACTCTTGCAAATTGGATGCACGTTGAAGAGAAAGGGATGCATTTCATCAAAGCGTTGAACAGTAAAAGGTTAATAATATCCACGAAGCGCAGTGTGGATATGAAAGAGTGAATTATCTCCGCGTAACAGCATGTAAGCCTCCATCAACCGTCACCGCGCCGCAGATTACGTTGAATATTGTTATTGAAACGTATTTGTTTTCAAGATGCATAAGACGAAAGCGAAGCAAGATCCAAATTTGAATGTTATCTTCTGCTCTGTGCAACTCTAAAGGTCAATACAGAAGACATAGGCATATATATATATATATATATATATATATATATATATATATATATATATATATATATATATATATATATATATCTTGCGTATTTGTTATACAGGGTGTTCAACTTAAAAGCAGCATATGAATGGAGCTAATCTGGCATATATGTATGGAAATGAGAAGGTTCAGTTATGACGTAGTATAGGTCAAGGTTATGTGACGGTATGTAATTGTAGTGCGGGAAGGGGCGATGAACAAATGTGACGTAGGACGAGTTAGTCAGAACCGGTTTAAATAGTACATAAACACAACGCGATATATTATCTGGCAACTTTCGATTTGTCAATGGGGCTGCAATTATCTTGAACACCCTGTAGAATAAACGCGTGTACACGTTCTTCTGTGTGATTCCAAGAGCGTGTACACGTTCTTCTGTGGTTTATGGAGATCAAGCTACACTATATTCTTCTTCTTCTTCTTTGCGTTCGTTCTTTATGACCAATTTTAATCACTCTTTGTGATATGTTTGATCTTTGCCAAGAACGTGTATACGTTGCATATTGGTTTGATAGCCCCTAAACGCATAGACTTCTACATACTTAGGACACATGCATCCGATTTCATCCAAACCTCCTTAGTCGCCTCTTACGACATGCGTGGCAGGTAACAGTGGTTCTATTCTTTACACCCCAAATTTGGGCCCCGGTAACCACTCGGGCGTTACACTATGTTAAATCTCTACGTTCAGCACATCCGGTTTGAGCATATAGATATATAGATGGTCTGAGTTCGAGTACAGCAATTGAGGCATTCTACGGTCCGCGAGCCAGATCCGATCCGCGTCGTGTTACTATCCCGCCCTCAGGGTATACAGCTCAATATATTCATGTCATGGAAATACTTTATTATTAACTGTGGGGAAAGTCAGCTGAAAGTGTCCACCGTATATAATTGTTCTACATTAACAGTCAAAGTAATATGCAAAGTTAATTGCATATCCTTTACAGGACTTTGCGAATCAACCCCAGCTTTTTAACGCTGCTTGTGATTTTTCTAGGCATTATTACGTTCAGTAGTTCGCCATTGCTTTCTGAACGGGTGGTGTCAACGTCCTTTTGTAAAAATCCACGCGAAACAATTTGCAACCAAATTGTCCGCAGCGTGATTCGACCTCAGAACGTCGGGGTTAATAGACCAAGTCACTATCCCCTAAGTCACAGACGCCACCCAAAGTAATACACATACATGATATTAGCAAGTCAAAGTAATATTCACGATATTAGCCAGTTAGATGATGAATTAACAGAATTGAGAACTGAATTCAATGTGAGATTTGAAGACTTCTGATGACAGGAGACCAGTCTGAATCTAGTTACATCTCCATTTGATATATATATGGAGACACAGTCACGTTATAACTACAAATGAAAGATATAAGAAACTTATAAGACAGCACTGACTTGAAAATGAGGGCCATGGATAAGTCTTGGGTAGAATTTCATTAAAGTATTTTACCAATGAAGTGAGAACTGGCTAGAAACAGAGTGAATTTCAGATGCGCTGCAAAGAGAGCAACGTCCTATAAAGGATATGCACCTTGATGATGATTTTACCAAACGGCGTGAACACTAAACTTCCAGATTCTGCTCGCGTAAAAGAATGGCACATTTTGAAAACACATGTCTGTGAACAACTTTTTTTTCAAGATTGAAGTTTGTCAAGTCGCAAAGCACAAAACTTTGTTCTGTTTAAATACTGTAAGATTAAGTACTATCTCCTTAACATGAATCTCTCTGACGTCGGAGAAGGCACGGTCTGTGTGATGGGGCCTGTGTGATGGGGCCTGTGTGATGGGGCCACTGTTAATAAGAAAAACATGCTTTCATGCACAAATTAGTCAAAAGAGCTGTACCAGGCGCCCTGGCTACGCCTGAATCAAAAGAGCTGTACCAGGCGCCCTGGCTACGCCTGAATTTATAGCTGGTGAAAGCAAGAAGAAGAGGAATTGACGTGAAAATGAACTAATATTATTGAACTTTGAACTCAGCAGCACAAAATCAAATTTGATAATGACATGTCGACGTTCTCTTTAGTGTCACATTTTTGTCAAGTATAGTCTGTGACCAACTGTCTAGTTCTTCATTTAGAGGTTGTCTGTGACCAACTGTCTAGTTCTTCATTCAGACGAGTAAAGGTTGTCTGTGACCAACTGCCTAGTTCTTCATTCAGACGAGTAAAGATTGTCTGTGACCAACTGCCTAGTTCTTCATTCAGACGAGTAAAGGTTGTCTGTGACCAACTGCCTAGTTCTTCATTCAGACGAGTAAAGGTTGTCTGTGACCAACTGCCTAGTTCTTCATTCAGACGAGTAAAGGTTGTCTGTGACCAACTGCCTAGTTCTTCATTTAGACGAGAAAATGTTGTCCATCTCTAAATTAAAGGATCAGAATGTTCATTGTGTGTATGATTCATGATCACATGCGTGTGTTGTATCTTACCTTCTGTTTGCAGTAAACCCAGTCACATGCGTGTGTTGTATCTTACCTTCTGTTTGCAGTAAACCCAGTCACATGCGTGTGTTGTATTTTACCTTCTGTTTGCAGTAAACCCAGTCACATCCGTGTGTTGTATCTTACCTTCTGATCGCAGTAAAACCTAATCATGTGTGTGTTCCTCTTATGATCGGATTTGATTTGCTCAAGAAAATCGTTTGATATCCTTCTATGGAATCTTGCTTCCTCTTGGACTCAGCCAACTACATTCAAATGTATTTTTAATAATATCTCTTCTCAAGTTCCATAATAAATATTTATATGTTAAATGTATTTTTAATAATATCTCTTCTCAAGTTCCATAATAAATATTTATATGTTAAATGTATTTTTAATGTATATATTTTATTATTATTGTTATATCTTCTTTTTCAATTGTTTGTTTGTCCACATTTTTGTTTTGTTTTTAGTGAGATATTTTCATTTTAGAACAGATGGGTCTATCGTCTGATCGTATCTACAACGTATAGTGTATAAGAATAGTCGTAATCTCTTCGTTTGTTTTATATCCTTTATTTGATAAAGATTGTTTGGTCGAAACGTCGCTCTATCTTGACGTGTTGTACTTTGTACATCTTCACTGCTTCGTTTATTTACATGCTTCGCATTGTGTTCTGTACTTGTGGCAACAATAGACCCCCACGTTAGTTCGTCATTACAAACACAGCAGATACCTAGTAAACGTGTACATAAAACAAAGAGTATAACAAAGAGTATAACAAAGAGTATAACTTGTTTTTTAAAGCAGTATTTCCAAACAGTGGGCGTCCGTAGCTCAAGCGGTAGTGAGCTCGATAACAAACCCAAGCGTACCTGGTTCAAACCCCACGGTGGGCACGTTTGGAAGCAAATTCGTTTCCGTGGAATTCTTACAAAAGGTAAAAATAGACGTCACCGTTCAGAAAAACAATGGCAAACTACTGAACGTGTAAGTGGTGTCTAGAAAATCAACGACTCGTTTACTCTGGTTGATGGCTACGTCATGTAAAGGATATGCCACGATTTTCATTTTTCATTTCCAAACAGAAACCCTACAACATTTATTGTCTATCTTCTTGACCGGACGGACAACACACCACCTGATTCCAACCACCTGATTCCCACCACCTGATTCCCACCACCTGATTCCCACCACCTGATTCCCACCACCTGATTCCCACCACCTGATTCCCACCACTTGATTCCCACCACCTGATTCCCACCACCTGATTCCCACCACCTGATTGAAAAACAAATTGTAAACTTAACCGCCCACCCTTTCTCCTTCTCTTTATCAATGTCTTACCTCAGTTACCTCAGTTACCTCAGTTACCTCAGTTATAAACATAAACACAGTCCCGTTTTCTTTCAAGCGCATCCACTAGTACTTTCAATGTCTTACCTCAGTTATAAACATAAACACAGTCCCGTTTTCTTTCAAGCGCATCCACTAGTACTTTCAATGTCTTACCTCAGTTATAAACATAAACACAGTCCCGTTTTCTTTCAAGCGCATCCACTAGTACTTTCAATGTCTTACCTCAGTTATAAACATAAACACAGTCCCGTTTTCTTTCAAGCGCATCCACTAGTACTTTCAAAGTCTTACCTCAGTTATAAACATAAACACAGTCCCGTTTTCTTTCAAGCGCATCCACTAGTACTTTCAATGTCTTACCTCAGTTATAAATATAAACACAGTCCCGTTTTCTTTCAAGCGCATCCACTAGTACTTTCAATGTCTTTCTCTCACTTTGTTTAATCTTATCCACTAGTACTTTCAATGTCTTTCTCTCCCTTTGTTTAATCTTATCTACTAGTACTTTCTCTCACTTTGTTTAATCTTATCTACTAGTACTTTCAATGTCTTTCTTTCACTTTGTTTAACCTTATCTACTAGTACTTTCAATGTCTTTCTCTCACTTTGTTTAACCTTATCTACTAGTACTTTCAATGTCTTTCTCTCACTTTGTTTAACCTTATCCACTAGTACTTTCAATGTCTTTCTCTCACTTTGTTTAATCTTATCTACTAGTACTTTCAATGTCTTTCTTTCACTTTGTTTATTCTTATCCACTAGTACTTTCAATGTCTTTCTCTCACTTTGTTTAATCTTATCCACTAGTTCTTTCAATGTCTTTCTCTCACTTTGTTTAACCTTATCCACTAGTACTTTCAATGTCTTTCTCTCATTTTGTTTAACCTTATCTACTAGTACTTTCAATGTCTTTCTTTCACTTTGTTTAATCTTATCCACTAGTACTTTCAATGTCTTTCTCTCACTTTGTTTAATCTTATCCACTAGTACTTTCAATGTCTTTCTTTCACTTTGTTTAATCTTATCCACTAGTACTTTCAATGTCTTTCTCTCACTTTGTTTAATCTTATCCACTAGTACTTTCAATGTCTTTCTCTCATTTTGTTTAACCTTATCCACTAGCACTTTCAATGTCTTTCTCTCACTTTGTTTAACCTTATCCACTAGTATTTTCAATGTCTTTCTCTCACTTTGTTTAACATTATCCACTAGTACTTTCAATGTCTTTCTCTCACTTTGTTTAACCTTATCTACTAGTACTTTCTCTCTTTCTTTCACTTTGTTTAACCTTATCTACTAGTACTTTCAATGTCTTTCTCTCACTTTGTTTAACCTTATCCACTAGTACTTTCAATGTCTTTCTCTCACTTTGTTTAACCTTATCTACTAGTACTTTCAATGTCTTTCTCTCACTTTGTTTAATCTTATCCACTAGTACTTTCAATGTCTTTCTCTCACTTTGTTTAATCTTATCCACTAGTACTTTCAATGTCTTTCTCTCACTTTGTTTAACCTTATCCACTAGTACTTTCAATGTCTTTCTCTCACTTGTTTAACCTTATCTACTAGTACTTTCAATGTCTTTCTCTCACTTTGTTTAACCTTATCCACTAGTACTTTCAATGTCTTTCTCTCACTTTGTTTAACCTTATCTACTAGTACTTTCAATGTTTTTCTCTCACTTTGTTTAACTTATCCACTAGTACTTTCAATGTTTTTCTCTCACTTTGTTTAACCTTATCCACTAGTACTTTCAATGTCTTTCTCTCACTTTGTTTAACCGTATCTACTAGTACTTTCAATGTCTTTCTCTCACTTTGTTTAACCTTATCCACTAGTACTTTCAATGTCTTTCTCTCACTTTGTTTAACCTTATCTACTAGTACTTTCAATGTCTTTCTCTCACTTTGTTTAACCTTATCCACTAGTACTTTCAATGTCTTTCTCTCACTTTGTTTAACCTTATCCACTAGTACTTTCAATGTTTTTCTCTCACTTTGTTTAACCTTATCCACTAGTACTTTCAATGTCTTTCTCTCACTTTGTTTAACCTTATCCACTAATACTTTCAATGTCTTTCTCTCACTTTGTTTAACCTTATCTACTAGTACTTTCAATGTCTTTCTCTCACTTTGTTTAATCTTATCTACTAGTACTTTCAATGTCTTTCTCTCACTTTGTTTAATCTTATCTACTAGTACTTTCAATGTCTTTCTCTCACTTTGTTTAACCTTATCTACTAGTACTTTCAATGTCTTTCTCTCACTTTGTTTAACCTTATCTACTAGTACTTTCTCTCACTTAATCTTATCCACTAATACTTTCTCTATTTCTTGTATCGATCAAGAATCCATTCTTCTTACTTTCTGCTACAAAACCACACACACGCACGCACACACGCACACACAAAAGAGTAAAGAACCCGATTTCATTCCATATTTGGTCTGCGAGTCAACTCTGACAGCTTTCCTATGACCAATCAGATCTACCATGTTTATTTGAATTGGGCTCTACCCGGACGTGTGACATAACAAGGGGACAAAGTACTGTTGAATTCTGAGCGTCGTTACTCTTTGGCATGAGAGCTGCTCGGAGTTTAATTATGATTGATTATGCTATTTGGCGTTTTATGAGGCTTCCACTCTTTGGTTGCGATCAATGTGGACACTATATTTTGATCTTAGCCAAGAGAATCGAGCTGGCCATCATGCTACAGTATAACTCCAGATGTTGTACTTGACCGTTTTTTCTTGTATGTCAAATCTCACAGTTATACAGCCTCACTGTCAGCTATACAAGCCCTGGAGGCTAAATCAGCTGACAGCACAGTTATACAGCCTCACTGTCAGCTATACAAGCCCTGGAGGCTAAATCCGCTGACAGCACAGTACAAAACCTAAAAAGAGAACTTGTTCAGCTTTCAGAAAAGGCAAAAATTTACTTGCAATGGATTCTATCTTACTGTGGCATTGCAGGCAATGAGAGTGCCAATGTCTTAGCTAAGGAGGACAGTGCCATAGAGCACATTTACCAACCCTTGTCTTTTCAAGAGGTAAAAACCATAATACAGAGAAAATCTGCAGTAGACTGGAAGACAAACACTGGATATGATTATGGAAAAGACTCCCTCAAAAACCTAAGCAGAACAGACCAGGTCATTATATTTCGACTACGCACCAGACACTGCAGATTCAATAAACACTTATATAGACTAGGAATAAGTCAAACAGCTCTCTGCCAGTGTCAGCAGGCGGAACAGACACCAGAGCATATCCTGCAAGACTGTCCTCTCCTGTGTGAGCTGAGAAGCAACATGTGGCCACACCCAGTCGACCTGAAAACTAAGCTTTGGGAAACCTGACAGACCTGAAGCTGACTGTCCAGTTTGTGGTCCACAGTAAATTCAGCGCATGACCAGAGATCGCCGAAGAAGAAGAAATCTCACAGTTAGACATCTGTACAAATATGTGTACTGTTGGATAATATATATACACACTTTGTTTGAAAGTCTGATGTGTCTGTCTGATGTGTCTGTCTGACATAACTTTCTCGACGCAAACCACACAGATTACAAAGTTTGGTTAACGTGCTTGACAAGAACAAACGAAAAGAAGAAGAATGGGTATAAATAACATTCAGAAGATTTTTTTTCAATTTTGTTAAAACAACGTAAAGATGTCGACCGCACGTTATTTTCGTTATTTCCAAGCACGGAAATTGTAAGCATCTCCTGATATTGCAAACATAGTCTCCTTGATATTGCAAACATAGTCTCCCTGATATTGCAAACATAGTCTCCCTGATATTGCAAAGATAGTCTCCTGATATTGCAAACATAGTCTCCCCTGATATTGCAAACATAGTCTCCCTTGATATTGCAAACATAGTCTCCCCTGATATTGCAAACATAGTCTCTCCTGATATTGCAAACATAGTCTCCCCTGATATTGCAAACATAGTCTCCCCTAATATTGCAAACATAGTCACTCTTGATAGCCTCTCCTGGTCTCATTAAGTTACAACTGAATCAAAAAAATAGAAAATCCGACTGTATTCTTCTTCTTCTTTCTCTAAATCTGTTTTGTCTTTGCTTTCCGAAGTTGTTGACTGAATCTGAACTACAGCATTCTGTTGTTTACAAGTGCAGCTTTGCCGGCGATATCTAGGGTTATTGTCAAAGTTAAGCTGGCTGTTCGTGCAACAATTTCGACAGGAGACGTGCCATTTCTGCCAAGAGAGAAAACGAGTCATATGGGGGGTGGGGCCCGGGGTAGGGGGGAATCCGATGCAATGAAATCAACCAACCATTTGTCTTTAAAGCCTTATATATTATAGCCCCCAACCAATAACGCAACCTCTGAGGATAACAATTAACAACCCGCTTTGCCCGCAATTTGAATCACACTCGCTTTAAATTCCGGCGTGGTTAGGGCGCTTCTGACCAATTTTTGCGTGAAGGTGGTTGGAATCGTACATGTGAACTATGAACAGTGTCCCTCGCCATAACGTCGATTTCAGAGGTGGCAGACGTGACTTGAGTCCAATACTTGAGCGCAACTCCTTACACAGGTAGGGATCGGAGTTCAACATATGGGTGTTGTGCGTTCTGTCTTTTCGTGCATACCTCCCCCTACGCTCGTTTTCTCTGCGCCTTAGCAGTACGACCATTCTCATATACATAGAAATACAC
Source organism: Arion vulgaris (assembly GCA_020796225.1). NCBI lineage: Eukaryota > Metazoa > Mollusca > Gastropoda > Stylommatophora > Arionidae > Arion > Arion vulgaris. The sequence continues at coordinate 386,728 of CM036767.1, forward strand.
ACACACACATATATATATATATATATATATATATATATATATGGAATCAGCATTTCTTCATACGCGTTTTATCCCAAGACAATAGCTAAACACGTAAAAACAAAGTACTATAGTTTTACAAAATACAGAAACAGTGACGATAAACAGCAACGTTTCGACCAAAAGGCCTTTATCAAGCAAACAATACAACAAGAATGACGAATTTCGAGGAATATTACAAATGGACGATTACATGTGGAAACAAACCTATCTAATGAAAATCTGGGAATAAAAACGAACAACGAAATGAGTGCAACACAAAACCGGAAGTGGAAAAGAAGAGAAACAATAAACAATATAGTGGATAAATAACATATATATGGAGCAAACACACATATAGATTACAAGGCACGAGATAAGACAGTACTAAGAAGCATAGGAATGTAATGCGTTGAGTCCAAGAGGTCGCAAGGTGCCATAGAATGAAATAAAACGATCCTGCAGGGCGAATCGACTGCGATCATCGGAGGAACATGATCGGATGGCTGTGACCTGGACATCGTCAGCTCCTGAATGGCCAGTATCATTGAAATGAGTGGCCACAGGAGTCATAGAGCATTGGCGAATATCGCGTAAATGTTGGGCGAATCGGTCACTGAGCCTCTTACCGGTTTCACCAATATAGGCCTTGTTACATCGTTTGCAGGTGATGGCATAGATGATATTGTGGGACTCACATGTGAAACTGTCTTGAATGACATACGTAGCTTTTGGAAAAGAGACAGTGCGGGTCTGTATTACATATGCACATGTATTACAACGCCGACGGCCACACTGGATGGTGCCAAAGTGACTCTGGATATTAGGCTTGAGGCGACCGACTGTGTACCAACAAATCCTTGAGGCTTCTGTCCCGTATGTACACCACCAAAGGATAGTGTTGGAAGACTGAACGTGTCTCAGGATCAGACTGAAGAATAGGGAGATGATGGAATAAGACCTTTTCACCAGGGAACTATGAGGGTGGAAAGTTAAGATAAGTTTTACTCTGTCAGAATTGGAGGTTCTATGTACGTTGGAAAGGGCCTCCTGGCGAGCAATTAGCTGAACCCGATGCATGGCAGATGTAAGCACATTCTCCGGGTATAGGCGCTTGCGGAAGAAATCAAGCATCTCGTCAAGTCTATCGAGAAAATCGTCGTCCTCGCTACAGAGGCGACGAAGGCGTAAGAGTTGAGAGAAAGGTAAAGAATCACGACAAGCCTGGGGATGGGAAGAGGTATACAGAAGAAAGCTATGTGTATCAGTAGGCTTGTAGTATACTGATGTAGTGATAGTAGATAGGCTGATGGTGATGTCAAGAAAATTGACACAAGAGGTAGAGATGTGAGAGGTGAACCGAATAGCAGGATTGAAGACATTAATGAAGTTAATGAAGCGTGACAAATTTGTATTTCCAGATTTTCATTAGATAGGTTTATGTTTCCACATGTAATCGTCCATTTGTAGTGTTCCTCGAAATTCGTCATTCTTGTTGTATTGTTTGCTTGATAAAGACCTTTTGGTCGAAACGTTGCTGTTTATCGTCACTGTAAAACTATAGTACTTTGTTTTTACGTGTTTAGTTATTTTTCCAAGTTTTACTGCAGTCTCCACCCTTTTTCGATAATATCCCAAGACAACATATGTAACCTGTTGAGTACCGACATCTTATCAGATAACTCTGCTAAACTTCCTCAAGATATCTTTTCCCCCTGCATTATCTCCCCCTGTTATACTATTACTTAATTTTCTGTCATCGACTTTGGCTTATCTGTCTAGTCTTGACCTTACGCCTAATCTCTAAATTAATTAGGTCTAAACCATCCCACTTTTCAAGAATGAAATTTATGAGCAAGCGAAAGGAAAAAAGATTTAATCTTCCATAGATTATCAGAACAAACATTGCGAATCTGGTTGAGAGATAAGTCTACCATATGTTGTTGGGAGAACTTAAATGTGTTGGATTTTTGTATGGGAATTTTGGATGTTTGTTTTGTAGACGTTACCGCCATTATTATTGTACTTGTTAGAAAGTAACAGTTAAATAATGAAGTAACAAAATAAAAGAGACTGGATAAAACGGCAGACTACAGTAAAAATGTGTGGAAAACATTGAGACCCCCCAAAACATTTTGCTACACGAATAACTGAAATACAGACGTGAATAGCAGACGTGAATAACTGAAACGCTCAACTCGCCCGCGTGCCCAGCGTGTTCGTAGCGCGTTGGACTACGGGTGACTAGTCCTCTGTAAGTGCGGGTTCAACTCCGCGGACTGGCAGAAAAGAACAGGTTCCCCAGATTTACGGTGTTCGTGGCACCGAGCCGAAGAGCTTTCAGCTCAAGTGCTTCTGGATCGGGGGGAAACAAAACAAAAACGCTCAACTAGAACTGTTTCCGGTGATCTAGGTCGCCGTTAGCCAAGTTGATAGCACTCTGCGCTAGTGATCATGTCAATTCTGAAGTTTAAGTCCAGTTTGAGTGTGCATATAGTACACGATGGACTACATAAAACCTTTATTCTGGAGTGTTCAGTTTGAGTGTGCATATAGTACACGATGGACTACATAAAACATTTATTCTTTATATGGGGATCTAAAAAACAAGTACCTCTGAAGTCTGAATAAGGCTCGTCTGAATGACGGTGGGCACTGGATATAAGGAATGTCTTCACGCAAAAATCAATCATGAGTGCTACATTAGGCACCGTAACTATGCCTGAATTCATATCTATTGGACATAAAATAAACAGAAATGTTTCTGGTCTTTCCTTATTCTTTGCTTGCCATTAACAAAGATTTTGTGTCACTATTTACAGTGAGTTTGTTGACCAGACACATTCATTTCAGTACGGTCTTTTGGTGATAGCTTGCTTTTCATACTCGCTTAGTCAGACTACAGTGCGTAGGTCTACAAGGTGTGTTCTGTGCCTGATTCTGCAATACAGGAGAGTTGGGGTAAGCTAGACTTTCTTAGGAAAGGTAAAAAGTGAAAACTAGTAGCCAGCTGATGACCTGTAGAACACACGAGGCAACCTCCACCACCCAGTGATGTAGACAGAGAAACTTTGACTATGAGGTTAAAGGCTAACGGCGCTCTGGCTCGACCAGGGGAATGGACTTAACTAGATCATTTTGTTTGATGCTATGTAGGAAGATGAACCTGTAGAAAAAATAAAGCACAAACACGGATGTGTTGGTCTACAGGTTTGTAGGCATCTAACTGACAGAATAAACTCATGCTTTAAGGTATAGATCACATACCGACCCCCAAAGAGTAGTTTAACAAGTGATTAATCTAGGTCGAATAATGACAAAGAAGAACACTGCGGTGATGAGATCAACAGTCCAAGGCTGAACCATTTCTTTCTTTGCGTATTCTCAAATTGACGTCTGTGAGAGTGAATCTCTATCTCAGTCAAGGCTGAACCACTTCTTTCTTTGCGTATTCTCAAACTGACGTCTGTGAGAGTGAATCTCCATCTTATTTCTTTCTATCCTCAGTAGAGCATAGGGGCTGAAACTTCACCTAAAGCCAGTATACCGGCTAACTCAGTATACATTTTAATATCAATAAGTCTGAGAACGCAGAAGAAGAATATCAATAAGTCTGAAATTAAACAAAATGGGAAAAGTGTATAAACAGTTTTGTGATTGAAGATATTTCGTATTAATAATAAATTTGCTGCAATGTCAGAACATTGTTATTTCAAAATTGTAGCCTAGAAAAAATTAGGTTGAGAACCCTTGTTCTAGAGCTTTCTTGAAATAACTGAAGACTCCATTTTGTGAATGTGCAACATACTGATTTGAATAATATCAGAGAGTTGCAAGAATAGTTGCACATGTCTATACCCCACTATGTGTATGTCATCTATACAGGTTTCTAACCTTCAGAGACTGTGGGTCTACTGGCCTGGGCATGCAGGTGTTCATGGCAATGAGAGAGCGGACATGATTGCATCAACATCATCGACTGTTAGGGAGTTTAGGATAGATAGGGGGGATGTTCTTCTGTCTCTTGGTGACCTACTGTTAGGGAGTTTAGGATAGATAGGGAGGATGTTCTTCTGTCTCTTGGCAACCTACTGTTGAATGAGGACACTAAAATTGATGTTGAATCAATCCAACGATTTAAGGAGTTTGGAATTACACGTTGTACAAGTAAAGCTGGATGCTTGAGGGGGCAGAGAGAGGTGTGTGTTTAACCAGTGATTCATAGGAATCGTCAGTATGCATACACTTGGACATATGTTGGGAGGAGACTGAGCACCTATAGGTCTGCCCGGAGTACTGTGACGTCAGTTCAGTAACCAATAATCTTTGTGTGGCGATTGGGTTAAGCAGTTTGCCTCAAATTCTGAAAATCGCGAGGTCGAACCCAGATTGCGGAATTTCATTCATCAATATGTTTTGTGTGTGTGTCTGAGATCACTTAGGATTGTCCCTGGAGCTAGAAAAGTTCATCCTTGGTGCCTACTCTGTGTGTGTGTGTGTGTGTGTGTGTGTCTGAGATCACTTAGGATTGTCTCTGGAGCTAGAAAAGTTCATCCTTGGTGCGCTACTCTGTGTGTGTGTGTGTGTGTGTGTGTCTGAGATCACTTAGGATTGTCTCTGGAGCTAGAAAAGTTCATCCTTGGTGCACTACTCTCTGCAGGTGGTTTGTCATTTCTGCAGAGAGCGACTGCCATATGGAGAAATCCGGTGCAAGGAAGTCAATCCTTAGCCTTTAGACCCCCTCTCTTGCCAAAAACAATTGTACAGCAATGTGTGCACCCTAGAGCTAACAGCATCCTTTGACAGATATTACAATTAAAATCTGAATGAGAAAGAAGGAAGGAGATAATGTTCAAGAAACAATTTTACTAAAAAAATGAATATCAAAATGTACTTTGTTGTAAAGTGTCAGGACGTGAACCAGGAATGTGTCAGGACGTGAACCAGGAATGTGTCAGGACGTGAACCAGGAATGTGTCAGGACGTGAACCAGGAATGTGTCAGGACGTGAACCAGGAATGTGTCAGGACGTGAACCAGGAATGTGTCAGGACGTGAACCAGGAATGTGTCAGGACGTGAACCAGGAATGTGTCAGGACGTGAACCAGGAATGTGTCAGGACGTGAACCAGGAATGTGTCAGGACGTGAACCAGGAATGTGTCAGGACGTGAACCAGGAATGTGTCAGGATGTGAACCAGGAATGTGTCAGGATGTGAACCAGGAATGTGTGAATGACCCACTGTTCTTTCAGGAGATAAAAAGGGAGAGATAATCAGATAAAGTTAATGAATGTACAAACAAAATCTCAGTTATCTCCCTTATATAAAACAATTTCAGAATTACACTTTTTCTTTACTTTAACAAAACCACTTACAGACCACACTTTACTCTAACAAAACCACTTACAGACCATACTTTAACAAAACCACTTACAGACCACACTTTAACAAAACCACTTACAGACCATACTTTAACAAAACCACTTACAGACCACCATTTAACAAAACCACTTACAGACCATACTTTAACAAAACCACTTATAGACCACACTTTAACAAAACCACTTACAGACCACACTTTAACAAAACCACTTATAGACCACACTCTAACAAAACCACTTACAGACCACACTTTAACAAAACCACTTACAGACCACACTTTACTCTAACAAAACCACTTACAGACCACCCTTTACTCTAACAAAACCACTTACAGACCACCCTTTACTCTAACAAAACCACTTACATACCACACTTTACTCTAACAAAACTACTTACATACCATACTTTACTCTAACAAAACCACTTACATACCATACTTTACTCTAACAAAACCACTTACAGACCACACTTTAACAAAACCACTTACAGACCACACTCTAACAAAACCACTTACTGACCACACTTTACTCTAACAAAACCACTTTTTTTTTTTTTTTTTTCTTTTCAGATCCAGAAGCACTTGAGCTTATTAGCTCTTCGGCTCAGTGCCATGGACATCGTAACCCTTCGGTTCGGTGCCACGAACACCGTAAATCTGGGAATCTGTGGCTTTTCTGCCATCCCGCGGAATTGAACCCGCACACACAGAGGGATAGTCACCCGTAGTCCAACGCGCTACGAACACGCTGGGCAGACGGGCGACAACAAAACCACTTACAGACCACACTTTAACAAAACCACTTACAGACCACACTTTAACAAAACCACTTACAGACCACACTTTAACAAAACCACTTACAGACCACACTTTACTCTAACAAAACCACTTACAGACCACACTTTACTTTAACAAAACCACTTACAGACCACACTTTACTTTAACAAAACCACTTACAGACCATACTTTAACAAAACCACTTACAGACCATACTTTAACAAAACCACTTACAGACCATACTTTAACAAAACCACTTACAGACCATACTTTAACAAAACCACTTACAGACCACACTTTAACAAAACCACTTACAGACCACACTTTAACAAAACCACTTACAGACCATACTTTAACAAAACCACTTACAGACCACACTTTACTCTAACAAAACCACTTACAGACCACACTTTACTCTAACAAAACCACTTACAGACCACCCTTTACTCTAACAAAACCACTTACAGACCACCCTTTACTCTAACAAAACCACTTACAGACCACACTTTAACAAAACCACTTACAGACCATACTTTAACAAAACCACTTACAGACCACACTTTACTCTAACAAAACCACTTACAGACCACACTTTACTTTAACAAAACCACTTACAGACCACACTTTACTTTAACAAAACCACTTACAGACCACACTTTACTCTAACAAAACCACTTACAGACCACCCTTTACTCTAACAAAACCACTTACAGACCACCCTTTACTCTAACAAAACCACTTACAGACCACCATTAATCTAGTATAACCACATAAAACCCACTAATAGTTTTCTGTGATTTGGAAACATTTGAACATTTGTATATTGAGATATGTTTACAGTAAAGCTGTGATATTTGCACTTTTTGAACCAGCAAGTCTAGTTTGGTGCTGACAGGTGCTTGCTTCATGATGACAAATTGAAAAGAAATTTAATTTAACTTTCTGAAGAAACAGCGACATTCTCTCAAAAGACTCAACATGGGATATGATCAGTTATATGAGCACTATCACCGTAGCACTCGGACATGTCCATAGGTGCTCCGATCTCCACCTCAGCAAATCCAGCAGCGTCTAGCGGCCCAACACGCCAGTTCGATGTTGATTAATCAATCTCTTTGCATATTTAGTATGTCGTTCTTTTCAGGCTGCACCAATATTGACACCCATCTCTCTCTCAATCTGGTCAGTGAGTGGGATTCACAGCCCTGTATATATGATATGATACTACCATACGAGGCGTGTTCAAATGAAAACGGGACTTGTTACACCACGCGTGCTAGAGTGCACGAATATTGATGACATTTTGCACTAGTAATGAGTATCCAATAATTAACATACAGTCACGTGTTCATCTTCCCAGCATGCATATGTGCTGCATGAGACTGTTAACTATATGGCGGGTGTGATTCCGAACCCGTCCAAAGTAAATCAGCGTGCTGTGATCCAGTTTCTTTCATTTGAAAGATGTCAAGCAGTAGATATTCATCAGAGAATGAAGGCAGCATATGGTGACAAATGTTTGTCGAGGACAAGAGTGATGGAATGGGTGCGTATGTTTAAAGATGGACGTGAGTTAACAGCAGATCTTGCACGGCCAGGTCAGGCGCATATTGTTGCAACAGAAGAAGCCATAGCCTTGCTTGATAAAGCAGTACTGACTGACCGTCGTTGGAGCATTCGTTCGCTTGCAGAAGAATTCCATATGTCAATTGGGACAGCCCACATGGTTGTTCGGAAGAAATTGAACTATCGGAAGGTGTGTTCACAGTGGGTCCCACGGATGTTGACTGACCACCATAAGGAAGAACGGATGGGGTGGAGTTTGAACCACTTGATGCGTTACAGGACAGAGGGTGATGCATTTCTGTTGAGCATTGTGGCAGGTGATGAATTGTGGTGCCACCACTATGAACCGAGCAGCAAAATTGACAGCACGCAATGGAAACATCCAGGTTCACCAAAACCCAAAAATTCAAGACACAGGTTTCTGCTGGGAAGGTTATGGTGACCGCATTTTTTGACCATGAAGGGTTTTGTTGGCCGATTTTAAGGAACCTGGTGTCAACATCAATGCTGTCTATTATAAAGACACTTTAGACAAGCTGCATAAGGCCATCAAGGCTAAGCGACCAGGCAAGCTTTCTCAAGGTGTGATTCTTCTCCACGACAACGCTCGTCCGCACGTCGCAAAATTGTGCAGGAAACATTGGCAAAGAATAATTGGGAAGTTCTTCATCACCCAGCCTATAGTCCCGATTTGTCCCGTGTGATTTCCATTTGTTCGGACCGTTGAAGAAAGCACTAAAGGGACAGCAATTCAACAGCGACGCAGACATGAAGACAGCGGTGACCACATGGTTCAGTGAGCAGCCACACACCTTTTTCTCGGACGGCATTCGACGTCTACCTAAACAGTGGGATGCTTGCCTAAATGCATACAGAGATTTTTCTGATGAACCCAGGTGCATTCTTATTCACAAGTGGTTGCTTTGTTTAATTCCGTTGAAACTGTTAATTTGCGTATGATACTTTTAAATAAATCCACAAGTCCCGTTTTCATTTGAACACGCCTCGTACAACAACACATCTAATACAGCTAACTTTGTTGAGGCGGAGATCGGAGCACCAGCTATAGATGTGCCCAGAGTGCTATGATGATAATCCTCATTGAACTGATTAACAAATCTTCTTCTTCGAACGCTTCATATAGACCACATGTCAACCACTCTGTGTGATTTGTATGTGATCTGAGCCTAAAAGCAATTGTACATTGTGCCAGTTATACGCCTACAAGTAGGTCAGCACATCCGATTTCTGCGCTGTTTTTTATTTAACTAGGGTAGCATCCCTAGCCTCTTACGACATGCATTGTAGGTTGCAGTGGTACTATTCTTTGCTTCTCTTGTGGACCCCGGCACCAACTGGGTGATTTCTTTCTTTCTTTTCTTTCTTTCTCGAATCCTGTATGCCTCACAGCGTCAGGTCAGGAAGAGATTTCTAAAACGGGCCTAGTATGCGCTTCGTAGATAGTCTCTTTCGTCGCCTCTGTTATCTCTGAGGTCCATCTTTTGCGTGGCCGGCCTTTTGCTTTGTACCCATTGTATCGGAGCAGCATTGCTCTTTGGGTGCACTGTCTGATGGTAATCTGCTTACGTGACCGAACCATTTAATTTGATGTTTCTTGATGAAGTCTAGTACTGATGTTGTACCCACTTTTTCCTGATGTCTTCATTTCTCAACCGGTCTCTTCTTGTTAACCCAGCATTCTGCGTAGACACTTCATCTCTGTTGTGACTAGTTTTCTTCTATCGTTTGTTGTCAGCGTCCAGGTTTGGCACTGGTAACATAATGTGGGAGAAAGATTGTGTTGAACATTGCTCTTTTTGTGTTCATGGTGACGTGTTTGCATCTTAAAATTGGTGCCATTTGCCCTATCATTTGATTTGCTTTGTTGCATCTGTGTTGAATTTCATTAGTTATTCTTCCATTTGCTGAAAAAATGCTCCCCAGGTATGTGAAATCTTTTGCTTGATTTAGTAGATGATTATCGGTGACTAACACATCTAATACAGGTAAATTTGTTGAGGTAGAGATCGGAACACCTAGAGACATCGGAACACCTAGAGACATCGGAACACCTAGAGACATCGGAACACCTAGAGACATCGGAACATCTAGAGACATGTCCAGAGTGCTATGATGATAGTCCTCCTCATAAAACTGATACGCACACACATATACATACAAATTTTGTATAGATAGTGGTGACAACAGTTCTAGATATAGAAAAGAAAAAGGTTGAAGAAATAGATCCTATATTGAGAGTAAAGACACTTGAGCACATCGATGAATCATTGGCTGCAACAGCACAGAAAGAAGGGGTTGCTACCATCATCCCACTCCAAGATGACAACACCTCAATAAAAATTAAAGTGCCACCAAAGAACTCTCAACAAATTTCAAAGTTGGCCGTTAGGCAATTGCAGATATCACAATATACTACATCAGGCAATTGCAGATATCACAATATACTACATCAGGCAATTGCAGATATCACAATATACTACATCAGGCAATTGCAGATATCACAATATACTACATCAGGCAATTGCAGATATCACAATATACTACATCAGGCAATTGCAGAAATCACTATATATTGAAAATCGAAAATCGTGGCATATCCCAAAGGGCGTAGCCATCAACCACAGTAAACGAGTCGTTGATTTTCTAGGCACCACTTATATGTTCAATAGTTTGCCATCGCTTTCTGAACGGTGAGGTCTATTTTTACCTTTTGTAAGAATTCCACGGAAAAAAATTGCTTCCAAACTTGCCCACCATGGGGTTTGAACCAGGTATGCTTGGGTCTGTGATCGAGCTCACTACTGCTTGAGCTACAGACGCTCACAATATACTATATCAGGCAATTGTAGATATCACAATATACTATATCAGGCGCCCAGTGGTTACCGGGGCCCAAATTTGGGTGTAAAGAATAGAACCTCTGTTACCTGCCATGCATGTCGTAAGAAGCGACTAAGGAGATTTGGCTGAAATCGGATGCACATGTCCTAAACTTGTAGAAATCTATGCGTTTAGGGGCCTACCAAACCAATGTGCAACGTATACACGTTCTTGGCAAAGATCAAACAAATCACAAAGATTGATTAAAATTGGTCGTAAGGAACGAACGCAAAGAAGAAGAAGAAGAGACTGAGCATATGAAACCGATCGCAAAGATACGAGCGAAAAATGTAACTTCTTTTTAAAAATATATTCCAAATTTTGAGCTGGCAGTGAATTTACAAACAGCTTTTTGTTTTTTGTTCAACTGTCAAGAGTTCTTGTACATGTTTAACTTGATAACATGACTTATGTTTTATCATCAGTTTTTGATAAGACTAGGCACTCAACTTCATCTACCATTGGATCAGGAAATGTAGCATAGTGGTCAGTGCACTTGCTACCTATATGGTTGGTTTCGTTTTAATCCCCAGTTAGAGTAACATTTGAATGATCACAAATGGTTCTCAGGCTGACCCAGCCTCAGTTGAGTATCAGTGAAACATTGGGGAGTAAAGATGGCTGCCATGATGCTGACCCAGAGCCAACAATGAACGTATGGGCCTTCGGACTCAGGTAAGAATTATGGGAAATCAGACCACAACTATACCACGTGACCTCACATTCCAGTATTGGTGTATATAATTCATTTTAAAATCAACATAAAATGCTAAATCGAAGTTATATTATGCAAAAGTTAAGTTTAACAATAAGGAATATCAATATTATGAATATTTTTCACCAATAAATAACCATAGACTCAGAGAATTTAGTACAATTGCAAAAAAGCTTGCAGTGCTCTATCAAACATCTGTATTTTCCGCCCCCTTTTCTGATCTAGGTCAGGAACCCCTTGTCAGTTGTCTGGCCTAGTTATCTAGAGTTGGCTGTGGCTGACCCCATCACCCATGTCCAGCATCTGCCATTGATCAAAGAAAAATATGAACCTAACACTGTGTTCCCAATATACCATATGGTATGAAAGGACTTCTTGCAAATCCTAACAAATAAAGAAATTTAGCTGAACAGATGGGCCATAGGAGACAGAGGAAGAAAGGTTTACAGACACATGGCCAACTAAAATCCCAATGACAACATTAACCAACTTACACGAAGAGATCAGAGCACCATTTTTAGACTCTGAACCCAACACATAACACTTTTAATAATTACTTGAACAGAATTCATCCACATTCAAGTGTCAAGCACTAGATGACGTCAGAAAGAACCTACTTCCTCCAAGGCCAGATAAATGGAACACATTATACGGAATAAAAGAACAACTTACAAACACATGCAGATACCACTATGTAGCATTGGGCTGAAGGGCATGAGCTCTAGTTCCGCTGGATCATTGAAGAAGAAGAAGATAAGCTCTTTTAGTGACAGCATCTTTCCCAGAGATACCTAAGATTGTTGCTGGAGCTACTGAGTTTGTACAATACTCTCGGTAGGTGGCATGCTATTTCTGCATAGAGGGACCAAACCACATGGGGTAAAACCCGGTGCAATGAAATCAATCCTTCGGCTATAGACATGCAGATAGCACATGCAGATAGCACATGCAGATAGCATTAGATTTAAGAGCACGAGTTCAAGTGCTGCTGAATCACTGAAGAAGAAGAAATGACTAGTTGACTCAACTTATTCTGAGATTAGAGATCACTAGAAAATAACCTGATTTCTCCACAACGGACGCAAACCACAAGCCGAAAATAGATATTCTGCATCTAAACGAACAAATACCACAGTTTAACTGTTGTAAACTAACAACTTGACATACTTATGCTCTTTGACACAAATCTAACTGGTGTAAACTAACAACTTGACATACTTATGTTATTTGACACAAATCTAACTGTTGTAAACTAACAACATGACATACTTATGCTCTTTGACACAAATCTAACTGTTGTAAACTAACAACTTGACATACTTATGTTCTTTGATACAAATCTAACTGTTGTAAACTAACAACTTGACATACTTATGTTCTTTGACACAAATCTAACTGTTGTAAACTAACAACTTGACATACTTATGTTCTTTGACACAAATCTAACTGTTGTAAACTAACAACTTAACATACTTATGTTCTTTGACACAAATCTAACTGCTGTAAACTAACAACTTGACATACTTATGTTCTTTGACACAAATCTAACTGCTGTAAACTAACAACTTGACATACTTATGCTCTTGATACAAATCTAACTGTTGTAAACTAACAACTTGACATACTTATGCTCTTTGACACAAATCTAACTGTTGTAAACTAACAACTTGACATACTTATGCTCTTTGACACAAATCTAACTGTTGTAAACTAACAACTTGACATACTTATGCTCTTGATACAAATCTAACTGTTGTAAACTAACAACTTGACATACTTATGCTCTTGATACAAATCTAACTGTTGTAAACTAACAACTTGACATACTTATGCTCTTGATACAAATCTAACTGTTGTAAACTAACAACATGACATACTTATGTTCTTTGACACAAATCTAACTGCTGTAAACTAACAACTTGACATACTTATGCTCTTTGACACAAATCTAACTGTTGTAAACTAACAACATGACATACTTATGCTCTTTGACACAAATCACAGTGGATATTCTAGAATTAATGCAGAAGTGATACAAACTGAGAAATGATGCAGCCTGATAGAAGGATCACCTCATGAAGAAGAAGTAAGGTCTTGGTCAGTTATAATTTGCAGACCCTGACTTCAGTCCTTTCATTAACCATGTCTTATATGTCCTGACTCAAGTGTTGTCTTCATGAGAGAGAGAGGAGAGAGAGAGAGGAGAGAGAAAGAGGAGAGAGAGGAGAGAGAGGAGAGAAGAGAGAGAAGATATACAAATCAACTTCTCACGGGTACAATATGCAAGTGGACATTGGGATGGCTGCTGTAGCAGAGGACAGATGGGAATGTCCAATATGCCATGACGTCGATCCCATAACATTGTATGTGGAACAAATAGAGAAACAATCGCGGTAATCAGAAAATTCACAGACATGTATGTGGAACAAATAGAGAAACAATCGCGGTAATCAGAAAATTCACAGACATGTATGTGGTACAAATAGAGAAACAATCGCGGTAATTAGAAAATTCACAGACATGTATGTGGAACAAATAGAGAAACAATCGCGGTAATTAGAAAATTCACAGACATGTATGTGGAACAAATAGAGAAACAATCGCGGTAATTAGAAAATTCACAGACATGTATGTGGAACAAATAGAGAAACAATCGCGGTAATTAGAAAATTCACAGACATGTATGTGGAACAAATAGAGAAACAATCGCGGTAATTAGAAAATTCACAGACATGTATGTGGAACAAATAGAGAAACAATCGCGGTAATTAGAAAATTCCCAGACATGTATGTGGTACAAATAGAGAAACAATCGTGGTAATCAGAAAATTCACAGACATGTATGTGGTACAAATAGAACAATCGTAATTAGAAAATCACAGACATGTATGTACAAATAGAAACAATTACATGAAATCATGACATGTATGTGGTACAAATAGAGAAACAATCCGGTAATTAGAAAATTCACAGACATGGGTACAAATAGAAAACAATGCGTAATCAGAAAATTCACAGACATGTATGTGGTACAAATAGAGAAACAATCGCGGTAATCAGAAAATTCACAGACATGTATGTGGTACAAATAGAGAAACAATCGCGGTAATCAGAAAATTCACAGACATGTATGTGGTACAAATAGAGAAACAATCGCGGTTAATTTCAGACATGTATGATTCAAAACAGTAACAAAATCAGACTTATGTGGTACAAATAGAGAAACAATCGCGGTAATCAGAAAATTCACAGACATGTATGTGGTACAAATAGAAACAATCGCGGTAATCAGAAAATTCACAGACATGTATGTGGTACAAATAGAGAAACAATTGCGGTAATCAGAAAATTCAGACATGTATGTGGTACAAATAGAGAAACAATCGCGGTAATCAGAAAATTCACAGACATGTATGTGGTACAAATAGAGAAACAATCGCGGTAATCAGAAAATTCACAGACATGTATGTGGAACAAATAGAGAAACAATCGGTAATCAGAAAATTCACAGACATGTATGTGGTACAAATAGAGAAACAATCGCGGTAATTAGAAAATTCACAGACATGTATGTGGAACAAATAGAGAAACAATCGCGGTAATTAGAAAATTCACAGACATGTATGTGGAACAAATAGAGAAACAATCGCGGTAATTAGAAAATTCACAAACATGTATGTGGAACAAATAGAGAAACAATCGCGGTAATTAGAAAATTCACAGACATGTATGTGGAACAAATAGAGAAACAATCGCGGTAATTAGAAAATTCACAGACATGTATGTGGAACAAATAGAGAAACAATCGCGGTAATTAGAAAATTCCCAGACATGTATGTGGTACAAATAGAGAAACAATCGTGGTAATCAGAAAATTCACAGACATGTATGTGGTACAAATAGAGAAACAATCGCGGTAATTAGAAAATTCACAGACATGTATGTGGTACAAATAGAGAAACAATCACGGTAATTAGAAAATTCACAGACATGTATGTGGTACAAATAGAGAAACAATCGTGGTAATTAGAAAATTCACAGACATGTGGTACAAATAGAGAAACAATCGCGTAATCAGAAAATTACAGACATGTATGTGGTACAAATAGAGAAACAATCGCTGTAATCAGAAAATTCACAGACATGTATGTGGTACAAATAGAGAAACAATCGTGGTAATCAGAAAATTCACAGACATGTTTGTTGAACAAATAGAGAAACAATCGCGGTAATCAGAAAATTCACAGACATGTATGTGGTACAAATAGAGAAACAATCGCGGTAATCAGAAAATTCAGACATGTATGTGGTACAAATAGAGAAACAATCGGTAATCAGAAAATTCACAGACATGTATGTGGTACAAATAGAGAAACAATTGTAATCAGAAAATTCAGACATGTATGTGTACAAATAGAGAAACAATCGCGGTAATCAGAAAATTCACAGACATGTATGTGGTACAAATAGAGAAACAATCGCGGTAATCAGAAAATTCACAGACATGTATGTGGTACAAATAGAGAAACAATCGCGGTAATCAGAAAATTCACAGACATGTATGTGGTACAAATAGAGAAACAATGTCGTAATTAGAAAATTCACAGACATGTATGTGGTACAAATAGAGAAACAATCGCGGTAATTAGAAAATTCACAGACATGTATGTGGTACAAATAGAGAAACAATCGCGGTAATTAGAAAATTCACAGACATGTATGTGGAACAAATAGAGAAACAATCGGTAATTAGAAAATTCACAGACATGTATGTGTACAAATAGAGAAACAATCGCGTAATTAGAAAATTCCAGACATGTATGTGGTACAAATAGAGAAACAATCGGTAATCAGAAAATTCACAGACATGTATGTGGTACAAATAGAGAAACAATCGCGGTAATCAGAAAATTCACAGACATGTATGTGGTACAAATAGAGAAACAATCGCGGTAATCAGAAAATTCACAGACATGTATGTGGTACAAATAGAGAAACAATCGCGGTAATCAGAAAATTCACAGACATGTATGTGGTACAAATAGAGAAACAATCGCGGTAATTATAAAATTCACAGACATGTATGTGGTACAAATAGAGAAACAATTGCGGTAATCAGAAAATTCAGACATGTATGTGGTACAAATAGAGAAACAATCGCGGTAATCAGAAAATTTACAGACATGTATGTGGTACAAATAGAGAAACAATCGCGGTAATCAGAAAATTCACAGACATGTATGTGGTACAAATAGAGAAACAATGCTGTAATTAGAAAATTCACAGACATGTATGTGGTACAAATAGAGAAACAATCGCGGTAATCAGAAAATTCACAGACATGTATGTGGTACAAATAGAGAAACAATCGTGGTAATCAGAAAATTCACAGACATGTATGTGGAACAAATAGAGAAACAATCGCGGTAATTAGAAAATTCACAGACATGTATGTGGTACAAATAGAGAAACAATTGACGTAATTAGAAAATTACAGACATGTATGTGGAACAAATAGAGAAACAATGCAGTAATTAGAAAATTCACAGACATGTATGTGGTACAAATAGAGAAACAATGCGTGTAATTAGAAATTCAAGACATATGATGTGGTACAAATAGAGAAACAATGCAGTAATTAGAAAATTCACAGACATGTATGTGGAACAAATAGAGAAACAATGCGTAATTAGAAAATTCTACAGACATGTATGTGGTACAAATAGAGAAACAATCCGGTAATTAGAAAATTCACAGACATTATGGTACAAATAGAGAAACAATCACGGTAATTAGAAAATTCACAGACATGTATGTGGTACAAATAGAGAAACAATTGCGGTAATTAGAAAATTCACAGACATGTATGTGGTACAAATAGAGAAACAATCGCGGTAATTAGAAAATTCACAGACATGTATGTGGTACAAATAGAGAAACAATCCCGGTAATTAGAAAATTCACAGACATGTATGTGGTACAAATAGATAAAGAAATAGTGATAAAATATGCAATAAATTTATTTGTACAATTCATGGAAGTAAAGAAACAATGCATATCAGTTAGCAATGTGGAACAATAGAGAAACAATCATTAACAGACATAGAAAAGAGAAACAATCGTTAAATCACTGTTGTAACAAATGACATCTAATGAAAATTCGACATGTATGTACAAATGAAAACAATCGTGTAATGAAAATCACAGACATTATGTGGTACAAATAGAGAAACAAGAATTAAATTCAACATTATGTAAATAAAACAATCGTATTGAAAATTAACTGTTGGTAAAATAAACAATGAATAGAAAATCACAAGTGTACAAATAGAGAAATCGAACGAAAATTCAGGATGGGCATAAAAATCGGTCAGAAAATTCAGACTGTAGTGTCAAAAGAGAAACAATGGATCAGAAAAAGAAGAGGAAAAAGAGAAAATGGAATAGAAAATTCAGACATTGTGGAACAATGAAAATCGAGAAAATTCACAACATGTATGTGGACAAATAGAAACAATCGTAATCAGAAAATTCACAGACATATTGGACAAAGAAACAATCGGTAATAGAAAATTCACAGACATGTTTGGTACAAATAGAGAAACAATGTAATGAAAATTCAGACATGTATGTGGACAAATAGAACAATCGTAATAGAATTCACAGACATGTATGTGGACAATAGAGAAACAATCTAATAGAAAATTCACAGACATTATGTGAACAAATGAGAAACAATCGCGGTAATAGAAAATTCAGACATGTATGTGGACAAATAGAAAACAATGGTAATTAGAAATCGACATGTATTGGAAAAATAGAAACAACTAATTAGAAAATTCCAGACATTATTGGACAAATAGAGAAACAATCGCGGTAATTAGAAAATTCACAAACATGTATGTGGAACAAATAAGAAACAATGTATTAGAAAATCACAGACATGATGGACAAATGAGAACAATGTAATTAGAAATTCAGACATGTATGGGACAAATAGAACAATCCGTAATTAGAAAATTCCAGACATGTGGTACAAATGAAAATGGTAATCAGTAAACATGTAGGTAAAGAAACAATCGCTAATAAAAATCACGACATATGTTCAAATGAACAACCAATTAGAAATCACAGACATGTATGTACAAATGAAAACAATGGAATAGAAAATTCACAGACATGTGAATAGAAAACAATGGTAATCAGAAATAAAATGTGTGGTACAAAAAACAGGTAATCAGAAAATTCAAAATGTATGTACAAAAGAACAAGGTAATCAGAAAATTCAGACATGGGACAAATAAGAAAATGTAATCAGAAAATTCAGACATTATGTGGTACAAAAGCATCGTAATAATCAAGTGTATGTGGTCAAGGAAAAATCGTAATCAGAAAATTCACAGACATGTATGGAAAATAAAACAATCGAATCAGAAAATTCAGACATGTGTACAAAGAAAACAATCCGGTAAAGAAAATCACATGTATGTGCAAATGAAAACGTAATAAATTCAAGACATGTATAATAAAATCATGAAATCGCGGTAAAGAAAGAATCACGTATGTGGACAATAAGAAAATCGTAATTAGAAAATTCAAACATGTATGGAAAGAGAAAAATGTAATTAGAAAATTAACAGTATGTGGAAAATAGAAACAATCGGTAATTGAAAATAACATGTATGGACAATAGAAAACATGTAATTAAATCAAACATGTATGTGGTACAAATGAGAAAAATAAAAATTCCAACATGTATTAAAAGAAACAATCAAAGAACGACATGTGCAAAGAACACCATCAGAAACAATGTATGGTACAAATAAACAGTATCAGAAAATTCACGAATGTATGTGTAAAGAAAAATCGGTAATAAAAATCACAACATGTTGTGACAAATGAAACAATCGTAATCAGAATTCACATGTATGGTACAAATGAAACAATCGCGTAATCAGAAAATTACAGACATGTATGTACAAATAGAGAAACAATCGCGTAATCAGAAACAGATGTATTGGTACAAATAGAAAACAATCGTAATTAGAAAATTCAGACATGTATGTGGTACAAATAGAGAAACAATGGGTAATCAGAAAATTACAGACATGTATGTGTACAAAAGAGAAACAATCCGTAATCAGAAAATTCACAGACATGTATGGGACAAATAGAGAAACAATCGCGTAATTAGAAAATTCAGACATGTATGTGGTACAAATAGAGAAACAATCGCGGTAATTAGAAAATTCACAGACATGTATGTGGAACAAATAGAGAAACAATCGCGGTAATTAGAAAATTCACAGACATGTATGTGGTACAAATAGAGAAACAATCGCGGTAATTAGAAAATTCACAGACATATATGTGGTACAAATAGAGAAACAATCGCGGTAATTAGAAAATTCACAGACATGTATGTGGAACAAATAGAGAAACAATCGCGGTAATTAGAAAATTCACAGACATGTATGTGGTACAAATAGAGAAACAATCCCGGTAATTAGAAAATTCACAGACATATATGTGGTACAAATAGAGAAACAATCGCGGTAATTAGAAAATTCACAGACATGTATGTGGTACAAATAGAGAAACAATTGCGGTAATTAGAAAATTCACAGACATGTATGTGGTACAAATAGAGAAACAATCGCGGTAATTAGAAAATTCACAGACATGTATGTGGTACAAATAGAGAAACAATCCCGGTAATTAGAAAATTCACAGACATGTATGTGGTACAAATAGATAAAGAAATAGTGATAAAATATGCAATAAATTTATTTCTTGGTACAATTTCAATTGGAAGTAAAGAAAGTACTTGCAATCAGTTGTAATGAAGTGAGCCACATGAAGTGAAGTGAGCCACATGAGGCTTCACGTACATGACTTGCTATATCTCTTGACCATCTTTGATACAGATTGTTTCACACAGAAACTAAGAATGAATGCAATCTTTACAAGTTTTCATCGATCTACGATGTTTTGTAATTTGCGTTTTAGCGCCCGTGAGGCCAACTCAATTGGTGTCATTTTAGCCTGAAAGAAAACCAAAATACAAAACAAAATAAGATTTGATTCATCTTCAGATTGTCTCTCTTTCTCTCTCTCTCTCTCATGCCTTTTTAACCCTGATTGGGGCATAGGCCCTCAATCAACTCATGTCAAGTTTTCCTATCTCTAACTATCTCCTGCAGCTCCCTCCAGCTCTTCTTTATATTGTTCATCTCTGCCTCCAAACTTTCACTTTCGAGTACAGTAGAATTTCTAGCTAGCTAAATAATATATCCACTGAATGATCCTTTTTCACATATTATGTGATATTAACAGTTCTTCTTCTGCATTCACTCTCAGATATTGACTTGATGAACAAGATCACATAAAGCACTGGTCAGTCTCAGGTTGTCAACATCTTCAAAGTGTATCCTACAATGTTATCAGTGATGTGGTCAGACATCAACTTGATGAACATAAAGCACTGGTCAGTCTCAGGTTATCAACATCTGCAAAGTGTATCCTACAATGTTATCAGTGATGAGGTCAGACATCAACTTGATGAACATAAAGCACTGGTCAGTCTTTAGTTAGCTTAGAAAATTGCAGGGAAAGGATGGGATCACAAATGAGATGCTTAAAAACTTAGGAAATAGGGCAAAGACAGTGCAGTGCTATTGGCAGTCCTAAACATATCGTGAAGGACAGGCATAGTACCATTAGAGTGGAAAGAAGCGATCATGGTTCCAATCCTAAAGTCAGGCAAAGATAAACTCAATTCGACGAGTTACAGACCCATAAGCCTCCTAAGCTGTACGGGCAAGCTCATGGAATGCATGGTGAACAGAAGGTTATCATGGCACTTGGAGAGCAAAGGCCTACTCATGCCCCAACAAGGGGGTTTTAGGAGGTACCGATCTACAGAAGATCAGGTAACCTATATCGCCCAGGAAATTGAGGATGGTTTCCAAGAAAGATTCATTACGATCTTCCAATGCAACTGACTTCAACCTTGCAATAACATTAACTGATTCAGTCCGTGGAACACTGTAGTGCACATATTTCTTATCTGCGTGTCCCAAGCGTCTTTTAAAAGACGGCTACTATTGCGTTGAGTTTTTATTAATTTTCACTCCGATTGTAGTTTTATATCAACCGGAAACTAAGTAGAAAGGAAGTACTAACGATAACCAAATCACAACATCGTGGTTTTGACTAGAATCAGAAGTGAAACCAAGTTTAATTTTCGTTTTCAAGTTACCCTGTGATTAAAAATAATGTCTAACAATTCAGAGTCTAGAAATGGTTTGTTATCAGCTCGTTCTGCACGTTTTACAGCTGCAGAAGCGCGAGATTGGTTGCATGAAGATGTAGATACTGATAGTGAAGATAGTGAAGCTTCTGATGACACAGAAGTTTGTGATTTAAATACGTCGATTATTAATAATTTAAATAATACTAGTAGTGTTTCCCAACCAGCTGCGAGAGGGCGTTGCCCCAGTCAGGTTCCAGTAGGATTGCAACAAAAGAAGAAGGATTCAGACAGAACCTACACAGTCTACTTGGAGAGAAGTTATATAGTTGCTATGTTAGGACTATTATTCATATACTTTATTCCTGTAAATATTGCTATAATTTCCACTGTATGTGATTATATATTATGAGACATGAATGTTTAGTATGTGAAATCTTCAATTTGACAATTTTTAATGGAAATTTCTTCAAAGATGGTTGTGTTGCTAATTTGCGAACAGTTAGTAAACCATATATTCCATCAATATTTTCTTAATTTTTGTGTTTTCATAAATGGATTACTTATATAAAGAGAGCAGTTACACTGACTTATTCACCATATTGTTCCTCAAGGCCCTTGGTAAGTTGGATTTTGTTCTCACAATTTCAATTAATTTTTTATTACATGCTAATATTTGTCATGCACAGTCAACACAACATTATATTTTCGCATACAATAAATATTTTATGAAAGTACAATCATTTATCTTTAATTTGATATATAATAAGTTCAACTTTAAATCATATTTAGAAACAATATTTTAATTTAACTAAAGTATGTGTGCAATATTTTTGAAGCTAAAAAAATAATTCCGTCCAGAGGTGAAAAAAACCTGGTACTGAATCAGTTAAATATATTTATTACTTTATTTTAAAATATCTGGAGATAAAGGTTGTGTGAATAATTTACTCAGAAAGTGTTGAAGCTTGATCATCATTGCAAGACTAAGGTCAAATGCATGGGGAAATTAGAAAGGATATTATTCAATGAAATTGTTGATCTAGTAGTCAATACATTTTTAAAACAATCAAGACAGTTTTTGACAATAATGAAAACACACTGGTAAATCATTTACATTTACTTCAAATATATAGAAATTAGGATTTATACAAATATCTGATTTGCTGTAGCATTGTGTTTACTGTACCTTTAATTAATCAATTTTGCTCAAAACTCAGGTCCTACAAAGCTTTCATATACATAAAATGTGCTTGTTCAATGTATGTTCATGTAGAAGACAGGATGCAGTATTTCATCACTAATTATCACATTTACTTCAACCACTAACAAATTAAAAGTCACAGAAGAAGTTTACATAAAAGAGAAAATGTGGATAATCTTGCAATAGTTACATTTGAAATTACTACTAGACTATATTTTGTCACAGAGCTCCATGCAGCTAAGCAATAAGTGCAATTTAAATGGCACAACGTTTAAACATGAACTGCCTATAATTAAGATAGAAAAATTATTACAATACTGATATTATTCCCTAGTTATTTTAATTCTGAAATTACAATACAATAATATGAGACTTCTCAAGTACATCCGAATAGTGTACGATAAAGATCCGTCAAGTCATTATTGCCGTCTATCGCCGACGAATAGTTTACTTTGGACAGCTAGATCTAGTGTGGGATATTTAATCAGTTATCAGTTATATGAGGACTATCACCATAGCACTCGGACATGTTCATAGGTGCTCCGATCTCCGCCTCAGCAAATCCAGCAGCGTCCAGCGACCCAACACGCCAGTTCGATGTTGATTAATCAATCTCTTTGCATATTTAGTATTTCGTTCTTTTCGAGCTGCACCAATATTGACACCCATCTCTTTCAATCTGGTCAGCGAGTGGGATTCACAGCCCTGAAACTCCTCTGTTCGGAAAGACTCTCTCAATGCGTGAAGAATGTCATTTCGATCCATTGCAGCTCCCTCGGATATTGTAGCTAAGCCAGCCAATCTATCAGCTCGTTCATTACCCCTAACTCCTGCGTGCCCAGGGACAAGAATGAAGGTGATTTCTCTGATCATTGTCTGTACCAGTACCTCCACCCAGTTGTGTCTCACCATACCTGATTCGACTTTACGAATCATGCTCATGGAGTCACTGAGTATGAAAACACAAGAGTAATTGTGAGATGCCAACCAGTTCACCGCCTCCGTAACAGCCCGAACCTCCATTGTCAAGCTACTTGTGGTTGTTGCGTAGGCCCCACTGGCCTCTCTTATTATTTTCCTCCTGAGCGTGCTGAAAAGCCCACGCACAGCGTTGTTGGCGAATGACTGAACCATCGGTGTAAATAACCACATCTGTATCATTGATGATGTCATTCAAGAGGGCCTCCACTTCCATGTTTAGCAGTGATAGATTATTTTGTTTGCTGTTTTCTTAATAGATGTAATAATGGTGAAAGCAGTCGGAAATTGAGGCGGCACAGCAATCCATTCCTCTCCTGTTTCAATTGGGATATTTAATATTACGGTTGATACTCGATACAAAAGTCAACTGAAAAGATTAAATAATATTTGAAATATAAAAAGAAATTTAAATATTGTATTTAGGATTGCTGGATATCGTTGACACAAGTAAAATGACAAAAAATATTCACGAGAATATCACAAAATGCACCAGTTGTTATGGACGTCGAAAGCAAACAGGCATCATAGCACAGAGAAATGATATGTTTTGTAGGTTAGAGATGTAGTCCGGACGTAAAGTTACCATTGGAAGAGAGAAAAATGTTTCTAGTAATGAAAATATACGATTTTAAGTAATATTATGGTGTAGGTTGACACAAATACAATGTTTATGAGTAGTACCCTTGGCGAAATTTGCAAGGCTACAAAATTTGGTAGTGACGATCGGAAAAAATTTCCTTCCAAATAGCCTCTACTTAACATATAATCATAGAATATTCCAGATCGATAGAATATGTTAACGTTTCCTATCGAATTATCGGTTTTACTATATGAATGACATACATTTCATATGAAGAAATTGTTTACACGCCGTTTCATCGATTCAATCGAAAAAACACAATGGCTGACTTTTGTTAAATTTTTTTACCAGCATACTGAAAAAAGTTGTGCAAATTACTTAACTCATTGTGTCCGGTCGACGCTCCCAGCGTTGAAAACAGTTCTCTCATTATGCCAAAACACGCTGCCAACGTATAATTTGGGTCCATGCCGTTTTGTTTTACTGTTCAGCTACTATACGTCCGACACTGTTTTTGTTTACAGAATTCAACAGGCAGATAACTCCCATTTCATTCACATTCTATACGGCATGGCAGAATTTATTTTCGATTATTTAGAAACAGTTTTATTCGCAAATATATATTTTCTGTTGTGAAAAAGTGAACTTTCGTGTGAAAAGTTTAGTTACAAGATGTTGTTTCGTCCTCCATGTCGTTAAAGTGCGAGCGAGCCATGGATTTGTTCCAAAGTTCAATTAAACACACAGTGTTTCATGTTTATGATTTCACCGACAATGATGGCATTTTTATTTGATTTTTTCAATAACATGAAATACCACAATAATTTATAAAATAAATACTAACTTACACACCCGAGTGGTTACTGAGGCCCAAATATGGGGTGTAAAGAATAGAACCACTGTTACCTCCACGCATGTCGTAAGAGGCGACTAAGGAGGTTTGATGAAATCGGATGCACATGTCCTAAACGTGTAGAAGTCTGTGTGTTTAGGGGCCTACCAAACCAATGTGCAATGTATACACGTTCTTGGCAAAGATCAAACATTTCACAAAGAGTGATTAAATTGGTCGTAAGAGACGAAGCGAAGAAGAAGAAGACTAACTTACAAATATAACTATTTATTATCAGATTGTTAAAAATTTAATTCTGCATATTTTGATGGCAACAGTATAAATCTAGCTTACAAAGAACTTAAGTTATAGGCATATTTCCAAGATCACTCCATTTTGAAAAATGTTGCTAGAAATGTGTTCTGGCAGAGTGTGATTACCCCCCAAAATTTTCTAGGACACAAAGAGTTAAAGATCGCAAAATCGATGTAAATGAGACGCAGTGTAAAGCTTAAAATAAATGGGCACGATCTCCCAGAGGACAAAAATCCAACATACTTGGGAGTCACACTAGACCGAAGGCTCACATGGTGCTCCCAGATTGACAAAGCTACGGCAAAAGCAAGACAGAAGCTTTGCATGAGAAGACTTGCAGGCTCCACAGGGGGCAAACAGCAAAATTCTCAATAAACTCTACTTCGGAAATGTGCGACCAGTTCTAGAGTACAGCATTGCAGCTTGGGGTAACACATCCAAGAAGCAATTTGCCAAAGTGAGCACCGTACAAAATCAAACCGCACTCGTCATCACGAGGGTCATGAAGTCCACGCCTATCAAGGCACTGGAAACAATCACAGGCCTCCAACCAACGGTAGACCGCAGAGGCAGGAAAGTTTTGCAACTGGCGGAGAAATTGAAGCGGCTTAACTCCCACCCCATGTATAGCAAAATGTATGGACTGGGAAAGGGCAGGTTAAAGAGAACCAGTTTTGTTAAAAATGCTAAAGCGTTCATCCAAGATGACCCGGTCCTAGCCAACTGCAAACCTAAACTTGTACCGGCAGTCGATAATAACCTGCCACGGGAGACCACGATGCCGGAGTTAAGAGAATCAATACCGGGCATATAAAAGAAGGGGCAGCAAGCAAACGGTGAAAGAAGAGCGCTTACAGAAGCTTTCATAGCAACAGAGTATCTTGAGAGAGTGAATGGACTCATGTGTGTACACCGACGGATTGACCAAGAACGCCATTAGTGATGGAGGAGGAGGAATAGTGCTTAAACTTCCACGTAAAGTGAAGGTCACGAAGTCGATTGCCACAGGTAAGAACTTAAACAACGACAGAGACAGAGGCAATAAGAATAGCCGCGGAAATAATCTAGATAGAAGAAGTGCCTCACGCAACAAAGTAGTGATATTCACTGACGCTCTGTCGGCCATCACGACACTCACAAGTCCACGTAGTGATATTCACTGACGCTCTGTCGGCCATCACTGCACTCACAAGTCCAAGTAGTGATATTCACTGACGCTCTGTCGGCCATCACGGCACTCACAAGTCCAAGTAGTGATATTCACTGACGCTCTGTCGGCCATCACGGCACTCACAAGTCCAAGTAGTGATATTCACTGACGCTCTGTCGACCATCACGGCACTCAAAAGTCCAACCAGCACAGAGAAAAATGATCTAAAATCAACTCTCGGAGTATTAAAAAACTCACTCAAACGCACAGTCATGCAGTGGATCCCATCATACTGCAATATAAGCGGAAACGAAGAGGCGGACAAGCTGGCGAAGGCAGGTAGGCGACCATCGCAGACTGATTACGAAATCAGCTACTAGGAGACCAAAACAACCATCGGACTGCGATATCGAGAAAGTGATCGAAAGAACACCCTCAACACAGAGTCAGAGATGGGTACTATTGTCTGTCCCATAGCGAACAAGTTATATTCTGCCTCCGTACCGGCCATAACAGACTTCGGGCCCACATGTACAATAAATTTTTAATTGGCACAACTAGCCTGTGCCACTGCGCAAGCGGACATGATGGCAGAGCACCTATGCAAAATTGCCAACTGTTAGCAGGCCTGAGAAGCGAAATCTGGCCAGATAACACCGAATTAGGTGATAAGCTGTACGGGGGGACGGGGTCCCTAAAAACAACAGCAGAATTCATGAGTAGGTCTGGTACATCAGCCTGAGCGGGGATCGCGAGAGAGTCTCCAGTTGTCTGGAGCTCCAAAGTGTATCCTACAATGGTACTAGTGATGAGGTCAGATAGCCAAGTTGATTAGCATGTTCACATATCAGCAGTGCTAGACAGCGATATGTTAATGAGTATATATATATCAGCACAGTGCTAGACAGTGATATGTTAATGAGTTAAGTATATATCAGCACAGTGCTAGACAGTGATATGTTAATGAGTTAAGTATATATAAGCACAGTGCTAGATAGCGATATGTTAATGAGTTAAGTATATATCAGCACAGTGCTAGACAGCGATATGTTAATGAGTTAAGTATATATCAGTACAGTGCTAGACAGCGATTGATATGTTAATGAGTATGTATAAGCACAGTGCTAGACAGTGATATGTTAATGAGTTAAGTATATATCAGCACAGTGCTAGACAGCGATTGATATGTTAATGAATGCTGAAGAGATACATACTTTATTCAGTATGTCTGTTCTGGCTCCATTATCTATGAGAAATTTAGCAACCTCCCCTTGGTCATCCTCACATGCAAGATGTCTGGAACAGGAAAGGAGAAATTATTAACAATAAATAATTATCATGAGAAATAGGACTAGAAACTTGATCTCACATACACTGAGATTAAGGATCACTGGAAAATAGTATGATTGCTTAGCACGAGTTATTTCTAACGGCTTCTCTATGACCAGTCAGATCTGATACCATGCTACGGTATAACTCCAGATGTGCTACTTTAACAGTGGGGTTTTTCTGTATGGAAATTCTTACGGTTACCTATCTGTGCAAATTTGTCTTCTGTTGGATAATATTGCACACACTTTGGCTGGTATTTGTGTCCATTGTTTTTACATGTCTAGATTTGCATATTTTGTATTTCATTTCATAATTCTCTTCTCATCCTTCATTTTATTTATCGCATCCCATATGGTTTCCTGTGTAGTGAAGAACAGAACTACTGTCTCCTCTCTCATATGTTATAAAAGATAATTATACCATAAGAGAAACCCGAGTAAATATATCAATCAGTGGGGACTGCCTAGAGTAGTTGATAGTAGCTCTGCCTGCTAGCTGTGAGACGCCTCATAGCTCGGGTTCGAACCTACTGTCCGGCATTTGTTCTAGTCCCCTGGTCTTACTCCGGACGATAACGTGAGTACCTCTGAAGTCGGAGAAAATCTGCCTGTATGGCGAGGGAATACTAATTACGAGTACATTGAGCACATGGCTGCCAGTGTAAAGTAATTTACAATGTGGACGCTGCTGCCATTGTAAGAAATTGGAAAAACGGATTTTCACGCAAAAATCAGTTTCAGAGATGAAACTCGTCTGAGTTGAAAGCGGACGGAAAAAAATAAAAATATCAATCAGCACAGAACGGCAGTTGTTATTATAAAAGCACTGAAATACATGCTTAGGAGGCGATCGGAGAAATTATGGGCATGTCTGATGAAGATGATCCTCAAATAAACAATGAAAAGACAATTAGAAGGGGTTGGGCATAGGGCCAGCTACCCCACACTGTAAAAAAAGCAGTTACAATGACAAGAGTGGATATATATTTTTGGTCTCTGCGTTCTGTGTCCTTGGACACGATAATAACTGAAGGTGATTTCTTCTTGCCCACTATGAAGGCGTAGTCAGGGCACCAGGTTAGTGCTCCTGACTGATTTTTGCGTGAAGGCTTGCTTTCTTTATCAGTGTCCTTCACCATGATGATGATGACACCAAGAGACTCAATGTGAACACGAATGAAGCAGACAAAACTAGTAGAATGTTACTTGAAAAAAACAAAAAAGACAGAGAGAATAAACTTACAATGGTGTGCATCCTGTGATATCTTTGGCATCCAGTGGTGCATTGTTTGCAATCAAAAACTTGACAACGTTCAAGTTACCTCTGCTAGCAGCCCTATGTAGAGGCATATGTCCCAAAGAATCGACACACTCGATATCAGCTCCATATTTAACAAGCACCTTACAGATCTAGAATTGGAAAATTGTTTGTCAACAGATTCAATGTAATGTCATACTACGAATGGTAAGATATGTACATAACCAGCAAGCTACCAGAACAATCAGCATGTATACCCTACGTTGTGTATGGACAAAAGTATCCATGGGTCTCTGCTTCAAGTGCAGTAGCACTGCAGGTATTCCATGGGTCTCTGCTTCAAGTGCAGTAGCACTGCAGGTATTCCATGGGTCTCTGCTTCAAGTGCAGTTAGGTATTCCATGGGTCTCTGCTTCAAGTGCAGTAGCACACTGCAGGTATTCCATGGGTCTCTGCTTCAAGTGCAGTAGTACTGCAGGTATTCCATGAGTCTCTGCTTCAAGTGCAGTAGCACACTGTAGGTATTCCATGGGTCTCTGCTTCAAGTGCAGTAGCACTGCAGGTATTCCATGGGTCTCTGCTTCAAGTGCAGTCAGGTATTCCATGGGTCTCTGCTTCAAGTGCAGTAGCACACTGTAGGTATTCCATGGGTCTCTGCTTCAAGTGCAGTAGCACTGCAGGTATTCCATGAGTCTCTGCTTCAAGTGCAGTAGCACTGCAGGTATTCCATGGGTCTCTGCTTCAAGTGCAGTAGCACACTGCAGGTATTCCATGGGTCTCTGCTTCAAGTGCAGTAGTACTGCAGGTATTCCATGAGTCTCTGCTTCAAGTGCAGTAGCACTGCAGGTATTCCATGGGTCTGCTTCAAGTGCAGTAGCACTGCAGGTATAAAGACGAAGGATTGACTTCATTGCACTGTGTTTCCTCACGTGGCTCCGTCCCTGTGTTTCCTCACGTGGCTCCGTCCCTGTGCTTCCTCACGTCGCTCCGTCCCTATGCTTCCTCACGTGGCTTCGTCCCTGTGTTTCCTCACGTGGCTCCGTCCCTGTGCTTCCTCACGTGGCTCTGTCCCTGTGTTTCCTCACGTGGCTCCGTCCCTGATGGCAAAAAGCTTTAAAACATTAATACACATCGAAGGAAGATGTTGCTGCCTACACTGATGGTTCTGTGATTTGGCACAGTCAGAGTGCATGGTCCTTTACAGCTAGAATTAAAGAAAAGGTCATCAAAGAGGTAAGTGGTGCATATATGCAACAACTACCAGCAGTATGACTATAGAGGTTATGACAGTAACAAAATCCCTGGAGTGGCTACAGATGTAAATATTCGCTCAAGCATGCATACTCAGCGACTCTATGAGCATGATACAGAAGATCTTCTAATGCTCCATATCGATCACTTGTTAACCACTCTTTGTGATTTGTATGTGATGCGAGTCTAAGAGTGATTTGTTTGTTGTGCCAGTTATGTGCCTACAAGAAGGCCAACACATCCAATTTATCTGAAGCTTTTTACTTACTAGGATAGCTTCCCTAGGCCCCTACCTCAGTCACCTCTTACAACATGCCTTGTAAGTAGCACCGTTACTATTCTCTGCTCCCTTGTGAGCCCGGCATCACACAGGTGATACAGAGGATCAAGACCAGTTATGTACGAAGGCAGTGGATGCAGTTAATACAAAATGTGACAATCCAGACGCTTACCTTCATCTTTGTCCTAGGTCAATCTGGGGTGATGAGCAATGAGAAAGCGGATGCACTGACGAGCAATGCTCCAATCGAGAATAGATCTTCTATGGACAAAAGCAACCTGATCAATGCCCAAAGAGAAAACATACGCTGGGAAGATTTCAAGGAAGAAGATAAAAGGGTATTCTCTATCTTGGTTAGCAAATTATGCATACCGATAAGTGCGGCCAGAAGGAAAAACTAAGAAAGATATCACAATAGATACATCAATCAACACAGAATAGGAGTTGTTCATCTAAATACACTGAAATCCATGCTTGGGAGCAGATCAGAGCAATTATGGACATGTTTGAAGAAGATGATTCTTAAATGAACAATGAAAAATAAGTTGTTTTTTTTAAAACACACATGGTTAATAGTGAACTTGGGCCTACATTTTCTGGATGCAACTGTCCTACATGTGTAGGTCCCTATTTCCAGGTTGTAACATTTTCACATTCTCGTAATGTATGTTGGTGTAAGTAGAATTTTGTGATATTAGAGTTGGTGTAAGTAGAATGTTGTGATATTAGTGTTGATGTAAGTAGAATGTTGTGATATTAGCTTTGGTGTAAGTAGAATTATGTGATATTAGAGTTGGTGTAAGTAGAATGTTGTGATATTAGTGTTGATGTAAGTAGAATTATGTGATATTAGCTTTGATGTAAGTAGAATTATGTGATATTAGCGTTGGTGTAAGTAGAATGTTGTGATATTAGTGTTGGTGTAAGTAGAATGTTGTGATATTAGAGTTGATGTAAGTAGAATTATGTGATATTAGCGTTGGTGTAAGTAGAATTTACTCCTTTATAATCCAAAGGGACTTGGTTCGTTTCCCAGCACGAAGTGATTGGGATTTTTCTCCAGAGATCCCTGATCTCAGTTTATGTGAGATCAAGTTCCTAGTCCTATCGGAGACGGGTGATAAAACATAGGTCCCAATTTCAAGTTGAGCACGTAAACCATTGACAACTGAAAATCTTTAACATTAGGCTGCAAAGTTGCTGCCATGGTAACATTTATTTTAAAACGATTTCAATCGAATTCTTATAAAAGTGTTTCACCATCTTCAAAATTACATTGGAGACTCTTGCTGGTGTTATGTAGACTCTTGCTGGTGTTATGTAGACTCTTGCTGGTGTTATGTAGACTCTTGCTGGTGCTATGTAGACTCTTGCTGGTGTTATGTAGACTTGTTGGTGTTATGTAGACTCTTGCTGGTGCTATGGAGACTATTGCTGGTGCTATGGAGACTCTTGATGGTGTTATGTAGACTCTTGTTGGTGTTATTTAGACTCTTGTTGGTGCTATGTAGACTCTTGCTGGTGTTATGGAGTACATGCGCTGCCGGTGCTATGGAGTACATGCACTACCGGTGCTATGGAGTACATGCGCTGCCGGTGCTATGGAGTACATGCGCTGCCGGTGCTATGGAGTGCATACGCTGCTGGTGCTATGGAGTACATACGCTGCCTGTGCTATGTAATGCATGCACTTCTGGTGCTATGGAGTACATACGCTGCCGGTGCTATGTAATGCATGCACTGCCGGTGCTATGGAGTACATGCGCTGCCGGTGCTATAGAGTACATGCGCTGTTGCTGAGATCTTCCTGTGTAAGGCAAAGATCAGATAACACATGGTTGCTTACCAAAGTGCAATGATGATGGTCCTATCAATCAATCAATCAATCATTGAATATATACAGGTATATATCTTACCTCTAGATGTCCTTTAGAAGCTGCATAATGAAGTGAACTCTGACCATTGTTGTTGACTGCATTGACCTGTGCATCATGACCAAGTAGGTCATAGACAATTTGAGTGCGACCAGCAGAAGATGCAATTATAAGTGCGGTCCAGTGACTCTGAACACAAAGAGATATTTGTTATTTATAGAAACTGCAACGGAGACTAGATAGAAAGTCTTACTTTATTGTATGGATCAGGTTATAGTCAAACTTTATAGTTCAAACTATGTCCAAACTCTCCACCTTCCATACAATTTGTCTACAAAAGATCTTACGAGTGTTCTAGTCAAATACTATCGCTAACCAAGAACTGCTTGCATATTGTCAACAAGAGAATAGGAACATCATCATCCAAAAGAGATGATGGAGACTGATAGGACATGTGATACACATGGGGACTGATCAGCCCCGGATTAGCCTAGTAGCAGAAGTAGCAAATGCTACGGGCCCAGCGCCTATGTGACAAAGCTAAGCTGTCACTAGTAATAAACATGGAACCAAGGTTGGGAAGTGGGTAATAATATCCCTCTTTCATTCTTTTCTTATTTAGGTTAGGGTCAAGATCATGTTTACACAATTTCGGACTTAGCTAGGTACGGGCGGTCGCATTGAGCTCACTAACAACGTTACAGTTTTTGTTTTTTTGTAGGAGTGTCCCCTTTTGCACACGCTTCTAATAAACGAAAACTTGAAAGCTTGAACAAAAGGACCATTAAATTTTACTCATAACCCAGTTTCTGTTTCTTCAGCAGTTTTTGTGCGCGAAACTTAGTTTAAAATAAATGCATGTGGTCGGTTTACGAAAGAAGGATTTGACGACTGGAAAACGCAAATAATTTGTTGAAAAGACATGAAGAAAGCACCCCTCCCCCCTAGACAAGTGATAATTTCGCTGTTAGTTTGCAAAACGAAGGATGCTGGTGTCGATTCTTAACTTGTTAAGGGGATTGGTCTTGAAAATCAAGAATCTATTTTCGTTGTTTTCATATTAATATAAAATTTATATAAGCATTTTGAAAGAGTATGACTTAGAATAGTAGAAAAAAATTAGTAAAAAAAAATGTCTAAGTGTTGCCATGGAAACAATACAAAATGGCTGCTAAAAACAAAATTTCAAATCCCTAAGGCTCTGAATCTAATGAATATAAATGAATTATGTTTTCACTCTAAGGTGCGCAATTGTAATATCTAAAATATTACACATGATTTTAGGATATATTAAATATTTAATTTTTTTTTAAATTTTGGGTAAAAATTCCCTCAAAATTTGGTCCAAAAAAGCTGTTTTTGGAGGGGTGTGTTTACACAAAAATTCATAAAAAATGTAATATTTAATATATCCTAAAAGGATGTGTAATTTTGTAGATATTACAATTGCTCACCTTAGAGCGAAAACAGAATTCATTTATATTCATTAACTTCAGAGCCGTAGGGATTTGAAATTTTGTGCCTGGCAGCCATTTTGTATTGTTTCCATGGCAAGCGTTGATTTTTATTTTTTTACTATTTTTTCTACTATTCTAAGTCATAATCTTTCAAAATTGTTATACAAATTCTACATTAATACCAAAGCAACGAAAAAATTTCAAGACCAGAATCCCCCCTTAAGCCAAATTGAGACCGAACAAACATATTGGCGGACACTTTTAGAGCGAATTACTTCAGTTCTCCAATTTTTAGCAGAACGAGGTTTTGCATTTCGGGGTAGTGATGAAACTATTGGTTCACCTAATAATAACCATTATTTAGGTTTGTTGGAATTACTAGCCAAATTTGACATTTTTCTGGCTCAGCATATAAATACTTATGGAAATAAAGGAAAGGGACATACACCATACTTATCGAAAACAACATGTGAGAAATTTATCCATCTAATCGCATCAAGCTTACTGGATCATATAAGTTGCGAAATTAAGAAATGCAAGTACTATTCCGTATCACTGGACTCTACTCAGACATTTCGCATGTGGACCAACTCACTCTAATAGTGCGTTATGTCTTACCATCTGGATCAGTGGAAAGGTATGTGAAGTTCTTGGATATGGAAGGTCATACTGCTGAACAACTCGCCCAAAGTTTACTTGATTTTTAAAAGAAAAATGGCATTGATATCAAAGACTATCGTGGTCAAAGCTATGACAATGCCAGCAATATGAGTGAGAAATACCACGGCTTACAAGTACGCATTAAGGAGATACATAAGTACACAGAATACATTCCCTGCTTTGCACATTCATTGAATTTGGTTGCTAAGTGTGCTGCAGAATGTTGTATATAAGCATCTATTTTTCGATTTTGTTGAAAACCTCTTTACATTCTTTTTCACTTCTACCTATCGATGGGGCATTCTTACAAAAGCACTGGAAGATATAGGCTCAAAACTCCCGACTTTGAAGAGACTGTCGGAAACCAGGTGGTCTGCCGAGCTGATGCGACAAAGGCACTTTTATGTGGTTTTACCACTATCAAACAAGTTTTGGATGACATCTCAAATAACATGGATCAAAAGGTAGATTGTCGTAATCAGGCATATTGGCTAGTTTTGGGGATGAGTAAGTTGGAAACAGGAATATTGACCATTTTATGGAACGGAATACTAAAACGCTTGCAAGCGTCTAGCGCTTCATTACAGTCACCTGATCAAGACCTTAACACGGGATATGCCCTTTATGAATGCGTTACACGTGTCGTTCAAGCAATGCGGCCTACATTTTCAGATATTGAGGCCAAAGCCAAAAGCCTGACTGACAAGAATATCAGCAACAAACTTCAAGGCACGCAAGCGAAGTACTAAGTACGACGATTTCAGCGGCTCTACTACGTTCGATGAAGTTGTAGAAAATCAAACACCCAAACAAAAATGTGAAAGTCAGGTGTTTTTATTGTCATAATTGATAATGTACTTTCTGCCTTAGCTAAACGCATGGGAGTGTACCATAGAGTGACTGATGTATTTGGAATACTTCGGCAGTTAAAATCTCTTACAGCAGAAGAGATCTTGAAAAGAACTCCAAATATTGTCAGCTCTTACCAAGAGGATTTGGAAGAAAGCCCAGGCGACGAACTTGTTCAGTTCGTTGAACTTCTTAAAAACTAATGTAGCTGCTGCTATTAGCACGAAAGCATGAGGCTCTTGAGCTGCAATTTTATAAACTTATAATGGGAAATTCACTAGAGACGTGTTTCCAAAATGTAGAAATAGTCTTACGAATTTACTTGTCTTTACTAATGATTTGTGATTACTAACTGCAGCGGAGAATGTTCTTTTTCAACATTAAAGCGTATAAAAAGTGAGTTAAGGAACATGATGGGACAAGATCGTCTAAACAACCTCACCTTAATGAACATTGAATGTAATTTACTTAGAGAAATTGATTTGTCTAGTATTATCTCTAAATTTGCTCACATTAAATCAAGAAAAGTTTGTTTGTAAAAGTTGTGTTTTATTATTTATTATCATACAAAACCTAGGGCCCCGTGCTAAAATTTGCTACAGGCCCCGCGCTGGTCTAATCCGGCACTGGGACTGATACACATGGAGACTAACTGTCACGACAACTGTACTGAGATGGACACTAGAGGGTAAACGAAAATGTGGAAGACACATAACAATTTGGAGGAGAACAGTAGAACAAGAAGACACATAACAACGTGGAGGAGAACAGTAGAACATAACAACGTGGAGGAGAACAGTAGAACAAGAAGACACATAACAACGTGGAGGAGAACAGTAGAACATAACAACGTGGAGGAGAACAGTAGAACATAACAACGTGGAGGAGAACAGTAGAACATAACAACTTGGAGGAGAACAGTAGAACAAGAAGACACAACAACATGGAGGAGAACAGTAGAACATAACAACTTGGAGGAGAACAGTAGAACATAACAACATGGTGGAGAACAGTAGAACATAACAACGTGGAGGAGAACAGTAGAACAAGAAGACACAACAACATGGAGGAGAACAGTAGAACATAACAACTTGGAGGAGAACAGTAGAACAAGAAGACACATAACAACATGGTGGAGAACAGTAGAACATAACAACGTGGAGGAGAACAGTAGAACATAACAACGTGGAGGAGAACAGTAGAACATAACAACATGGAGGAGAACAGTAGAACATAACAACATGGAGGAGAACAGTAGAACATAACAACTTGGAGGAGAACAGTAGAACAAGAAGACACATAACAACATGGAGGAGAACAGTAGAACATAACAACTTGGAGGAGAACAGTAGAACATAACAACGTGGAGAACAGTAGAACAAGAACAGAAGAAAAAAAATCACAGCTTGAACACAATACTTTTTCTTCTTAGAACACTCCATACCAACCACTTGTTAAACCACTATTTATGTTTTGTATGTGATCTGAGCCTAAAAGGGATTTCAGTTGTGCCAGTTATGCATCTAGAAGTAGGCCAGTACATTCGATTTCTGCAACGCTTTTTATTTACTAGTGTAGCTTTCCTAGGCCCCTACCTCAGTCACCTCTTTCGACATGCCTTGTAGGACACAGTGTTCCTATTCTTTGCTCCCTTGCGCCCCGGCAACACACAGGTGGAACACATTACGGCCAAGAATAGAGAAGAATCGTGTGCATTTGTTGCTGCCCTAAGTCTTAGCAGGAACACATTACAGAGGACGCCAAGAATAGAGAAGAATCGTGTGCATTTGTTGCTGCCCTAAGTCTTAGCAGGAACACATTACAGAGGACAGCCAAGAATATAGAAGAATGGTGTGCATTTGTTGCTGCCCTAAGTCTTAGCAGGAACATATCACAGAGGACAGCCAAGAATAGAGAAGAATCGTGTGCATTTGTTGCTGCCCTAAGTCTTAGCAGGAACACATCACAGAGGACAGCCAAGAATAGAGAAGAATCGTGTGCATTTGTTGCTGCCCTAAGTCTTAGCAGGAACATATTACAGAGGACAGCCAAGAATAGAGAAGAATCATGTGCATTTGTTGCTGCCTAAGTATCAGGGTGTCACAGACTAGAGATATAAAAACATACAGATTCCAAGGTGTTCTATGTGGCACAAATATATTCTTCAATATCCTCTTATCCTTAAATGTGGACACATATATTTCTCATACTGTAATTGAGGTCTAAACATATATTTCCTGTGCACACTATGAATTCAGGCATAGTCATGACGCCAAATATGGCACTTCTGGCTGACTTTTGCACGAGTTTTTGCTCTCTTTATCACACAATTTCAGATATTGTCATCAGTTATCAGTTATATGAGGACCATCATCATAGCACTCCGGACATGTCCATAGGTGCTCCGATCTCCGCCTCAGCAAATCCAGCAGCGTCCAGCGACTCAACACGCCAGTTCGATGTTGATTAATAAATCTCTTTGCATATTTAGTATGTCGTTCTTTTCGGGCTACACCAATATTGACACCCATCTCTTTCAATCTGGTCAGCGAGTGGGATTCACAGCCCTGAAACTCCTCTGTTCGGAAAGACTCTCTCAATGCGTAAAGAATGTCATTTCGATCCATGGCAGCTCCCTCTGATATTGTAGCCAAGCCAGCCAATCTATCAGCTCGTTCATTATTCCTAACTCCTGCGTGCCCAGGGACAAAAATGAAGGTGATTTCTCTGATCATTGTTTGTACCAGTACCTCCACCCAGTTGCGTCTCACCATTCCTGATTCGACTTTACGAATCATGCTCATGGAGTCACTGAGTATGAAAACACGAGAGTAGTTGTGAGATGCCAACCATTTCACCGCCTCCGTAACGCCCGAACCTCCATTGGCAAACTACTTGTGGTGGTTGCGAAGGCCCCACTGGCCTCTCTTATTATTTTTCCTTCTGAGCGTGCTGAAAAAGCCCATGCACAGCGTTGTTGGCGAATGACTGAACCATCGGTGTAAATAACCACATCTGTATCATTGATGATGTCATTCAAGAGGGCCTCCACCTCCACGTTAATCAGTGATATTGTCATCATCATCAAGTAGATTGTCCCTTCTGGAACTTGGCTCCCATGAGAACAGCCCTGAAAAACTCTGTTCTGTGGAGGTTGGCCGGCATCAGCAGCAGTCATTGTCAGATTGTCAATGACATCTTGCACCCATCATTTTCTAGGTCTTCCTCTCATTCTTCCTTCATGCACTATTCCCCCCCAAAATTATCTTCTCTAGCCACTAATGTCGTTTGATGTGTCCGAAATATTTAATTTTCTTTGATGTACTTGTCTTAAACACACATAACTTTGTAACAACTAACCTAGAGAATCAAGATTGGGGGACAGACATGACAAATGTTTGTCTACCAACTCAGCACAAATATATTACACCTGGCAATATATGAATCTATATTTTCTACCTTTCTTACCAAATTAACCTAAATTTCTCAGTATCATACTACAACACAAACGCATATAAAACTATATATGTCGTCAACAAACCTCATCTCTCTCA
Source organism: Arion vulgaris (assembly GCA_020796225.1). Classification (NCBI taxonomy): domain Eukaryota; kingdom Metazoa; phylum Mollusca; class Gastropoda; order Stylommatophora; family Arionidae; genus Arion; species Arion vulgaris. Next base: position 425,914 of record CM036767.1, read on the forward strand.
TCAACTGGTACGTGTAGCTCCAGAAGATACTCCACAACTTCTAGCGTCCACCTGAAGCTGCCCAGTGTAGAGGAGTGCGGCCACTCTGAAGACCAGAATAAAGACAACGAAACTCAGAAACATCAATGTGGACCTTTTTAATTATGGTTCTTAGTAAATATTGATATGCTTTAAATCATTTTTTCTTCAAATTCAACATTGAAAAGTAAAACAGTTATCAACCAAGTTAACTAGTTATTGTGATCAATGTGGTTTGTGCCAAGAACTTGAGTACATTGTACCCCTTGTTAGACCCCTAAAACCACAGGGAAGCAAACCGTGGAAAGGAAACCAACTCAAAGCCACTATCGAAAGATGGTAAGGCTATAGGAGACAAACCAGACCAAAAACAACTCAATTTGCTGGACAGAGATTGTACCATCGATGGTATAGAAAACAGCATAAATTTGGGCAGATAATTACAATGATCTAGATATGCGGATTCTGATATATCACCATGGCACCATTCTCCTATTAGGTACAACCAAGTGAGATACTTTACGAGGCTGTTGATTGGACCTGAAGAAGTCCTGATAAGCAGCTTAATGATAATGATCTAGTATGACCAATGATCTGAACACAGAAGCAGAAGAAACCACATGCTTGGTTGGAAGAAGTGGGATATCTTTTTACATCCTAATATGGAGCCATGGCTGGAAAATGTTCCACAATATCCTACACAAGCTGGAGATTCCTAATATAAAGCCATGGCTGGAAAATATCCCACAACATCCTAATATGAAGCCATGGCTGGAAAATATCCCACAACATCCTACAGAAGTTGGAGACATTACAAAATAAATGTTTAAGAAGAATCCTGCAAATTGTCAGGTTAAATTTGATAGTAAGTGAATAGCTTTTAAAACAAAGAAACTATGTATCATTGGAGGTATATTGGGCATATGTGTCGATGCCAGTCGGGCATTGGCTAGAATAGCTCTCCGATTGACATGGGATAGGAAAAGAAGGCCTGGACAATCAATGGAAAAGAACTGTATAAAGAGAGTAGAAAGATTGTTTCATAACAAGTAAGAATGTGGTAGAAAAGTGGCAGACAGAAACAATGGAAATCTTTTGTTGAAGCCTTATGTTACAAAGAGGATATAGATAGATGGGAAATCTGAATTTCCAAACGTGTAATATGTCAGCAAATGTTTGTCTAATTTTAAATCTGATCTCACCATGTGCCGTTAATTGAGTTAACAATTACAAAGCCCACCAAGAACACCATAAGCGACCATAAAATTATGTCAGAAATTGTTTAATTATCAAGTCCTACAAGATTGTACTGACACTTCCACTACCACTAGCAACCATACGATATAGTACTTAAGTACTATAATAAGTATTATAGTATACTAGTGTGGCCACAGTGAGCGTCGGTTGCTTAAGCGGTAGTGAGCTCGATCACAACCCAAGAATACCTGGTTCAAACCCTGCGCTGGGCAAGTTTGGAAGCAAATTCATTTCCGTGGGATTTTACAAAAAGGTAAAAATAGACCTCACCGTTCAGAAAGCAATGGCATCCTACTGAACGTATAAGTAGTGCCTAGAAAATCAACGACCCGTTTACTGTGGTTGATGGTTACATCCTGTAAAGGATATGCCACGATTTTCATTTCAGTATGGCCACTGTAGGCAGTGTGTATCACTCACTGTATGTCATGTGTGTGTGAACTGTGTGTAATTATATTAAGTGTAATTTGTGTAAACTGTGTTGTGTATCCATATTAATATCGAAGTGGTTATTCACAGTCGACTGGAATAATGCTGAACGTTATTCACAGTCGGATACAGCGCGGATTAGCCTAGTAGCAAATGATACGGCCCGCGCTTCTGGGGGCCCCTCGCCTATGTGACAGAGCTAAGCTGTCACTAGTCATAAACAAGGAACCAAGGTTGGGAGATGGGCAAATATCCCCTTTCATTTTTCTTATTTATGTTATTTATTTTTCAACAAATAAAGGAAAGGGACATACATCATACTTATCAAAAACAACATGTGAGGAATTTATCCATCTAATTGCATCAAGCTTACTGGATCATATTATTTGCGAAATAATAGCAATGCAAGATAGGAGCACTGTCAATCGCTGGATTCAGAAAATTAAAGGTAAAGAAAATGGACATATGGGGCTGCAAGATTTACCACGCTCTGGGCGTTCTGCCGCGGCTTTAGTTTCGACATGTTGAACAGTGCTGATGCTATTATTCGTGAGGACAGGCGTATCACCAGCCAACAATCTGTCTTGCAGCTTTCACTCAGCAAGGGAAGTGCAATTGCAATGTTCAAAACTCTCAAATATTCAAAGATTTGCGCAAGATGTGTGCCTCGGTGTCTAACAAATGATCATAAATTCCAAAGGAAAACAATCTGAATTGTTGGAATGTTTTAACGTTGAATGGGAAAATCTTTTGTCCAATATCATTACCAGTGACGAAAGAGGTGAAACAATCAAGTTTCCATTGGCTTCAACTGCTCATATTTTTATGATACTTAGTTTGTTTTCTTCTTATACAGATGTTGTCCATATCTTGCCAGTTAGTTCAATAACTGCTGTATGTTTAAATAGTCTCATTAACAAAAATTATTATAGGTTTGGAGCAAATTGGTTTCAAAATCATTTGTCTAGTTTATGATAATAATGTCATAAATAAGAAAGCCATGTCCCTCTTTTTAAATCCTCCTAAACTAAATATTCTGTGATACTTTTAACACTTTGCTGACCAATGACCAACCCACACAGATCCTATAAGTGGTACCTGCTATTATACCATTTCATAGTTGAAACTGATCAGTTCAATTGGCACATAAGCAACAACACTGCAAACTCCGCAACAACTATCACAGCAAAGAAGTTTAGGCAGGATGTCAGTATTGCTTTTCTTGAACCTGCTATTCTTCAACGAATTATGACGCCTTCATGAATACAAGATCATGACTTAGTGAGTGTCATTTCATTGATAAATATGTAAACACAAGGTACAAACTAGACTGTAAATTGTGTACGACTGCAGGGAAAAGAAGCCTGACTTGCATATGTTGCCCAAATTTCAGTGTTTACCTCTATGCTTGACAACAACCTGCTTCAAGTTATACTACACAGTTGAGGATTATCAACGTTCACCGCAAAGACTCCTTATTTGGGTTTTATTTTCTTATTTACTCTGACAATATCATGATCTAAGAGTCCAGAGATAATGTCATCATTATCACATGTACATATTTTTGTTGACTTATATTGCCTGATTAAATATTCATACTTTATTGACTTAACAAAAGTACAAACACAGATTGCCCAATTATTTTGATACAAAAAGTTTTACTAAACAGTTAGAACTCAAAGAGTAATTTATTTGTTCTTCTTGTACTGTAATTGTAATCTATCTGTTTTGTTGTTGTCTGTAGTTATAGTTATTTTTGTCCCTGGGCACGCAGGAGTCAGGGGTAATGAATGAGCTGACAGATTGGCTGGCATGGCCACGGAATCAGGAGAGCTGCAATGGACCGAAATGACATTCTTAATGCACTGAGAGAGTCCTTTCGAACAGAAGAGTTTCAGGGCTGTGAATCCCACTCGCTGACCAGATTGAGAGAGATGGGCGTCAATATAGGTGCAGCCCATAAAGAACGACAGACCAAATATGCAAAGAGAGTGATTAATCAACAACGAACTGGCGTGTTGGGCTGCTGAATTTGTTGAGGCAGTGATCGGAGCACCTATGGACATGTCCCGAGTGCTATGATGATAGTCTTCTGATAACTGTAGTTATAGTTATTTATTAAATTATAACACTTAAAAAAACTGATTTTTTGGATAGCTATTTTATATTAAATTAAATATTAAATGATAGACCTACCTAAATGCTACAGACAGATCCTATGAATACCATGGACAAAAAAAATAAAGAACACTGATGTCCTGAAAGAACTAAATGTTAAAGAGAATTAGCTGATAAACAACATTATATACAGAATAATTAGATACTTTGGTCACATCAAGCATCATGATGGCCTGGAAAGAACAATATTAGAGGGCAGGGTCCCAGGACGCAGACCAAGAAGAAGATGGCTACAAGATATTAAAGAAACCATGAATTTGATCATCGACAAAGTGAGTGAACTGGCTAGAAACAGTGAATTTCAGATGTGCTGCAAAGAGAGCAGCGTCCTATAAAGGATACGCACCTTGATGATGATGAGACCTAGCTATATATTTAATTTAATTGGATACTGCAGGAGGGGGACAGTGAAGTGTTTGGTTTAGGTGGGGGCAATAGAGTAAAGCAGGAGTGTGGGCAGAGAGCCCCCTTTTCGGTAAGTGCGTGACGTCATTTATGGATAGTCCCTAAGGAAATAAGTTTGAAGTTAACGCCAAGCGCAGATACATTTACTGGGTAAGGTTGACCGAGTGCAAATATAAAAGTTGCGATTTAGTGCCTAACGAAACTGCCCTCCCTAGGACAACTGAGCAAGGTACTGTTGCATTAACATCTAACATCCCCGGAAAAAATGAGGTAGGTGATGTGGCGAGTGCAAAATTTCAGTTGCGTTGTTAGCGCCGATTGAAACGACCCTCTAGAATATCTGTGCGCAGCCCCAATCCAGTGTTTCTCTGGGACAGGGAAAATGCACAGTAGACATTGCAAATTGCCAACACGCCTCGAAAACCTGAGAATGTTCCTATTGCGGAATAAACTAAACGGGGTCAGAAAAGTAAGGCCGACACTGTAAAGATTTGACAGGCTGTCCAACTCCGAACAATGGCGAAGGCCGACACTTTTCACAGTGTGTTGCACGAGTAAGATGCCGTCCATACATAAAAGTGATGACGCAGGCAGAAAAGTTTCTGAGTATGCCAAGCCACCCAATGGAAAACAGATTCCAAAATCTAGCATTGGGCGGCTGAAAAGAAGCAGCTTTATTCATCAGGCCAAAAGACTGAATTGGCAAACTTTAGACCTACCAAAAGTTGGCTAAAGTCTGTGCCAGAGCAAACCCCTAAAGTCTGTGCCAGAGCAAACCTCTTGAGAGAGGAGACTGAACCAGAAGTATGTATCCAGACAGAAGTTAAAGGAATACTCGACAAGGATGAGCAGAACAGCATACAACGCAAGATAGTCACTCTCATTTTACTTGATGAAGAATACCCACATGATCTCTGGATCCGGTTATACAAGGATGGGTCAGCAGAAAATGCAGTGATGAATGGAGGAGCAGGAGCGTACATAGAATACCCATACAACGTTCGAGATGCGATTAAAGTACCAACGGGAAATTCTGTCACAACTATGATGCAGAAATTCAGGCAATCAAGGTGACATCTGAGAAACTGTTGAATACCAGACTCGATCCTCAACCTGTTGTATTTTTGACTGATGCAAAATCAGCACTCCAAGCACTCCAGTCTAGAAAATTGCCAGGTCTACAGAACCTACTGTCTAAACTGTCCAAGCAGCGCAGTGTCGTCTTGCAGTGGATACCCTCTCACTGTGGAATACCAGAAAATGAAACAGCAGACTGATTGGTCAATGAAGGTGCTGCAGGAGAGCAACCAGATGTGCCAGTTACCTACCACCGACAGGACACAGTCAACTCTGCAGCCACATGCATACAAAATTCAAGATTGGCAATTCAGCCATGTGGATGGGCACACCAGACTGCAGAGCACATACCTCAAGGGAGTCAAGACTGCCCCGAATATGATATACTGAGGCAAATTCAGTGGCCTAACGAAACAACACTCGACAGAAAACTACACAAACTTCTGTGTGAGCTACAAAACACAGTGAAGTTCATACAAGAGACAACATTGAATATATAGACAATATTTCAAGCGAAAGGAAGGATACAAGAGATAACATTGAATATATAGACAATATTTAACTGTATGAAAGGAAGGAAGGATACAAGAAATAACATTGAATATATAGACAATATTTCACGCGAACGAAAGGAAGATGCTGTCACAGGGCAAGTTTATGTGCCCCAAAAAGATTGAGAAATGTTCTAATCCGAACATAGTCAGAAAGGCTGCACAGCTCTTTGGCGAGATCGAAGCCCAAATACATGACAAAAAGATGATCGTAAAGGCGCAGATCCAAGCCAAAATATATGGCACAACGGGTTGTTCTAGGTCAAGCTACCCTATAAAATATATATGCTGGCTGAAAGCGGGTGTGCGGGCCAAGTCACCATGGGCGCATAATTGCACAACGTAAAAAAACATTCTCATCAAAGACCAATTATATATCACATTAAGAATGATAAAAATGGCTGCGAAGAACGAACGCAAACAACAACAACATATCTTATAGGCAGGCCTACTTATGTAAGCCTAGGTCTATATAATCTAATATATTTTACAACGAATTCGTGTAATATATCATTATAGGCCTATAGTTAGATCGGATGAATTATTAGTTAGGCTTATAGTTTGTCGAAGATTATTAAACTATTCGTATCTGTGTAAAACGCTCTATATAATATTATGCGGAGATCTCTTTTGATTATATTTCATAGGCATATGGCATCTGTGTATAACACGGATATACATCTTTTTGTATTGACATCTGTCAAATAATGCTCTGTTTTAAACTATATGAATAACATTCTTAGTTATTCGCAGCCGACTGTGAATGTACTAGTATTATAGTATATACTCTTACTGACGGAACTTAGCATTTTTATTTTAAATTGCGACTGTTATATTCATTGCTGAATGTAAATCTTGCTCTTGCTGGCATTGCAGGAGATCGTTGCATTTAGCATTCATGATGATTCAATTTAAATGATTCTTCAATTTTCATGAATCATTGATGATTGTGGTGAATAACTGAATTGGTGCGCATTGCCGCAGTTGCGTGGGATAATAAGAAAACTGTAAATAAAGGTAAAACAGTATTACACTATACCGTGTCTTTTTCGTGCCAGCGTTTTATTTTGTTCAACTTTTAATCTAAAAAGACCCAGACTACCATCATAGGCATATTTACAAACTTCATCTGGAGTCGGTTGAGACGCCATTGTTTAATTTTGTATGTTTTCTTGTTGATGTTTTACCGTTGTTTCCGGTATGCAGTTGCTTCGTGGTTAAAACGTTTGCCTCAATTATCTTTCTCATTTATTTTTTATTGCGTTAATCAAAGTCGACCGTTCTGCTGGTTGGGCTATGTGTGGCTGCTACCTGGTCATACTTTCAAACAACACGGGTTTACGTGGATCTTCTATCCTAGTACTGGTAGTGTAGGTTATTGCGCTAATGAGAGAACATACATACTTACATCAAAAGCACACGTCCTTGTTGAAAATGGATAAGAGGAATGGTGCTCAGCCTGCTGCCTATTGGATGAGGGCGCGGTAATATACGAATAACCCAAACAGCGGTTTAAAACATTTTGAAACACGTTTACATGCATGATGTGGTACTTGGCGCTGGACGTGGTACTGAGGGGTAGAATGAGAATATTTTACGAATCAGTCAGGGCAACTATCAACATGATTACTCTTCCAGATCTAATAAGGGAGACTGAGCACCAGTTGCTCTTCCCGGAGTGCGATGACGTAGGTTAAGCAATCAATAGGTGATCGCTCTAACGTGCAGATTATAGACTATAGCGTCTGTAGCTCAAGAGGCAGTGAGCTTGACCACGAACCCAAGCGTACCTGGTTCAAACTCCACGGTTGGAAATTTGAAGCAAATGGGTTTCCGTGGGATATTTACAAAAAGGTAAAAATAGACCTCACCGTTCAGAAAGCAATGACATACTACTGAACGTATAAGTAGTGCCTGGAAAATCAACGACTCGTTTACTGTGGTTGATGGCTACGTCCTTTAGGATATGCTACGAGTTTCATTTCTTCCTTACCGGTTTCAGAATGCATTTCCACTTTTCAGCGTAACAAAAATTCCTAAAAAGAGTGACCTGTGACCGCTGAACATTTAAGTGCACTCTTTTTTCCCTCCCGAAGCACTTAAACTTTTTCAGCTGTTCGGCTCGGTGCCATGGACATCGTAACCCTTCGGTTCGGTGCCACGAATACCGTAAATCTGGAGAACCTGTGGCTTTTCTTCCAGCCCGCGGAATTGAACCGCACTCACAGAGGACTTGTCACCCGTTGTCCAACGCTCTACGAACACGCTGGCATGACATGAAGGATGTACCCACTGTACCCACTTTTCAGTTAGAGAGTTTAATGTCTAATTTCGTATATATGTATGTAGATTAGAAGACTGCTGTTTCCCCATTCAGAACGTAGCTTGCCAGCATTCCTTCTCCAAAGTAAACACACTGAGTCTGTTACTATCATAGCTTGCCAGCATCCCTTCTCCAAAGTAAACACACTGAGTCTGTTACTATCATAGCTTGCCAGCATCCCTTCTCCAAAGTAAACACACTGTCTGTTACTATCATAGCTTGCCAGCATCCCTTCTCCAAAGTAAACACACTGAGTCTGTTACTATCATAGCTTGCCAGCATCCCTTCTCCAAAGTAAACACACTGAGTCTGTTACTATCATAGCTTGTCAGCATCCCTTCTTCAAAGTAAACACACTGTCTGTTACTATCATAGCTTGCCAGCATCCTTTCTTCAAAGTAAACACACTGTCTGTTACTATCATAGCTTGCCAGCATCCCTTCTTCAAAGTAAACACACTGAGTCTGTTACTATCATAGCTTGCCAGCATCCCTTCTTCAAAGTAAACACACTGAGTCTGTTACTATCATAGCTTGCCAGCATCCCTTCTTCAAAGTAAACACACTGTCTGTTACTATCATAGCTTGCCAGCATCCCTTCTTCAAAGTAAACACACTGAGTCTGTTACTATCATAGCTTGCCAGCATCCCTTCTTCAAAGTAAACACACTGAGTCTGAGACGTAGAGAGGTTACGTCTCCTTCCACCCACCCTTGGAGGGTACCGTCCATATAGAGAGACATGGCGTAACGTAGCGGTTTTCGCCTACGATGTCTATGAGGGTTTTCACTCTGGCATTGAGATATGTGCTGCTGCAATTGACCTTGAAGATGCCTATAATAGAGTGCCGTTGCATTTTTTAATGATACAGATGACGGAACTCATTATCAGCCCATTCCTCCTCAATTGGATCTTTGCGGCCCTCTTCCAGCGAAAGATAGTGTTTAAATGTGGCAGTTGGGCGTTATCACCAACAACAATCCACCCTGGCTTACCACAAGAGTCACCATTATCACCGGTGTTGTTCAATGCCTATACTGTGAGAATCACAGAAGAGCAGATCACGGGTAGAGGACGGACAATGTCATATGCAGATGATGTGTTGGTGTATCGTCAGGGCAAGAATAAAGAACAGCTTGTGGAGGAACTTCAGTCAGAACTCGACCGCATAGGTAGATGGTGCGATGAAGCAGGAGCATTGGTCAACCCCACAAAAGCAGCGGTGACATGGTTCTCTTTAAACAACCGCATCGTCAACATTCCAACACCATCTGTGGTTTTGTGTTCAGAGGTGGTGGAGCGATCTCAGTCTATGAAATACCTGGGGTTGCGTTTTGATCGAAGTCTAGCTTTTACGGAACACAGCTCATTTGATAATGAAGGCGAGGAAAGGTTTGACGGCGATGAGGATAATGGCTGCGGCGGATTGTAAGCAGCGCCATCTTTGTCTTATATACCAGGGTCTGGTCCTTTCTGTGCTTGAGTATGCGCTGGCGATCCTGACTCTCAGTCATAGTCAGATAGAACGACTGGAAAGAATACAGAACGAGGCGATGCGCATTATACTTGGTTGCACTAAAGAACATCGGGAAAGAAGGCAAGAGGAAGACCACGGAAAAGATGGTTAGATGGCGTAGCAGAATCCCGTGAAAGAGCAAAGATAACAATCACACAAGCCACCAGAACAGCGCAAGACAAAAATAGAAAACCACGACACTGGGCAACAACCCGGTAGCAGTGTGACGACAAAAGAAAAGAAGAAGAAGCACTAAAGACACGTCGTGCAGGGCAATGCGCTATCTACTTGACTATCCTACTATGGAATATAGAACACTGATGAGCCGTGCACGAGCATACCTTCGAGTCAATGCTGACACACAATATCCTCTACACATGGAAATAAAGAGACAAAAAGGAAATAGGTTAAAAATAGGAAAATCTTGGATGGGTCAGGCCGAGGACTGTATTGAACAGGTGTGTACACTTGAAGATATTGATCCCGGGATACCAGTGCCAACAGGAATCATGCATCTGAGCATGATGTAATCATTTATACGGATGGTTCGGTGATTCGACATTTGCGGAGCTCGTGGGCTTTCACTGCTCAGGTCGGAGGTGATGTTGTGAAGGAAGACAGTGGTGGTTTTGCCGTGACTACGATCAATCTCACTATGGAAATCATGGCGGTTACCAAAGCAATGATTTGGCTGGAATCACAGACACTTACCCATGCATGTTTTCTCAGTGACTCAATGAGTATGCTCAGGAAGATTGAAACAGGATGGGCTAGGAGACATTGGATGGAGTCGCTGGGGAGGTCTCAGCTGACAAAGATCAGTTTTATTTTTGTGACAGGGCATGCAGGTGTAAGGGGAATGAACGTGCGGATAGGCTTGCAGGTATGGCTGCTGTACAAAGCGGGCAAGCAATGGACCGGGCTGATATTATAAATTCCTTAAGGGAGAGAGGCGTGTACATGATTCACGTAATAGCGGTGAATCTACAACACTAACCAGACTGCAAGAACTCAAAGTTAAGTGTGGTGTAGCTCGACAAGAACGCTATGCTGGCAGACAAAGAAGAATTGTAAACCAACAAAGAACCAGTGTCGTTAGTCGCCACACGCTGATGGACGTACTGAGGGAGAGATCAGAGCACTTATGGACTAATTTGTTCGACGTGCAGTGACGGTGATCCGACGACTAAACTAAACTAAACACTGAGTCTGTTACTATCATTGCATGTGTCCCTCCCCATGTCAGTCACCAATCGATAGATGTTGAGTATATCCAACGATTAAAGAAGATTGGAGCTATCCGTTGTACAAGTAGAACTGAGGGAAAGTGTAAAGAATGTGTTTAACCAACGAACCACAGGAACCATCAGAAACCGAGTACCTTTCAGTCTGGCCGGAGTGCTAGGACTTGGGTCCAGTAACCGTTTATGCATGAATTCATAACTGGCGAGCTGGGAAAAAACGATTATCTTTCCATCTGCTGAAAAAGTTATTGATTATTGGTTACTCAGCTGATGTCACAGCACTACGGGCAGACCCATAGGTGCTCAGTCTCCTCCAACTGATGTCCAACAGTATGCATATTGATGGCTCCCGTGACTTGCTGGCTGAACACACTATTTGCCCCTCAAGCATTCATCTCTAAGTGTACAACGTCTAATTCCAAACTCCTGAAATCGCTGGATTGATTCAACATCAATTTTAGTGTCCTCATCCAACAGTAGGTCACGAAGAGATTGAAGAACATCTCCTGGTGAGACTTACTACTTATGAGTCTGCTGGAAGTGCGATGAGATCGGTTCTGTTAGTTTATAGATTCCCAAACTTTTTCGGGACAGCGTCCCTTTGCAAGACATAAATTTTGTAAACCCCCCACTACAATATTTTTCTACATTGAAGCCGTTTGATATTTTCGGCGTAAATATCAACTAAATAAGGGTTCAAGGATTGACTTCATTGCACCGGTTTTCCCCATATGATCCTGTACCTGTCGACAGAGGTGGCATACCATCTGCCAAGAGTATTGCACAAAGCACAAACTCCGTAGCTCCTGCAACAATCCAAGGGATCTCATTAAAAAAGTGCACATGTATCTCAGTCCGGATTTGAAACCACAACCTTTGGTATGAGAGGCAAACAACTTAACCACTTCTCTCCAGGAGACCCTCAAGCAAACAACTTAACCACTTCTCTCCAGGAGACCCCCAAGCAAACAACTTAACAACTTCTCTCCAGGAGACCCTCAAGCAAGTGACTTAACAACTTCTCTCCATGAGACCCTCAAGCAAGTGACTTAACAACTTCTCTCCATGAGACACTCAAGCAAGTGACTTAACCACTTCTCTCCAGGAGACCCTCAAATAGCAACTAATTCATCTTGAACACGACTTAACAACTTCTCTCCAGGAGACCCCCAAATAGCAACTAATTCATCTTGAACACGACTTAACAACTTCTCTCCAGGAGACCCCCAAATAGCAACTAATTCATCTTGAACACGACTTAACAACTTCTCTCCAGGAGACCCCCAAATAGCAACTAATTCATCTTGAACACGACTTAACAACTTCTCTCCAGGAGACCCCCAAATAGCAACTAATTCATCTTGAACACGACTTAACAACTTCTCTCCAGGAGACCCCCAAATAGCAACTAATTCATCTTGAACACGACTTAACAACTTCTCTCCAGGAGACCCCCAAATAGCAACTAATTCATCTTGAACACGACTTAACAACTTCTCTCCAGGAGACCCCCAAATAGCAACTAATTCATCTTGAACACGACTTAACAACTTCTCTCCAGGAGACCCCCAAATAGCAACTAATTCATCTTGAACACGACTTAACAACTTCTCTCCAGGAGACCCCCCAAATAGCAACTAATTCATCTTGAACACAGTTATTGCTATACAGATTTTGATAAAACGTAGCCCATATGTAAAGATTGTAAAGTGTACGCTCGAATAACATTATGTACGCTTTAATACAATGGTTTAACTATGAAAATTAGGAATACATATTAAGAGATTGCATGGCATTAGTAAGAATATTATTGTAATAATTAAAACACCACCAAATGTATTACAAAATTGCTGCTTTGGAATTTACAAGTAAAAATACAGAGAAAAAATTACACATTAATGTGAAGGATGCCTGATGCATTCTTAAAAGCTTGTTAATATCGAGTCAAATTTTCGTTAAAAACAGTCATAAATCACCACGATCATTTATATGCAATCGGTTCCTATTCTTAGATAGTAAATTCGCTACAGCACTAAACCCACTCTCAGCCAAATAAGAAAATGGAAATGCAATTAAAATCTCTGCACTATTTCCCATACTCCAGGGTACAGTGTCGGTATGGATTTTTGAAGCCAGAACACTTGGTATCCACTTTTGCATTTGATTTTTAGTTCTTCGTTTGTTGTGAGTTCTATAAGTTTCCCTTCTAAATGTGATGATTCTTCTGTGTTTACATGTGAGAATGGATCTAGAACTCAATTTGGTAGATTCATGTTTAAAATATAATTGAATCGCTCATTGAAATCAGCATGGAGAACCTCCAAATGTTGGCAGTATGAAAGTCAATCATCCTTTTTGAGAGACACTGCTGATAAATTTGAAAAGTAGCTATATTTCCTTCGGCCTAAATTTCGCTTGAACAGACGAAGTTTTCCCACAAAAGTGGCAATAATGTTTTTCGTTTTAATTAATTTCAAATCATCACCTTATAATTTTAGATTGATTTCATTAAATAGTTTTTGAGGTCTGACAAATAAGCGATGCCATTTTTGGATGCAATCAGGTTGATCCGCAATCCGTCGTCTTTGTTTTCTAGGAACTCTAGTACTGAATCATATAAATTGTAAAATAGATTCAGACAAATACTGTTTGAAAACTAACGAGCTTCTGTGTGAAGCAATAAACAATTGAAATCTTCATCGTTTTCACTACAAAGTTGGCTAAACAATATGTCACTCAATGGATTGCTTCTAATCTTGTTGACTGCTCTAATAATGTAATGGAACGATGTATGCAGGGGTTCACTTCACTTCTTTGCAACCAAATGTTCACGATGAATAATGCAATGTATAGCAAGTACATTTAGTACTGCTCGTTTTAAATGCGCTATAAAACCCTTGTGGTGTCATGTCATTGCTGGAGCACCATCAGTAGCACCAGTCAAAATATTATGAATAGGAATGTCTTTCCTATTATCTTATTCATGGTATTAAATATTGGTTCTTCCTTTGTATCAGCTCTATTTTCTAACTTTTTAGCAAATAAAAAGCAGAGGTCATAGCTCTCCATGTTTCGCGGTTCGTTGCTATCTGTTTTAGGTCTTTAATGTTTGCTAGGCCCATCGTTGAGCCTTCTCTGATGATGGTTCTACGCAGAGTCTCTCTTGGTCTTCCTCGTTTTCTTTCCCTCTGGTGTCCATATGAGGGATTGGTAAGGAGTCTTCTCTCATCCATTCTAAGTGTGTGGCCGATGTAGTTCCAGCGGCGCTTTCTTATAAAATTTGATACATTTTCTTGCTTGGTCTCTTGTCTTATTTGTGTATTAGGTCTGAAATCTGACCATTTGAGGTTCAGTATTCTTCTAAGACATTTATTCTCAAAGTTATCTAATTTTCTTGCTAGAGCTTTTGTTGCTTTCCAACTCTCGCATCCATAAGTTAATACTGGAATCACACAAGAGTTAAAGATCTTTAATTTTAAGTGCTTGCTGAGTGAATTGGACTTCCATATATTTGACAGTTTATTAAAAGCACTTGATGCCAATGCGATTCTGTATGGAATTTCTGGCGTGTATCCCCGTAAATGTCATCGTACTACCTAGGTATGTAAAACTTTTGACTTTTTCAAGAGTGTAGTTTTTAGTTGGATATTTTCTGGACTGCTGGTAAGGTCAACAATTTTTGTTTTTGGGGTGTTGATTTGGAGACCAATTTGTCCTGAGATATTTTGGAGAAGGTTTGTTTTCATTTGAATATCTTGATGTGATGAACTCAAAGGGCTATATCGTCGGCAAAATCAAGGTCTTCTAAAATTGTATCAACCCATTTGATGCCCATATTTGTGTTGTTTGTGCATTTTCGCATGACCCAGTCAATTGCTATTCCAAAGAGCATTGGCGATAAGACGCAGCCTTGTTTCACTCCTGTTTCCACTGGGAACCAGTCAGAGTTACCGAAATCTGTTCTTACACTGCAGCGCGATTCACTGTAGAAGGATTTTATGATGTTGATAAATTTAGTAGGAAACCGTAATTTTTAGTAGTTTCCAAAGCGTAGGACGGTAAATACTGTCAAACGCTTTCTGAAAATCAACAAAGTTGATGATTAAATTCGATTGAAATTCTACGAACTCTTCAATGATTACTCTTAGTGTGAAGATGTGATCTATACATGCTCGTTTTGGTCTAAACCCTGCTTGTTTTCTCTTAGCCTTTCGTCTATAGACTTTTTCAGTCTCTCGAGTAACATGCTACAAAAAAGTTCTCCTGGCACTGACAGTAGGGTGATCCCACGCCAGTTATTACAATCAGACAAATCTCCTTTTTAGGTAATTTGAAAATAACACCATCTTTCCACTGTTGTGGTGGGGATTCATTTTGCTAGATTTCATTTATCAGTTGGAGTATATGTTGTAAGTTGTTATCATCTGCTGCTTTGAGCATTTCTCCAGAGATGTTGTCATCACCAACCGCTTTGTTGTTTCTCAATTTTTAATGGCAGATTTCAACTCTTCCAGTGTGAATGGCTCGCAGGAAGCTTCTAGTGTGGGCATGGTGATTTCTTCATCTAGGTTGGGAACAATCGAACGAATCATCGATGCATTTAGAGCCTAAACTCTGTTTCTCAAACAGTGGTGAATTTTACGATGACGGCTTGTCGGGCCGACGATCAACAGTTTGTGGGCCAAGCTAGAAGAAAACACGTCCCGCCATCTTGGCCAACACACCGAAACCACCCAAAAAAAAAAAATGTTTCCTGTTTAGTGGACGACGCAAAAAGAGTTGATATATTTGGACATTTCAAATATTTTTCTACTAGTGGTTGAAAATAGGACAAATCGTTATCCTTTTTGTCAGCGTGCATTTTAGTCAAATGCTCTTGTGGCCTAGAAGGTTTCATTGCTTCATTTGAAAATACGTTTTGGCAAATCAAGCTCAAAGGTAATAAATTGTTCGTAGGCGACTGAATAAAGCCGTATTTCAAATACTCAACACTGTACTGTCGACATTTCTTCTTAGATTCAGACATAATGAAGTCATACAGTTTGCAACAATATTCACAAAATAAAAGATGAAATTTACACTTACATATTACACTTTCTCGACTGCTGATTGTTGACAAAGCACAAAAAAATGTAATGAAGCTTATTACTATATTAAGCTTCATTATAAAACTAAAACCACTGGTATTTATAGATTTGACATCCCACCAGAATATACCAGTAGGGGTATTGGGTAAAGATGTCCTGATCGGAATATACCAGTAGAGGTATTGGGTAAAGATGTCCTATAATGCCACTTCTCTCTGTATTTGTGGCGTGGTAAAACCAAAATTCTTTGTTCCCAAATCGGTCATTAACCTATGAAAGTCCAACGACTTCACTCTTCGTTGTACAAATATTACATATATATATATATATATATATATATATATATATATATATATATATATATATATATATATATATATATATATATAATGCTGTGAGGCTGCATTTCATTCACACTAAAATCCCGCTATCTGATCAACTGCAATCAACCCCCAACCCAGAACTAAAATTTATGTTAACCCAGACCTCAAAAGACATCAAAAACCAAGTATTTGACTCTTCTGAATTTTCCTCTATTCTCTCTTTCAACACAGGCGACACGCGTAATAACAGATATTGTTTTTGTAAAACTGCAATACTTTGTTTTTACGTGTTTCGCCATTTATACGTAGTTTTACCATAGTTTTACCGCAGTCTTCCCTTATATTGATAATACTATTTCAACACAAGACCCCTTCGTCATAATCGCTGCCTTTTGTCAACAGTTGAACAATTTCCGTTCAGTGATGTGTCCTAAATTCTGGCACAAAGTTTAAATGATTATTCAATCGCAAAAAAACTAAAATAATTAATTTTTAAATATATATTATTAATTTTTTTCTATAAGAGGCCACCGACCCTAGATCGCCTGAACGCCCGCCAAATTTTTCCGAGCCCGCTATCGCCCCCAGATCGCTTCAGCGCCACATGGGGCGGTACCGCCCACTTTGGGAAACGCTGTGTTAGTTGGTCAACAGCTATGAGACCTAGAGGCGTTAGTGCTTCACACGAGAAGCTAGGTTCTCTCTCTCTCTCTCTGTCTCTCTCTCTCTCTCGATCGTTATTTTCGGCCATGTTTATCATTCTTTTTGTGATATACACAGTCTTTGCCAAGAACGCAATTTTACGTCACACCGTTCAGTATCATTTGGAGCTCTAGTGATTGTCACTCGATGAAGTGTCCGATTTCAACCAGCGTTTACTGGGTTCGCTCTCCGCGACTGTCCCCAGCCTACCTGCAAGGCAGCAGGTTCAAGCTAGGTTCAGGATACACATTGGTCAAGAACAGTGGCGTCTCGTCAGTAAGGGCCAATGGGGCCGGGCCCCACCAAAAAGAATGTACAACGTGTATTTATTA
The DNA here is from genome assembly GCA_020796225.1 of Arion vulgaris. Lineage (NCBI taxonomy): Eukaryota > Metazoa > Mollusca > Gastropoda > Stylommatophora > Arionidae > Arion > Arion vulgaris. Next base: position 443,355 of record CM036767.1, read on the forward strand.
TTTTATAAATTAAAACATAACTCAAAACCATGATTTTTTTCCGAAAATTTGTGTCTGGTCCCACCAACAAAAATGATCACGAGCCGCCACTGGTCAAGAATATCTTGCCATCTCTGCTGGTCGCTTTAGTAATATCTCTCTCTCTCTCTTTGCCTTTTTACCCGGTTGGGGCATAGGCCCTCAACCAACTCATGCCAAGTCTTCCTATCTCTAGCTATCTCCTGCAACTCCCTCCAGCTCTTCTTTATATTGTTGATCTCTGCCTCCAAATCTCGTCTCCATGTATTTCTCGGCCTCCCTTCTTTCGCTGTCCCTGCGGTTCCAGGCAAGGACCCTTCTTGTTATATTCCCATCCGGTTTTCGCAAAGTGTGTCCTATCCAGCGCCAGCGTCTTTTTTAACCTGTTCGTTCACTGGAATCTGTCTTGTTCTCTCCATAAGTTCCTCATTTGTGACCCTATCATACCATCTTATTCCTTCTATTCTGACACCAGACACCAGTTGATGAATGTTTGCAATTTATGCGCTATTGTTTTAGTTGTTCTCCATGTTTCTGACCATACAGTAGAACTGCTTTAACATTAGAGTTAAATATCACAAATTTTGTTCTAGATTTGATTTCTTTGGACTTCCAAATGTTTCCCAGTGCAATGAAAGCTCCTCTTGCCTTCTGTATTCTTATTTTAACATCTCTATCTGTTCCACCCTCTTTGTCTACGTTGCTGCCCAAATATGTGTATGATTCTACCTCTGAAGTGGGATTTCCCCCAAGGAGATCGAGTTGTCGTTTGCTTGGTTAATTCTCAATATCTTTGTCTTTCCTTATGAATGTTCAGCCCTAGTTGCTGGGACCTTTGATTCAATGTGTTAAGCTTATCCTGCATCTGATTTCGTGTATGTGACAGAAGGGCTATATCATCAGCGAAGTCCAGATCATCTAGTTGCTCTTTCAGAGTCCATTGGATTCCATTTCTGGTGTTAGTTACTGTGGTCTTCATAATCCAGTCTATTGTCAGTAAGAACAACAAAGGTGATAGAAGACATCCCTGACGCACTCCTGTTTCTATTCTGAAAGTATCTGTTAATTTACCTTCATGAAGAACTCTACATTTCATATCTGTATATGTTGCTTTTATTAGGTTAATAATTTTCTGTGGGATTCCATAATGCCTCATTAATTTCAAAGGGTTTCCTATCAATACTGTCAAAAGCCTTCTCATAATCAACAAATCCGATATAAAGTGGGGATTTCCATTCAATACTTTGCTCTATTATTATACGTAATGTGGCTATCTGGTCAGCACAGGATCTATTTGGTCGGAAGCCTGCCTGTTCATCTCTTAGTTTTATATCGATGGCATCTCTCAGTCTCTCCATGATGACTCTGCTTAGTATTTTCCCAGGTACTGACAACAGCATTATTCCCTATAGTTTTCACACTTCTGAAGGTCCCTTTCTTTGGTAGCTTCACCAGGTATCCTTCTCTCCAGTTTGCTGGTATTTCTTCGGTCTCCCAGATTCTGCTAAATAATTTATACAGTATTTCTGTGGATGTGTTTATGTTGGCTTTAACCGCCTCTGCTGGAATACCATCTGGACCAGCCACTTTTCCATCTTTTAAAAGTTTAATGGCTTTACTAATCTCCTCCTTGGATGGTTTCTCACAGTTGATGTCAAGTCAATTTCTGCCGGTTGGATATCTGGGGGTTTGTAGGTGCTGGTCTGTTCAGGAGTTCCTTGAAGTATTCCATCCATCTTTCCATTTGGTCTCTAACATTAGTGATAGTTTTCCCACTACTATTTTTGATCAACCCATTTGATGGTCTGTATTTTCCCGCTAGCTTTCTAGTGATATTGTAAAGATCCCTAAGGTTTCCTTTTCCTGCAGCTACCTCTGCTTCTCTTGCTAGATCTTCTACGTATTGTCTTTTATCTAACTTTATTTGTTTCTTCACTTTCTTGCTAGCTTCTGTGTACTTTTCCTGGGCTATGGCTTTGGCAGTTCTAGTTTTGCTATTATTTAAATCTGCTTTCCTCTTTTTCCTTTCTTCTATTTCCTTGAGAGTTTCTGGAGTTATCCATGCCTTATGATTCCACTACTTCTTTCCTAATACCTCTGTGCATGTTTCATTCCAAATATTTTTGGCTTGCTGCCAGCATTCTTCCACACTCTCCTCATCTTGTAATTGCCGCAAAACCTCATACTTATTAGAGACTGTGACCGTGAACTGTTCCTTTGTTTCTTGACTTCTGAGGTATCCTACATTATATTGGTGTCTATGTTCATGGGATGTTATGTATCGCTTAAGCTTCAGTTTAATTTTACTTATCAGCAAATGGTGATCCGAATCTACATCTGCCCCCTTAGGACCCTTACATCTTGTAGAGATGACCTGAATTTCTTGTTTATGCATATGTGGTCAATTTGATTTTCTGTTCTGTGATCTGGTGATACCCAGGTTGCTTTATGTATTCTTTTATGTGAAAGACACTTCCACCTATGACGTATTGATTCGCTGCACAGAAATTAGTGAATAGTTCTCCATTTCGTTCATTATTCCTAGTCCGTGTTTCCCCATGATCTCCTCGTAGCCTATGTTGTCCGAACCTATTTTGGCATTGAGGTCACCATCAAATTTTGATGTTCCCATTTCTCTGATTACCTATAGTATTTTGAAGTTTTATGTAAAATTCCTCCTTTACTTTTCCTCTTTATCATTGGTAGGTGCATAACACTGGGTCACATTCAAGAATACTTTCTTGTTGGTGGTTCTGAATGTTGCTGTGATTATCCTAGGACTCACTGCTTCCCATTTTATTAGTGCAGTCTCCGCTTCTTTAGATAGCATTAAAGCCACTCCTTCACTATGGGGGCATTTTCTTCCATATGGCCTGAGAACAGCATTGTTTCTCCTGTGTTTAGACGTTGTTTGCCTGCACCATTCCACCTAGTTTCACATAATCCCAAGATGCCAATTCCGTGAAATTTCATCTCATTTACAACCTGTGCTGTCTTTCCCATTTGATACATACTTCTAACATTCCAGGTGCCAATTCTGGAGCTTTTCCTAGGTGAAAGGAAGATAATCTGCAGTGTAGACTCCTTGCGGCTTTCTCTGCATCCTTCATACCTCTTCTAGAAGAGCTTCCTTTCCTCTTGGTTGGCACAGTTTTATTTTATTTTTATGTGACTTGTTCATGGTTGGTTGGATTTTGTGGGTAAAATTTTCTACTGGATAGGGTAGCCAGCCCTACGCCAAACCCACCTTAGTCGCCTCTTACGACATGCCTTGTAGGTCGCAGTGCTGCTACTCTTTGCTTCCCTTGCGGGCCCCGGCAGCACACGGGCGTTTAGTAATATATTGACATGGATAATGCTGTGAGTATTGACATGATCTCACTTGTGATGAAAGATGACAATTTAGATGAGACTGCAGCCAAACTATTTCATTGGCGAAACACGTCATAACAAAGTACTGTAGTTTTGCAAATTACAAAAACAATGACAATATACAGCAACGTTTCGTCCAACAAGGCCTTTATCAAGCAAATGGACAACAGGAGTGACGAATTAAACAAAACAATAACATATGTACGACTAGATACGGAGACATTCAAACGTTTCTAATGAAAATCTGGGAATAAAACGAATAACGAAATAAATGTAACACAAAAACACACATAAAACTAGAAATAGAAAAGAAGAGAAACAAGAAAATATCAAATAAATATATAGCTTGAATACATGCAACATATGCACATATAGATTACAAGGCATGAGAAAAGAAAGTACTAAGAAGCATAGGAATGTAATACGTTGAGCCCACTGGTCGCAAGGTACCATACAACGAAATCAACCGATTGTCCAGAGCAGTGGCGGCTCGTGGTCATTTTTGGTGGGGCCGCTACAAATGTCGGAAAAATTGGGGTTTTGGAGTATTTACTTTTTCTTGTCTATTCCGGGAAGCTATTACCTTTCTCTCTCTCTCTCTCTCTCTCTCTCTTTCTCACGCCTCTCTCTCTCATTTCTCTCTCTCTCGCGCGCCGATCACCGCTTAGACTGATGTACCAGATTTCCCCATAAATTCTGCTTTCACGTAGAAATCTGATTCATGCAGCATTAGCATGGGTGTATTTCGTCACACCTTTAGCGCCATTTGGAGCCCTGGTGCTTATCCTTCGGCAATGTGTCCAATGTTAGCCAGCGTTTGCTGGGTTCGCACTCCGTCACCTCGGGCTGTCCCCAGTCAACCTGCAAGGCAGCAGGTTGCTATTTTCTTTTAGGGTAGTTACTCTTAGACAACCTTCCCTCCCGGGTTGTTGAGCGTCATCTGCCCAGTTTACCAGTCTTTTTTTGGACTGCTTGGTTTGCCTGACGTCCAGTTTTGTGTACGGTTTGCTCCACTAGCCTTTGATTGTCCCAAATCAACTACACGGCAGTAGTAGTTATCTGCGAGGGAAACGCGGTTATTGCTCTCGGATGGAGACCCATCTTCGACGCTCGCCATCTCGCGTTTCTTTTTGTTGCCCATTCACCCATTTCTGCGTGTGCCCTCGTCCACCGACTGGGCCCGTCCATTTTTTTCCGTCACTTGTGCTCATATTGTTTTACTAGGCGATACGTTACCCATTTCTATCTCACTGTGCACAGTGCACAGTTTATCACCATTTGGTAGGAACTTTTGTACTGGATTCAAGCCTCTGCTGGGCTTTCCAGTTTTTCTACACTATTGGGTCGCCGCTCACCCCTACGTTTGCCACGCCTTTTTGTCGCTCTATCATCAGCACCGTGCATGACTGTTCCCACCGGTGGGCTCCCCTGTCTATCGTCCGTATGTGTGTTCGCTCTACTTTGGTGCCTGCTCACCGTGTTTATCTGTTTTCTCACCGTGATCACATTTATTATGCCTCAATACTGTCATGACACGCAATTCAATTCGAGCTCCCACCTCGTGGCTCCGAGTTTCGCCCGATATGGGCCCAGTCTCTTCTCTGTATGCACCCTTCATCCCGTTATGTTTATTTGTTCAGCTTTTCCCATCGGCCGGGAGAGATGTGCATTAATAGTCACTCTGGAATTCTGCGCGTCTGTGTTGCGAGCGGATCTCATCCAATGTAACTGCGTCTGCATCACTACTTATACCAGGTAGCTCTCCTCGATCCCACGCGCTTAGCCAGATAAGAACCGTTGTCTGTTTCCAGGGTCACCACGTGGAGGTGGGGTAGGATCTCGGTTAGTGCCAGCTCACTAATCCTTGCGCGACGTTGTCCCTATGTGCGTTAGACCCATTACCCCGTTTAGGAAAAGAACAAACGCTTCTGTTCTGCAACAGATTGATACTAAAGAGAGTTGGCTATTAAATAATATAAAATCATGTCCATCTTACTTAGATCATTGATATGTAATGATAAATATTGTAAACAAATGACTATAAACAATTACTTGCTAGTGAATTTTAAGGTACCCTTCCAAGTTTATACATTTTATGGACATTTGAAGCACATACAGCAAATTATATCAGATGAACTGAAAACAAAAACGCCTGTCATGCAAACATTACAAATTAGCTTATACACATTGTTTCCTATAGTTTGCCTTGAGATATTTGATGTGTAAACTGAAGGTTGTTGCAAAGTGTTAATTGATGAAACTTAAAGTGTGAAAATTTGGCCAATTTTCTCTTGTTAGAAGAACTGACTGTTTTATCATTATGCAATTTTCTGTAATTGTTTAAGAATACATTAGACAGTGGGGATAATGCTTTTGAAATAATGCTTGCCTTTGGACATCCATTAGCACACATACCACTAAATTCATCAACACAATGTTTTACAATACTACATGTAACAATATGGATAAGGAGCTTCTTTTGCTGTTTACAAGCCAGAAATTTTGCTTCTAATTCTGGTGATATGAGCCTCTGCATAGCAGCATATGACACAAACGTCAACAGTGTAATCAGTTTAGATGGGTATTTAAGCCCTCCTCTATCCAGTAATTGAATGTAGTCAGTAGCAATCTCTGGCTGAACATCAACTGTCATTGTTTTCTCCATTTGTAGCAAGGCCTTACATGAAATGCACTGAGTTTTCCTACTGATCTTACTGGAGACATATCCAGCAATATATACTAATGATTCCTCTGTACCTTCTACACAAAGCAACTCACAATCATTAGGATCAATGTGGAAAAGCACTTTGTCTACATCAGACTGGATACCATCTTCAAAAAACACTATCACATTCATCACCCTCATGACTCATAGCTTCAGCAAAGTTACGAATTGAAAAATTACCATAGACAGATGATGTGAGACACAATATGGAGTAAATCTTCAATTTCTTTTCTGCTTCCAATATTTGTTTCACTGATACTAGATAATTGGAACCAGACAATTGACGATATTCACCAAAGCGGGCTTCTAAGTTATCAGTTTGTAATTTTCCAAAAAGTATGAATTCTACATTAAAAGTAGAAAAGGAATACTCAGCCAGTTCAATCATAACAGTTACAGAATGCAGTAAAGCAGAATATGTCTCTCTGGTTAGTTTCCCATTGGAAGTAGGCAACTTGCCCCATTCAGTCAACCACACAACAAAATTTTTCAAATAAAGAAACAATTCGCTGTTAATTGAAGTTAGTGGATTAGCAAAATTATTACGGCTATTCCTTCCTGCGAATTTACTCTTAACATTCATAATGTGCCACCATCTCCAAATGACCTCAATGAAATCTGCTGTTTCTTGACTTCCTAGGAACCTCAAAGCTGCAATATTGTACTCACTGAAAATTGCAAGAGCTAGTAAAACTTTCTGCCTCTCTATACTTGAGGGGCAAAGGGCTTTACTAGTTAAAGTTGATGCCAACTTCACAATACTCAGACGCTCATTTTGATACAGTTTTTCAAATGTGAAAAAAGAAGCACTTGCTACTTGGCTAGAATTAGTACAATTTGAGATTGATGTTTTATTCAGAAGTAACTCGGTTGTGGCGGGATATGATAATGTCTGCTCTGCATCTTTCTGGTTCAGCCAATTTCTCCACAGACATTTCAACAGATGCACTGAGTCATACAATAAAAAGATTTTTTACCAGCAATTCCAGGATTTTCTATATATGTACTGTTGTTTTTAGAAGGTTATTATAAACTTTACGGTTAACTGAGTTGTTGTCTGCAAGTACTGCCAGAACTGTGAAACCACACTTTTGTACACTGTTGAGGATCTGAAGCAATTTTGTGCCAAGATTCTCTGATGTCATCCTGTACATAGGTGACAGCTCGACAACTTCTCGATAACTTCCAAACACTGAGGAAATCAGAAAAGCCTGTACTGTTGTTGCTGATTGCATAGAGTTTTCAGCCCTACCAAGTAACCTACCACCTGAGTATGTTACAGCTGATTTGATATGAATTTCATCCATTTGTACTGCCACAATCTTTTCCAACTCAGAAAGTCTGCACTCTTTAAATTTCATGTATGTAGAAATGCTGCCATCATCATTAGACAATGAATAAGGAGAAGTTAAATTTCTTAATGTGGATGGGTGTGGGAGACATAATAAGAGAGATTTTCTGATAAATCTATAGCATGCAGGAGATTTCAAGAAAACCATATAGGAAAAGCATAATGTACAACTACTGTAGCGTCTTCTGTATTTGTCCTTATTTACAAGTTGTACCGGCTCTAAGATAAATGTTAGTTGTTTTTCATGTATGTGTGTATTAGTATCTTCAGATGATAATATTAATTCTCTAACAATTTCTAAATTACTATATGCTTCTTCTAATAAATCATTAATACTCTTTATGTTTGGAGAAGTAGCAGGATCAGTATCTTTGTAGTGGATCAGTACATTTTCCAGCTGTGACCACCTTTCAAGTTTACTATTAGTTAAAATCCAATCAAGATATTTACCAGACACTTGTTTATTTTCTAGATAAACTTGTACACTCATGTCTGGTAAAACATTTACACTTACAGAAATGGATGGTGCAATGTTTGCTTTCACACTGATAGTATACAAAACAAGACAAGTAAATATATCCTCTGTGACTGTATGCATTCTCCAGTTTTTATCTAACAAGTCTTTTAACTTTGCTGTTATCTCACACTGTAAAGTTGAAAAATCTTGTATAATATCTGCAGACAACCACTCAGCTGTTATATTGTCATGTTTGCTGACGATTTCTGCTACTCTTATTTCTGGATCTTTACGAGATTGTGGTTGTTGACTCGATAAATAAGATGGCAATTCAGGAAACAGAGATGGATAAGCAGTTTTTTAAAACCAGGATGCTTTCGAGGAAGTTCATGTTTAATTCCACATTTATCTATAAATGTATCAGACAATATAATGTCACATGGATGAAAATGTTTACGACACACAACGCTTGATTTAGCTGGTGACCAGTCTTTTCGTGGAATGCATTTCTTCCATCTGTCTCTCCTATCAGAATTTGATGGGAATTTAAAAACACTCACATATTCTTTAGTCGAGTCGTAGTTCGATTTACATCCAGGAACACAACACTTTTTGCCCATTTTAAGATGAAAACAACACGCACAAATTCAATTTAACACTCTGCAATATCAGTAATCCAAATATTTGTTGTCGATAAATATCCAAGGACTCAAAATCGAGTAAAATAACAAGACATGCTGACGTTCTATTGTTTACCGACACGCACAAAATGTTAGATCACTTTAGTTCGATTTATATCCAGAAGCACAACACTTTTTGTCCATTTTAAGATGAAAACAATACGCACAAATTCAATTTAACACTCTGCAATATCAGTAATCCAAATATTTGTTGTCGATAAATATCCAAGGACTCAAAATCGAGTAAAATAACAAGACACGCTGACGTTATATCCTTTACCAACACACACAAAATGTCAGATCACTTTACGGAAGAGAGAAATTGAGTTGTCTGGCCTGGGCTAAAGCCTGGCTGTACCTCAGTCGACCGGTATTAGTTCACGGAGAGGACGTACAGGGAACCAGGCTCAAAGGTCAGGAATGTCGTTTCATTTATTGCTGTAGAGAAGATGTGTTAATGCAAGGGCCAATTCCATAAAACTAATATTATTATAAGAAGGTTTGTTATTTAATACCATTACTTTCTATAATTTTATACTATTTTTATATAAAATTGGGGATTCAATCGATAATTAAACGAACTATTTGAGCTAGAGTCCTCGTTTATCTGAGAAGTAATTTGGCTGTGTAAGAATGAATATATCTTCCGGCGAATGAAAATGACATTGTTTTGGCAATTATCATTGCAATAGCGATCAAAGGTCAGAGGTTGCAATGTAGGCACTTGTAAATTAGCCCCAGAAATAGTGGAAAAACAATGCTTGAATTATTACAGGCTTCAGTATATATAATATATTTTAAAAAGGAGATGTTATATAAATAACATGATTGTTATATTATTCTGATATAATATTTATATTTTAGTGTTATATATACAACTGTCATAGCTAATCAGTGTCAAATTAAAAGTAATAATTACGAAAAAATAATTTCTAAAATAATAAGTACAAGTTAATCCTTTTTGGTTTGGTAGGACGGTTCTTACTGGCCCCTAATGACAAGAGGCGTATACTAATTAGTGGTAAAAGATTATGAATTTCAAATTTCAGACTTTGTATGATATTTTAGCGTTATATATCAACTTTCAAAGCTAATCAGTATCTCGTTGAAAGTAATAATTATGAACAAATAATGTCTAAAATAATAAGTACAGGTTACTCAATATTTTGGTGGGGCCAGGCCCCACTGGCCCTTAATGAGGAGCCGCCCCTGGTCCAGAGCAAATCGACTACGATCATCAGAGGAACATGATCCGATGGCTGTGACCTGGGCATCGTGAGCTCCTAAATGGCAAGTATCATTAAAATGGGTGGCTACAGGGGTCACAGAGCATTGACGTATGTCGCACAAGTGTTGGGCGAATCGGTCACTGAGCCTCTTGCCTGTGTCGCCGATGAAAGCCTTGTTACACCGCTTACAGATAATGGCATAGATAAGATTACGGGACTCGCATGTGAAACCATCTTCAATAACAAACGTGGCTAAAGGAAAAGATACAGTACGAGTCTTTATTACATAAGCACACATATTGCAACACCGACGGTCACACTGGACAGTGCCAAAATGACTCTGGATATTGGTTATTGGTTACTAAATTGACGTCATTGCACTCCGGGCAGACCCATAGGTGCTCAGTCTCCCCAACAGATATCGAAGAGTATGCATACTGATGGTTCCTGTGGCTCGCTGATTAAACACACCTCTCACTCTGCCTCTCAAGCATCCAGTTCGACTTGAACAACGGGTAACTCCAAACTGCCTAAATCGATTGATCGATTCAACATCGATTTTAGTGTCCTCATCCAACAGACAGTCGCGAAGACAGACAAGTCTGGGGATGGGAAGAAGTATAAAGGAGAAAACTATGTGCATCAGTAGGCTTGTAATATACTGATGTAGTGATAGTGGATAGGTATATGGTGATAGTAATGTCAAGAAAGTTGACACAAGAAGTGGAGATGTGAGCAGTAAAACCAGGGTTGAAAACATTAATTTTTTTAATTTAATTTTTTTTTCCCGATCCAGAAGCACTTGAGTTTTTAGCTCTTCGGCTCGGTGCCATGGACATCGTAACTCTTCGGTTCGGTGTCACGAACACTTTAAATCTGGAGAACCTGTTGATTTTCTGCCTGTCCGCGGTATTGAACTGCACTCACAGGGGGCTTGTCACCCGTCGTCCAACGCGCTACGAACACGCTGGGCAGACGGGTGAAAACATTAATGAAATGTATGAAGCGTGACAAATCGGCTTCAGGCATATCAGTAATGCCAATACAATCATCAATGTATCTGTGATAGACAGACGGAAAGGGGCCATCATATGTAGTCAATACTAGGTGTTCAAGATCAATGCCGGATTAAGCCAGCACGGGGCCTGTAGCAAATTTTAGCGCGGGGCCCTAGATTTTGTATGATAATAAATAATAAAACGCAACTTTTTTTTACAAACGAATTTGTTTCGATTAAAGTGAGCAAATTTAGAGATAATACTAGACAAATCAATTTCTCTCAGTAAATTACATTCAATGTTCATTAAGATGAGGTTATTTAGACGATCTTGTCCCATCGATAAGTATGATGTATGTCCCTTTCCTTTATTTCCATAAGTATTTATATGCTGAGCCAGAAAATGTCAAATTTGGCTATTAATTCCAACAAAACTAATTAATTTCCATAATGAGGTGAACTAATAGTTTCATCACTACCCCGAAATGAAAGACCTCGTTCTGCTAAAATTTTGATAACAAGTAATTCGCTCTAAAAGTGTCCGCCTATATGTTTGTTCGGTCTCAATTTAGCTTACAAGTTGAGAATCGATACGCGAATCCTTCTTTTGCAAACTAACAGCGAAATTATCGCTTGTCTATGGGAGGTGTTTTCTTCATATCTTTTAAACAAATTATTTGCGTTTTTACAGTCGTCAAACCATTCTTTCGTAAACCGTGACGAACAGCCTGAATAAGTAACTTTGCAAACAAAACAGAAAAGTTGTCATTTAGTTTCTGAATAACACAACCAATCTCTTACATGAGTTTTGTTTGTTGGTTTATGTGTATATGTGGAAAAACGACTTTCGACAAAATCGCGGATTGTTTTCTTAATCACGGCCTTCATCTACTACACAGTGAGACGAGACTTCTGTGTTTTCTGCTTCGATTTCTATGGATTCAGCACCATTACATACGACATTAAAAAATTCAGACAGCTTGCGTGTTTTTGATATAACATCTTGGTTATTATTTTTCCTTTTCATCTCTGTCACATAGGCGCGGGGCCCCCAGAAGATCGGGGCCCGTAGCATTTGCTACTTCTGCTACTAGGCTAATCCGGCACTGTTCAAGATAACCCATGAACAGACAAGCATAACTAGGTCCCATTTTAGTGCCCATGTCGACCCCAATGATCTGCTCAAAGAATAGGCCATTGAACTGAAAGGAGAGTGAGAACTAGTTCTGCAAGATGAAGGAGAGCAGAGGTTGATACACGTGGATTAGTTCTCCTATTGAGAAAGAATATAAATGCTGTAAATTTCATTGATACTGGACATCACGATGTCCAGGTCACAGCCATCGGATCATGTTCGTCGGATGATCGTAGTCGATTTGCTCTGGACAATCGGTTGATTTCGTTGTATGGTACCTTGCGACCACGTGGGCTCAACGTATTACATTCCTATGCTTCTTAGTACTTTCTCTTCTCATGCCTTGTAATCTATATGGGTATATGTTGCATATATTCAAGTTATATATTTACTTGAATTTTTTTCTTGTTTCTCTTCTTTTCTATTTCTATTTTTTATGTGTGTTTTGTTGTGTTACATTTATTTCGTTATTCGTTTTTATTCTTAGTTTTTCATTAGAAACGCTTGAATGTCTCCGTACGTAGTCGTCGATATGTAATTGGTTTTATTTTTAATTCGTAACTTGTAAAACTACACTACTTAGGATGTTAAGACGCCCTCAAAACACCCCTTAACACCCTCTAAACACCTCTAAACACCTCTAAATTACAATCTAAACACCCTCAAAACACCCCTAAACACCCTCTAAACACCACTAAACACCCCTCAACACTCTCCAAACACTCATAAACACCCTCTAAAAAAAACTCGACACCCTCTAAACACCCCTCAACACCCTCTAAACACCCAGAAACATCCCCTAAACACCCTCAACACCCTCTAAACACTCCTCAACACCCTCTAAACACCCCTTAACACCATTTAAACACCTCTAAACTACCATAAACACCCCTCAACGTTTAAACACAACTCAACGCCCTTTAAACACCACTCAACACCCTCTAAACACCCCTAAACAACATCAAAACACCCATAAACACACCTTAATGCCCTCTAAACACCCCTTAGCACCCTCTAAACACCCCTCAATATCATCTAAACAACCCTTAATACCTTCCAAACACCCCACAGCACATTCTAAACACACCTCAACACCCTCTAAAGAACCCTCAACAACATCTAAACGCCCTCTACACCTCTAAACACCCATCAACACCCTCTAAACAACCCTCAACACCCTCTAAACGCCCCTCTACACCCTCTAAACACACCTCAACACCCTCTAAACACCCTTTAACACCATCTAAACACCCTTTAACACCCCTAAACACCTCTTAACACCTTTATAAACACCCCGTAATACCTTCCAAACACCCCTTAACAACCCTCAACACCTTCTAAACACCCATAAACATCCTATAAACACCCTCTAAACACCCTTCAACACTCTCTAAACACCCCTCAACACCTTCTAAACACCCATAAACATCTCTCAACACCTCTAAACTCCCTAAACGCCCTCAAAACACCTAATAACACACTCAAAAAATCACTTAACACCATCTAAACACGACTGAACACCATCTAAACAAACATAAACACCTTCTAAACACCCTTAACCACCCTTTAAACACCCTTTACCACTCTTTAAACACACCTCAACACCCTCTAAATATAAACATCCTCTAAATACCCCTGAACACCCTCTAAACACCCCTCAACACTTTCTAAACACCCATTAACGCCGTCTAAACACCCTCTGAACACCCATCAACATCCTCTAAACACCCTCAACACCCTCTAAACACACATAAACACCCTCTAAACATGCCTCAACACCCTCTAAACACTAATCAACATCCTCTAAACACCCTCAACACCCTCTAAACACACATAAACACCCTCTAAACATGCCTCAACACCCTCTAAACACTACTCAACACCCTCTAAACACTCATAAACATCCTCTAAACACCCTAAACACCCTCTAAACACCCCTAAACAACCTTAAACACCCTCTAAACACCCTACAACACTCTCTAAACACCCTCAACACCCTCTAAACACGCCTCAACACCCTCTAAACACCTCTTAACATCCACTAAATACTCATAAACAGCCCTCAACACCCTCTAAACTCCCCTCAACACCCACTAAACACCCTCAACACCCTCTAAACCCACCCTCAACACATTCTAAAGACTTATAAACATCCTCTAAATACCCTCAACACCCTCTAAACACCCCTCAACACTTTCTAAACACCCCTTAACGCCCTCTAAACACCCCTTAACACCCCTAAACAGCCCTCAATGTCCTCTAAACACCCCTTAATACCTTGCAAACACCCCACAGCACACTCTGAACACCCTTTAACACCCCTAAACACCTATTAACACCTTATAAACACCACTTAATACTTTCCAAACACCCTTAACACCCTCAACACCCCTTAAACACCCTCTAAACACCCATAAACACCATCTAAACACCTCCTCAACACCCTACAATGACACCTTAAAACCTCCGAAACACTCCTTAACACCCTCTAAACACCCCTTAACAACCTCTAAACACCCCTCAACGTCCCTCTAAACAACCATAAACACCATCTAAACACCCCTAAACACCCTTTAAACTCCCATAAACACCCCCTAAACACCCCTCAATACTCAATAATGGCACATTGAAATCTTCTAAACACCCAGAAACACCCTCTAAACACTCCTTGACACCCTCTAAACATCCCTTAACATCCACTAAACACTCATAAACAGCCCTCAACACTCTCTAAACACCCCTCAACACTCTCTAAACACACTTTAACACCCTCTAACACCTCTTAATACCCTTATAAACACCATTTAATACCTTCCAAACACCCCTCAACACCATCTAAACACCCATAAACACCCCTCAACACCCTTTAAACAAAACTCAAAGCCCTCTAAACATCGCTTCACCCTCTAAACACCTCTAAACACCATCAAAACACCCATAAACACTCCTTAACACCCTCTAAACACCCTTTAACATCCTATAAACACACCCTCAACACTGTCTAAACATTCCTTAACACCCTCTAAACACCCCTCAATATCCTCTAAACAACCGTTAATACCTTCCAAACACCCCACAGCACACTTTAAACACTGTTCAACACAGTATAAACAACCCTCAACACCCTCTAAACGCCCGTCTACACCCTCTAAACACTCCTCAACACCCTCTAAACAACCCTCAACACCTCTAAAAGCCCCTAAACACCCTCTAAACACCCCTCAACACCCTCTAAACACCTTTAAACACTCCCTAAACACCTCTTAACACCTTATAAACACCCCTTAATACCTTCTAAACACCCTCTAAACACACTTCAACACTTTCTAAACACCCTCAGCCATCCTCTAAACACCCATAGACACCCTCTAAACACCCCTAACCACATTTTAAACACCCATAAACACCCTCTCAACACCCCTAAACAACCTTAAACACCCTCTAAACACCCTACAACACTCTCCAAACACCCTCAACACCCTCTAAACACCCTCCCCCCTCTAAACACCCCTCCACCCTATAAACACCCCTCAACGCCCTCTTAACACACCTCAACACCCCTTAACACCCTATAAACACCCTCAACACCCTCTAAACAACCCTCAACACCCTCTAAACACCCATAAACACCCTCTAAACACCCTCTAAACACCCTTAATACCTTCCAAACACCACACCGCACACTCTAAACACCCCTCAATACCCTCTAAACACCCTTAAACACCATTTGAACACCCATAAACACCCTCTAAACACTGTTTATCACACTCTAAACAAACCTTAACACCCTCTAAACACCCCTAAACACCCCTAAACACCCTTTAAACACAATCTGAACACCAATAAACACCCTCTAAACACTGTTTAACACATTCTAAACACCCCTTAATACCCTCTAAACATCATTTAACACCCTCTAAACACCCATCAACACCCTCAAAACACCCTCAACACCCTCTAAACACCAATAAACACCCTCTAAACACTGTTTAACACACTTTAAACACCCATTAACACCATCTAAACATCCTGTAACACCCTCTAAACACCCCTAAACACCCCTCAACACCCTTTTAACACTCTCTGAACACCCATAAACATCCCTCAACACCCCTTCAACATCCTCTAAATACTCCTTAACACTTTCTAAACACCATTTAACACCCTCTAAACACCCTCAATACCATTTAAACACCCTTAAACACCCTCAACTACCTCTAAAGCCCACTCAACACCCTCTAAACACCCCTTAACACCCTCTAAACACACCTCAACATCATCTAAACACCGTTTAACACCCCTCAACTACCTCTAAACACCCGCCAACACCCTCTAAACACTCATAAACATCCTCTAAACACCCTCAACACCCTCTAAACACCCCCTAAACAAACTTAAACACCCTCTAAACACCCTACACCACTCTACAAACACCCCTCAACACCTCTAAACACCCTCAACACCCTCTAAACACGCCTCAACACCCTCTAAACTTTCCTTAATACCCTCTAAACACCCCTCAACACCCTCTAAACAACCCCCAACACCCTCTAAACACCCTGTAAACACCCTCTAGACACCCTCTAAACACCCTCTAAACACCCCTAAACACCCCTCAACACCCATAAACACCTTCTAAACACCCTCTAGACACCCTTAAACACCCTCTAAACACCCTTAAACACCCTTTAAACACCCTCTAAACACACATAAACACCCTCTAAACACTCATAAACACCATCTAAACACTGTTTAACACTCTAAACACCCCTTAACACCATCCAGCCATCCCCTTTTACCCTTAATACCCTTTAGCATCCTTTAAACAATAATCAACACCCTCTAAACACCCATCAACACCCTCTAACCACCCTCTAAACACCCCTCAACACCTTCTAAACACCCCTCAACGCCCTGAAAACACCCTCAACACCCTCTAAACACCCCATAAACAAACTTAAACACCCTCTAAACACCCTACAACACTCTCCACACACCCATCAACACCCTCTAAACACGCCTCAACACCCTCTAAACACCCCTAACCACATTTTAAACACCCATAAACACCCTCTAAACACCCCCCTAATCAACCTTAAACACCCTCTAAACACCCTACAACACTCTCCAAACACCCTCAACACCCTCAAAACACCCCTCCACCCTATAAACACCCATCAACGCCTCCAAACACCCTCAACACCCTCTAAACACCCTCCACCCTATAAACACCCATCAACGCCCTCCAAACACACCTCAACACCCTCTAAACACCCCTTAACACGCTCCAAACACCCCTTAATACCCTTTAGCATCCTTTAAACACCAATCAACACCATCTAAACACCCATCAACACCCTCTAAACACCCTCAACACCCCTAAACACACATAAACACCCTATAAACACCCCTCAACGCCCTCAAAACACCTCTTAACACCCTCTAAACACCCCTCAACTACCTCTAAACACCCGTCAAAAACCTCTACACACACCTAAACACCCTCTAAACACTCATAAACACCCTCTAAACACCAATAAACACCCTCTAAACACTGTTTAACAGACTAAACACCCCTTAACACCCTCTAAACACCCCTCAACACCCTTTAAACACCCTCTGAACACCCATAAACACCCCTCAACACCCATCAACACCTCTAAACACCCTAAACACCCTCTAAACACTCCTTAACACCATCTAAACACCCTCTCAACACCATCTAAACACCCCATAAACACCCCTTAACTACCTCTAAACACCACTCAACACCCTGTAAACACCCATAAACACTCTCTAAACACTGTTTAAAAAACTCTAAACACCCCTTAACACTCTCTAAACATCCTATAACACCCTCTAAACACCCCTCAACTCTCTAAACACCCATCAACACCCTGTAAACACACATAAACACCCTATAAACATCTCTCAACACCCTCTAAACACCCCTCAACACCCTCAAAACACCTTTTAACACCTCAACACACCCCTTAACACCCTCTAAACACCCTCAACACCCTCTAAACACCCATAAACACCCTCTAAACACCCTCAACACCCTCTAAACACACCTAAACACCCTCTAAACACCCATAAACACCATCTAAACACTGTTTAACACACTACAAACACCCTTAACACCCTCTAAACATCCTTAACACCTCTAAACACCCCTTAACACCTTCCAAACACATCAAAACACCATTAACACACTCAAAACACCCCTCAACACCCTCTAAACATTCATCAACATCCTCTAAACACCCCTCCACCCTTTGAACACCCATAAAACACCCCTTAACAACCACTAAACACCCATAAACACCCTCTAAACTCTGTTTAACACACTCTAAACACACTTAACACCCTCTAAACATCCTTTAACACCCTCTAAACACCCCTTAACATCCTCCAAACACCCTTAATACCCTTTAACATCCTTTAAACACCCATAAACACCCTCTAAACACCCTCAACACCCTCTAAACACTAATTAACACCCTCTAAACACCCCAAACACCCATAAATACCCTTAACACCCTCTAAACACCCTCTAAACACCCTCAACACCCTCTAAACACCCCTCAACACCCTCAACACCATCTAAACATCCTCAACACCCTCAACACCCTCTAAACACTCCTTAACAATCTCTAAACACCCTCAACACCCTCTAAACACCCCTCAACACCCTCTAAACACTCCTTAACAATCTCTAAACACCCCTCAACACCCTCTAAATATCCCTCAACACCCTTTATACATTCCTCACCCTCAAAATACCTCTTAACACCCTCACCCCTTAACACCCTCTAAACACCCTTAACACCCTCTTAACACCCCTTAACACCCTATAAACACCTCTAAACACCCTATGAACACCTCTAATTACCCTCTGAACACCCATCAACACCCTATAAACACCCTTAAAACCTAAACACATCTAAACACCCTCTAAACACCTCTAAACACCTCTAAACACCCTCTAAACACCCATAAACACCCTCTAAACACCCCTCAATACCCTTTACACTCCTTAACACCCTCTAAACATCCCTTAACACCCTCTAAACACTCTCTAAACACCCATAAACACATATAGAAAGCAAGTTGAATGCATTTGAAAATAGATTGCGAAAAATAATGAATATAAAATGGAACGAATTCAGGAAAAGTGATGAAATCATGTCTGGTCAACCACTATTGACAACTGTTATAAGAAAGAGAAGATGGAGATATGTTGAATACACCATGAGGAGAAATGATCAACGAATATCAAAGCAGGCATTAAAGCGGGATGCAAAGGGTTCAAGAAAGAGAGGTCGACCTAAGGAGACACTGAAACGAACTTTGCTGAGAGAGGCAGGAAATATCGGTCTCAGTTCCATGGAGGAGATTGAGCGAGTTACCCAGGATAGAGCGGTATGAAGAAATTACTTGCAGGTCCTATGTAACGTACAACGGTACGAGAGGAATTATTATTATTATTATTATTATTAAGAACCAACAACACAAAAGAACACACCTAATGGTAACTTCACTCACATGAATCAATAACACACTCTAAGAACACACAGCATAAACAAACACACCTAATGGTAACTTCACTCACATGAATCAATAACACACTCTAAGAACACACAGCATAAACAAACACACCTAATGGTAACTTCACTCACATGAATCAATAACACACTCTAAGAACACACAGCATAAACGAACACACCTAATGGTAACTTCACTCACATGAATCAATAACACACTCTAAGAACACACAGCATAAACAAACACACCTAATGGTAACTTCACTCACATGAATCAATAACACACTAAGAGCCAACAACACAAAAGAACACACCTAATGGTAACTTCACTCACATGAAGCAATAACACACTCTAAGAACACACAGCATAAACAAACACACCTAATGGTAACTTCACTCACATGAATCAATAACACACTCTAAGAACACACAGCATAAACAAACACACCTAATGGTAACTTCACTCACATGAATCAATAACACACTAAGAGCCAACAACACAAAAGAACTAACACCAACGTCACAATTCAAGAACAATTATAAAGCATCTATTGTAGATTGAAATTTCACATAATCATTATTCATAAACATAATATCATCATCATCATCATCATTGGCCTCTTTGTCTCAGGAGACAATAGATGTTGCGTCACGTAGTATGTTCTGTGCTGAATCACAACGTTTCATGTGGCTGTAATGGCCTATTCTGGAGTGGCAATCCTTGCCACAGTTGCTGCAGGTAAAACTGGAAACTAGAGCCAATGCATGAGATGTTCTCTCTGCCCTCTGTGCTCTCTTTTGCCTCCACATTTGATGTTGTTTTTCTTCTTTTATTTTTGAGCCGTCCCTCACTGCCGCTCGCCATGCTTACCTGTCATTGGCCAGCCGCTCCCAGTGTTTTTTGTCTATGCCGCATGAAATTAGATCACGCTTGCAGGTGTCAATGAAGCGTAATAATGGGCGCCCATGTTTTCTAGCACCAGATGCGAGTTGACCATATAGAATGTTCTTTGGGATTCTATCATCGCTCATACGGCACACGTGTCCCAGCCATCTCAGACGTCGCTGACTCAGTAAAGTGTGCATGCTTGGAATGCCAGCTCTGTTCAGGACTTCTATATTGGAGATGTGATCTTGCCATCGGATGTTGTATATTCGCCTGAGACAGCGCATGTGGAAGGTGTTGAGGCGATGTTCTTGTCTAGCATATGTGGTCCATGTCTCACTACCATACAGCAGAGTGCTAAGAACACAAGCTTTATATACTTGTGTCTTGAGGTTTCTTAAACATAATATACAATATAAATAAACCAGTTTCCACATAAATTAACTTGTTGAACATTAACAAATAAAGCAGCTAATAAGATTACCTGAAATTAATCTCTGTGTATACTTTTTCCTTCGTAGTAAGAAGAGACTGAATAAATCATTCAGTCTCCAAATCAGCCTTGTCCAAGGTTGCTCTATTAGTATTCTGCGAAACACGTACAAACAAAGTACTATAGTTTTACAAAATACAGAAACAGTGACGATAAACAGCAACGTATTCTGGACTGATTTTACACAGACTCACTAGAAATACTGATGTGTACTGCGTAGTTCCTCGAAGCCAAACGCCTCACAGCGACAAAATTTCAGTCTTGCAGAACTTTAAGATCACAGAATTGCCGAAACAGTACAAAAACCACGCTGTCCACCATAAGACAGTGACTCACGACGACGTTTCCAGTTTGCAGAATTATAACATCACATAGATCAACTAATAGTAGAAAACCACGTTGTCTAACCAAAAGACCATCACGGTCGCATGGTCCCTTATCCGTTTCTCTGACCGTCTCACTGTCCAGTCCTAGACTCAATCATTAAATCGACTCAACAGTAATCGTCGTTGTACCGTCCCAGACTCAATGTACAATGAATCCTGAACTTGATTCAAAAATACCAAAACCCCGATTTCGTTCACACAACTCAGGTAAACTCCGTGACAACTGATGAACTGTCATGAACTGTCATGAACTGTCGTCAAACCAAAACAATCAAAAGGGGATTTACAACTAAAATATAATATTCTAGGAATTCTTCCCCTTTACACCCAGGAACAGTAATATTGTTACTGCTGTTTAGAGGGTGTTAATTGCTGTTTAGAGGGTGTTGATTGCTGTTTAGAGGGCGTTGTGGGCAGGTTAGAGGGTGTTGAGGACTGTTTAAAGGGCGTTTCGAGCTGTTTAGAGCGTTTTGAGGGGTGTTTAGAGTGTGTTGAGGGGTGTTTAAGGGGTGTTGAGGGGTGTTTAGAGGGTGTTAAGGGCTATTTAGAGGGCGTTCGAGCTGTTTAGAGGGTGTTGAGGGGTGTTTGCAGGGTGTTGAGGGGTGTTTAGAGGGTGTTGAGGGGTGTTTAGAGGGTATTGAGGGGTGTTTAGAGGGTGTTGAGGGGTGTTTAGAGGGTGTTAAGGGCTATTTAGAGGGCGTTTCGAGCTGTTTAGAGGGTGTTGAGGGGTGTTTAGAGTGTGTTGAGGGGTGGTTTAAGGGTGTTGAGGGGTGTTTAGAAGGTGTTGAGGGGTGTTTAGAGGGTCTTGAGGGGTGTTTAAAGGGTGTTGAGGGGTGTTTAGATGGTGTTGAGGGGTGTTTAGAGGTTGTTGAGGGCTGTTTAGGGGTGTTGAGGGTGTTTAGAGGGTGTTTAGAGAATGTGTCTCCGTACAGCTATTGTGTGTACATCTATCATCTCAGTACAGTCATTGTGTGTATCATACTATCATACCTTCATGACGTCATAGTCACAATTAGATAAGGTGGCAAATGAGTGCCAATGTCAATGAGCTGGCACTGACCAAGACCTTAAGTGACACTAGAAATAGATTGCTACACTCTAATCTGACAACACGGATTTTTCTTACTATGTAATCATTTTCCACCTTGTTTGTATTGTGTAGCGTTTACTCTCTGAAGATCTTTTAGATGGAAGTCAATCTGACATATCGCCCGAGTGGTTACCGAAACAAACATTTGGGGTGTAAAGAATAGAACCACTGTTACCTGCCATGCATGTCGTAAGAGGCGACTAAGGTGGTTTTGGCTGAAATTGGATGCACATGTCCTAAACGTGTAGAAGTCTATGCGTTTAGGGGCCTACCAAACCAATGTGCAACGTATACACGTTCTTTTGGTAAAGATCAAACATATCATAAAGAGTGATTAAAATTGGTTGTAAAGAACGAACGCAAAGAAGGAGATTAAGAAGAATCTGGCATATTGCTTTCTTGTCGTTTAAGTATTTTGTCGTTTGTAACAGACTAGGTACGTGACTGCAAAATTAATTTAATGTGCACTTGGAATCGGCTGCAGGTGGCAGGTGTATGTAGTCTACATTTCTTTGACTTGGAATGACGTGATCAATATTTTTCTTTAAAAAGACAAACATCATTTCGACTGGAGAATTCATCATGCAGAAGAAAGCTATAACAATTTTTCAACACTTCCAAACTGACGACGAAGGTGTTGTGAAATATCTAGATACATGAACAAATACGAGCAGGTTTTTCAGCTCATGAGTTAGATAACATGAGTTAGATAACATGAGTTAGATAACATGAGTTAGATAACATGAGTTAGATAACATGAGTTAGATAATATGAGTTAGATAACATGAGTTAGATAACATGAGTTAGATAACATGAGTTAGATAACATCAGTTAGATAACATTGGTAACGCTTGCTCAAGAACGAAATTGAAAATCCAGACCAGCGTACATCCGACCTATTCACATCAGAATGGAAAAACATATCTCGATAGAAGCTTCATCAGGAGAACAGGTGTTCAAGTTAGATGTGTGTCTTTGCTGAACGTTGATGACAAATATAGTTCATGATGCTACTGTTGCCTTTGGGGGTTTTTTTTGGCCTTATTTTTAAGGGAAAGAAGATTTGAGACTTTAGTTTCTTTTTTATTATACAACCTTCCTGTCTATTCAAAGCAGACTAGATATACTAGGGGTCAAAGGTAGATACTAGAGGTCAAATGTAGATACTAGAAGTCAAAGGTAGATACTAGAGGTCAAAGGTAGATACTAGAAGTCAAAGGTATATACTAGAAGTCAAAGGTAGATTGTGTTTTATTATTATTATTATTATTATTATCAGTATATATTACTAATTTAGGAAATGATGAAAACCGGCAGGAGAGACTAATCCCCACGGTCTGCCTCTTGGCACTAAGGACAATACCACAACGTGCCTGCTGAGACATCAGAACAATATATGAAGCTGCTGAGATGTCAGAACAATGTATGAAGCTGCTGAGATGTCAGAACAATATATGAAGCTGCTGAGATGTCAGAACAATATATGAAGCTGCTGAGATGTCAGAACAATATATGAAGCTGCTGAGACATCAGAACAATATATGAAGCTGCTGAGATGTCAGAACAATGTATGAAGCTGCTGAGATGTCAGAACAATGTATGAAGCTGCTGAGATGTTAGAACAATGTATGAAGCTGCTGAGATGTCAGAACAATGTATGAAGCTGCTGAGATGTCAGAACAATATATGAAGCTGCTGAGATGTCAGAACAATGTATGAAGCTGCTGAGACATCAGAACAATATATGAAGCTGCTGAGATGTCAGAACAATGTATGAAGCTGCTGAGACATCAGAACAATATATGAAGCTGCTGAGATGTCAGAACAATGTATTAAGCAGACATAAATCACTCAAATAGCTATTGGAAATGCTAAACAACCGGATAGATCTCAAAATGAGAACAGAAAGGTGGTCAAGACTTGCAATGAAGTGTACACCGCAGGGACAACGTCATAAACAGAGGCCTAGTGTACACCGCAGGGACAACGTCATAAACAGAGGCCTAGTGTACACCGCAGGGACAACGTCATAAACAGAGGCCTAGTGAGACGAAGTCAAACATCATGGTTTGAAATCTATGACTTCGGGTGTAGTCAGGACGACTAATATGGCACCTCTGCTATTTTTGCGTGAAGGCTAGCTTTGCTTATCCCAGTTGCTTTCCCACGCCCACTCAGGCGAGTCTACTTCTAGTTCAGAGGTATTTGTAATTTAGGTCCCCAAGTAAAGTATCAGGGTCTCATGTAGTCCAACAGCGTACCACGTGCATACCTAGAGCTGTTGGTCAAGCTGGCATCGAACCTCGGAATCTCCACAGCACACACCAACGTAGTGTGTTATCTTCTTTGCTATCGTCGAAAGTCTCGAAGACTGATGATAATGATAATGATATAACCAGCTACACACAGTTACTATATAACATTGATGATGATATAACCAGCTACACACAGTTACTGTATAACATTGACGATGATATAACCAGCTACACACAGTTACTGTATAACATTGACGATGATATAACCAGCTACACACAGTTACTGTATAACATTGATTAATTAGTACTTTGTTGTTGTGTAACCAGGGAGTCACTGTGTTTGGTTAGGTACTCTTTAGATAAAAAGATTAGCAGGAGTCAGCTCTGGCAGCTTTTCTATGAACAATCACATCTGATACCATGCTACAGTATAACTTCAGATGTGGTACTATGCTACAGTATAACTTCAGATGTGATACCATGCTACAGTATAACTTCAGATGTGATACCATGCTACAGTATAACTCCAGATGTGATACCATGCTACAGTATAACTCCAGATGTGGTACCATGCTACAGTATAACTTCAGATGTGATACCATGCTACAGTATAACTCCAGATGTGATACCATGCTACAATATAACTCCAGATGTGATACCATGCTACAGTATAACTCCAGATGTGGTACCATGCTACAGTATAACTCCAGATGTGGTGTCAGATCTTGGTCAGCGCCGAATCATTGACACTTATCTCTAACTCTCAGTTTTAATTGAATAGTTGTTTTTTCCCTGTAAGATATCATAATCATGTGCCATGCCGACTGTCGTAGTCGATCGTGGATATCTATAAACTGATATCTTGATACTGATTGCCAGTTTAGAGGTGAGTAGTCTCCCATTTCATAAAGTTACAATGTCCGGAATTTTCTTTCTCATTTCTCATTGCATTTTGCTAGTTATCTCTGTGTTTTTATCCTCACTTTCTCTCTCTCTCTCTTTCACTCTCATTTCTCATTGATTTTGCCAGTTGTCTCTGTGTTCCTGACTGTACTTTCTCCCCACACACACCATGTTCAATAAATGATGATTGTCTCTGTGTTCCTGACTGTACTTTCACTCCACACACACCATGTTCGATAAATGATGATTGTCTCTGTGTTCCTGACTGTACTTTCTCCCCACACACACCATGTTCAATAAATGATGATTGCCTCTGTGTTCCTGACTGCACTTTCCTCACACCACACACACACACACACACACACACACACACACACACACACACACACACCATGTTCGATAAATGATGATTGTCTCTTGTTTATTTACTTTCATTTTATATTTACTTCCTCCATCATAGCTATCTTCCCAAGTTTGTTATTTTTAATTGCATAAACACATCTTTGTGGTCTTCAGATATTTTCATGTTTATTCATTGATTGTCCATTATTGGCATCCATTTATCAGCAGCTGTAGAAACTCTCTAACTAGTTACTGCAGGCATCACAGAGCGTTATTACACACTCTCTAACTAGTTACAGCAGACATCACAGAGCGTTATTACACACTCTCTAACTAGTTACAGCAGACATCACAGAGCGTTATTACACACTCTCTAACTAGTTACTGCAGACATCACAGAGCGTTATTACACACTCTCTAACTAGTTACAGCAGACATCACAGAGCGTTATTACACACTCTCTAACTAGTTACAGCAGACATCACAGAGCGTTATTACACACTCTCTAACTAGTTACAGCAGACATCACAAAGCGTTATTACACACTCTCTAACTAGTTACAGCAGACATCACAGAGCGCTATTACACACTCTCTAACTAGTTACAGCAGACATCACAGAGCGTTATTACACACTCTCTAACTAGTTACAGCAGACATCACAGAGCGTTATTACACACTCTCTAACTAGTTACAGCAGACATCACAGAGCGTTATTACACACTCTCTAACTAGTTACAGCAGACATCACAGAGCGTTATTACACACTCTCTAACTAGTTACAGCAGGCATCACAGAGCGTTATTACACACTCTCTAACTATTTACTGCAGGCATCACAGAGCGCTATTAAATTGTTCACGCACGCTGAAATATTTTTTTGTTCAAATGAAATTGGAAAACACAGAAGAATACATAAGTATCTTGCTAGACATCACTCCTCCTGGAAAACTGTCAGCGCGTGAGTTGAATGGGTCTGCACCTGTGAGTAGGAAGTTCGCAAAAAGCCTCCCAACCAGAATTGACCCAGTTCTCCTTGCCTTACCAGTTCCAGAGAATAGGAGCTGGCGAACGTCAAATAAATACAGGATTAACGTAGAGTTGTAAATTGTCGAGTAGAAGATGGCGTACATCGACAGCGTGTGCATGTTTGCTAAGAAAATATTCTCTCCAAGGTAGGTGTGCTCAATTTCTACACACTTTCTCTGTATTTGTCAACTCGTGCATGCATTTAATAGTCTCGTTCCCAGCTCAAACATATTAATTGTTGTTTTTAACTCAGCCGTTTCACTGAGATGAAGTAAAGTACTAGCTGTTAGGTATATATTTATAAATGTTATATCTGGTTCTTCCTGCTGGCATTACAGCGTTACTGTGTACGTATACCCAACTTGAAAACTGCGTACACGATGTACAAGCGATCGTGTACCTCAATATAATTCGATATTTTTTAATATATAAAAATTTTATAGAAGCTTTAATATAACACGTTGTTGTTGTTGTACACTGTTGATATAGCAATGTGTTTTCAACGTGGGACGTCGCTCTACAGTGGTAGTGCAATTTCAACAACTTGGCGTATACAATTAGAGATTGATAAAGTTACAGAGATAGTGAACACATACAAAATCACAAGTGTAAACAATATGTTACAACTTTAACTTTCTGATAACAACAAAAAGTTTACAACATTAGTACAACCGACAACAGAAGTACTTGAGTACAGTGTTTCTTCTTCTTCTGCGTTCTCACTAGATTGAGATTTCGGATTCTCTAATAAAGGCATCCGTCTGTCTCAGATTATCAGCCAAGACATACAGTTTGTCTTCTGCGTTCTCACTAGATTGAGATTTCGGATTCTCTAATAAAGGCAGCCGTCTGTCTCAGATTATCGGCCACGCCATACAGTTTGTCTTGGACGCTAGTGTAAGTGGGCCACCACTTTCTTCTCAAGTCTGCATACTGGGGGCAGTTCTGTGGGATATAATTCATATGATTTCTGCTTCCCGTTTGTGCCGACCTCTTCCCAGAGTAAGTTTTGACCACCCTCTTGATGGTAGGTCTGACATTCTTACTGCGTGGCTAAGTCTCCGAGGCAGACTGGAGACCGTAGTATCCGTTATCCCATTTCTCATTGTGAGGGTCGTTGCACCATGTTATGCGCCTTACGGCCAGGTGCATCCGTTTTCTGCAAGCATTTTCTTCAGGTTAGCATTCCTAGCGGACACACTCGGGCGGGGTACAGTGTTTGTTTGGACTCCTAGCTTAGACCATGTCGTTATTAATCACTTCCAGAATAAACCGTTGCCAATTAAACTATTTTTGTTGTTGTACATGAGGGTTGGCCTTGTGTGTGTTTCCTCTGTTCATTATATGTTACACACTCGTGTAGATTGTGTGTGTCACTTCTGTTCATTGTATGTTACACACTCGTGTAGATTGTGTGTGTCACTTCTGTTCATTGTATGTTACACACTCGTGTATATTGTGTGTGTCACTTCTGTTCATTGTATGTTACACACTCGTGTAGATTGTGTGTGTCACTTTGCTGGCGCCCCTTGCACATATATCAGTAGGGCATATAATGTACTTATTAAACAGTCATGTACTTGTTAAACAGTCATGTACTTATTAAACAGTCATGTACTTATTAAACAGTCATGTACTTATTAAACAGCCATGTACTTATTAAACAGTCATGTACTTATTAAACAGTCATGTACTTATTAAACAGTCATGTACTTATTAAACAGTCATGTAATCTTGCAGTTATAAATAACTAAAACTCGTTGCGATTTCAGCCAAAGTCGGTCTAGAATGAAATCTTGCACTAATAAAACTTACTGTAATAAAACTTACTGTAATAAAACTTACTGTAATAAAACTTACTGTAATGTAAGCCAGTGAGATTAGTTATGTAGTTTTGGCCGAAAATGTCGGATGCGACTGTCCTACATGTGTAGGGGCCTATGAACTGAGGCGCAACGTCTAGTCGTTCTTGGCACAAACCAAACATATCACAAAGCAAACATATCACAAAGCAAACATATCACATAGCAAACATATGACAAACATATGACAAACATATCAAAACAAACATATCACAAAGCAAACATATCACAAACATATCACAAACATATCACAAAGCAAACATATCCAAAGCAAACATATCACAAACATATCACAAACAGACATATCACAACATATCACAAAGCAAACATATCACAAACATATCACAAACATATCACAAACATATCACAAAGCAAACATATCACAAACATATCACAAACATATCCCAAAGCAAACATATCACAAAGCAAACATATCACAAACATATCACAAAGCAAACATATCACAAAGCAAACATATCACAAACATATCACAAACATATCACAAACATATCACAAAGCAGACATATCACAAAGCAAACATATCACAAACATATCACAAACAAACATATCACAAACAAACATATCACAAACATATCACAAAGCAAACATATCACAAAAATATCACAAACATATCACAAAGCAAACATATCACAAAGCAAACATATCACAAACATATCACAAGGAACATATCACAAAATATCCAACATATCACAAAGCAAACATATCACAAAGCAAGACATATCACAAACATATCACAAAGCAAACATATCAGCAAACATATCACAAACATGTCATAAGCAAACATGTCACAAAGCAGACATATCACAAACATATCACAAAGCATATCACAAGCATATCTCAGACATGACCCAAAGCAAACATATCACAAAGCAGACATATCACAGCATGTCACAAAGCAGAACATATCACAGACATATCACAAACAAACATATCACAAAGCAGACATATCACAAAGCTATCACAGAACATATCACAAACATATCACAGACATATTACAAACATGTCACAAACAAACATATCACAAAGCAAACATATCACAAACAAACATATCAAACATATCACAAGACATATCACAAAGCAAACATATCCAAAGTAGAACATATCACAAACAGACATATCACAAAGCAAACATATCACAACATGTCCCAAAGCAACATATCACAACATATCACAAACAAACATATCACACACATATCACAGACATATCACAAAGCAAACATATCACAAACATATCACAACATATCACAACATATCACAGAACATATCACAACATTCACAAACAGACATATCACAAAGCAGACATATCACAACAAGATCACAAACATATCACAAAGCAAACATATCACAAAGCAAACATATCACAAAGCAAACATATCACAAACATATCACAAAGCAAACATATCACAAAGCAAACATATCACAAACATATCACAAAGCAAACATATCACAAACATATCACAAACATATCACAAACATATCACAAACATATCACAAACATATCACAAAGAATGATTAAAACTGGTTGATAGCACGAACACAAACAAACAATCAATTACTTAGTTCTGTACTTGACAGCAGTTACTTAGTTCTGTACTTGACAGTAGTTACGCCATGAAGATGTATTGATGTTGACATCAATTACTTAGTTCTGTACTTGACAACAGTTACGCCATGAAGATGTACTGATGTTGACAACAGTTACGCCATGAAGATGTATTGATGTTGACAACAGTTACGTCATGAAGATGTATTGATGTTGACAACAGTTACGTCATGAAGATGTATTGATGTTGACAACAGTTACACCATGAAGATGTATTGATGTTGACATCAATTACTTAGTTCTGTAATCGACAACAGTTACGCCATGAAGATGTACTGATGTTGACAACAGTTACGCCATGAAGATGTACTGATGTTGACAACAGTTACGCCATGAAGATGTATTGATGTTGACAACAGTTACGTCATGAAGATGTATTGATGTTGACAACAGTTACGTCATGAAGATGTATTGATGTTGACAGACAAAGTAATAAAACTTTAACAAATTACAACTTCTTCCTTCTTCTTCTTTACTCTCATAATGTTTTGCCTCACAGCGTCAGGTCTCGCAGCGTCAGGTCTCACAGCGTCAGGTCTCACAGCGTCAGGATAAGAAGAGATTTCTAGAACATGTTTTTCGGGGTCAAATGTGCATGGGGACAACGCCGCACCAGGATTAGTGAAGCAGGATTAGTGAAGCCAGTCCACGGTGACCCTGGTAACAGACTTTGGTTCCGGTCTGGCTAAGGGGCAGGGATCGAGGAGAGCTACTCTGGTGTAGGTAGAGATGCAGAGGTAGTCACGATAGATGGGATCCGCTCACAAAACAGATAAGCGGAATCCCAGAGTGGCTATTAATGCTCGTCTCTCCCGGCCGATGGAAAAACTGGATGGATAAGCATATAGGATGAGAGGTGCATCCCGAGAAGAGTCGTCGGCCCACATGGGGCAAAACTCCGAGTCCGAAGGTAAGGCCCCGAGTTGGGTTGCTCGCGACGAAACTCCGAGCCCTGAGGGGGCAAACAGATAAACACATGGGATGAAAGGTGCATCCGGCGAGGACACGTGGGCCCACATAGGGCAAAACTCGGGCTCCCAGTTAAGCCCGAGTTAAGCCCAAGGTTCGGACAGCCTAGAGACAAATGTGAGTACGGTGAGAAAAAACGGAGATGGTGAGGCAGGCATCAGGACAGAGAGAGCACGCGTGCAGACGATGCACGGGTGGCCTCAACGATGGGCACTTGCACTGTGCAGATGGCGTGGCAGACAAGACAGGCGTGGCGGGCACGAGGGTGAGTAGCCCACCCAATCGTGAAAAAAAAACTGGAAAGCCCAGCAGAGGTTGAAGCCAGTGTGCGTTTCCGCTCGCAGGTAACTACTGCTGCTTTGTAGTTTGATTGGGGACAATCAAAGCCTAGCGGAACAAACCGTACAAAAAACTGGAAGGAAGGCAAACCAAGTTGTCCATAAAAGACGGGTTATCTGGGCAGATGACGCTGATCAATCTGTTTTGAACATTGCTGTTTTAGTGTTCATGGTGGCATACCTGCATTTCAAAATTGGTGCCATTTGCCCTATGATTTGATTTGTTTTATTGCATCTATTTTGGATTTCGTTAGTTATTCTTTCATTTGCTGGAAAAAATGCTACCTATGTATGTTTAGTTTAGTTTAGTCGTCGGATCACCATCACGCACGTCGAACAAATTAGTCCATAAGTGCTCCGATCTCTCCTCAGTATGTCCATCAGCGTGCGGCGACTAACGACACCGGTTCTTTGTTGGTTTACAATTCTTCTTTGTCTGCCAGCATAGCGTTCTTGTCGAGCTACACCACACCTAACTTTGAGTTCTTGCAGTCTGGTTAGTGTTGTAGATTCACCGCTATTACATGAATCATGTACATGTCCTCTCTCCCTTAAGGAATTTATAATATCAGCCTGGTCCATTGCTCGCCCGCTTTGTACAGCAGCCATCCTGCAAGCCTATCCGCACGTTCATTCCCCCTTACACCTGTATGCCCTGGCACAAAAATAAAAGTGATCTTTGTCAGCTTAGACCTCCCCAGCGACTCCATCCAATGTCTCCTAGCCCATCCTGTTTCAATCTTCTTGAGCTTACTCATTGAGTCACTGAGAAAACATGCATGGATAAAAGTCTGTGATTCCAGCCAAACCATCGCTTTAGTAACCGCCATGATTTCCATAGTGAGACTGCTCGTAGTCACGGCAAAACCACAACTGTCTTCCTTCACAACATCACCTATGTATGTAAAACCATTAACTTGCTGTAATTGATGTTTATCGATGGAAATATTGGTAGTGTTTTCCTCTCTAGCGAATGTCATTACTTCGACTCAACAAATCTACAACAACAACAAAACACACTGAACCGATGTTTGAACTAAAAAACCGTTATCAATAAAAGAATACACGAAGATATATTTAACATTTAAAAACATCAAACCAAAAACAACAATCGTTAGCGACGTAGGAAAAGCGACACACAGAAAACAGATCAGTAATCAATCTGTACATAAATGTATGTTGCTGATATCTCGTCGTTTTAGTATATACTTTTACTGAAGTGTTCTCCCTTATTTAAAGGTCAAAAAAGATTAAATATCGACAGTATATGCATGATAATGATATTTTTGTTTTAAAATATGTATTGGGAAAGAAACAGCAGTTGTAAGTAATATTTGGCAGAAAATAAACAGCAGTTGTAAGTAATATTTGACAGAAAATAAACAGCAGTTGTAAATAATATTTGACAGAAAATAAAACAGCAGTTGTAAGTAATATTTGACAGAAAATAAACAGCAGTTGTAAGTAATATTTGACAGAAAATAAAACAGCAGTTGTAAGTAATATTTGACAGAAAATAAAACAGCAGTTGTAAGTAATATTTGACAGAAAATAAAACAGCAATTGTAAAAAATAATTGACAGAAAATAAAACAGCAGTTGTAAGTAATATTTGACAGAAAATAAAACAGCATTTGTAAGTAATATTTGACAGAAAATAAAACAGCAGTTGTAAGTAATACTTGAAAGAAAATAAAACAGCAGTTGTAAGTAATATTTGACAGAAAATAAAACAGCAGTTGTAAGTAATATTTGACAGAAAATAAAACAGCAGTTGTAAGTAATACTTGAAAGAAAATAAAACAGCAGTTGTAAGTAATATTTGACAGAAAATAAAACAGCAGTTGTAAGTAATATTTGACAGAAAATAAAACAGCAGTTGTAAGTAATATCTGACAGAAAATAAAACAGCAGTTGTAAGTAATATTTGACAGAAAATAAAACAGCAGTTGTAAATAATATCTGACAGAAAATAAAACAGCAGTTGTAAGTAATATTTGACAGAAAATAAAACAGCAGTTGTAAGTAATATTTGACAGAAAATAAAACAGCAGTTGTAAGTAATATCTGACAGAAAATAAAACAGCAGTTGTAAGTAATATCTGACAGAAAATAAAACAGCAGTTGTAAGTAATATCTGACAGAAAATAAAACAGCATTTGTAAGTAATATTTGACAGAAAATAAAACAGTAGTTGTAAGTAATATTTGACAGAAAATAAAACAGCAGTTGTAAGTAATATTTGACAGAAAATAAAACAGCAGTTGTAAGTAATATCTGACAGAAAATAAAACAGCAGTTGTAAGTAATATTTGACAGAAAATAAAACAGCATTTGTAAGTAATATTTGACAGAAAATAAAACAGCAGTTGTAAGTAATATCTGACAGAAAATAAAACAGCAGTTGTAAGTAATATTTGACAGAAAATAAAACAGCAGTTGTAAGTAATATTTGACAGAAAATAAAACAGCAGTTGTAAGTAATATCTGACAGAAAATAAAACAGCAGTTGTAAGTAATATTTGACAGAAAATAAAACAGCATTTGTAAGTAATATTTGACAGAAAATAAAACAGCAGTTGTAAGTAATATTTGACAGAAAATAAAACAGCAGTTGTAAGTAATATCTGACAGAAAATAAAACAGCAGTTGTAAGTAATATTTGACAGAAAATAAAACAAATAAAAGCCGTCTGGAATGGAACTGATAGAAAAAGAAAGATCAGAATACAAAGAGCATGCATATACAGAATACAAAGAGCATGCATATACAGAATACAAAGAGCATGCATATACAGAATACAAAGAGCATGCATATACAGAATACAAAGAGCATGCATATACAGAATACAAAGAGCATGCATATACAGAATACAAAGAGCATGCATATACAGAATACAAAGAGTATGCATATTCTCCGTGGCAACTTTGGGTGGTGGACATTTAACAATGTAGTGGAAAAACATATGATATAATAATAATAATATATTAATAACGCCCATAACCCGTTAGGTCGTAGGAGTGTCACTGTGGAGACATCAGCACAAAAAGCACACCTAAGTCTCTGTCTTGAACTCTTCAAGCAAATGTAGAGAAACTCTGTACTGACCAGCTCTTGATGTTGTCAAACCAGGATTTTCTCTGCCCTCCTTTCCTTCTTCCATCCTCAACTGTTCCCTGTAGAATAATCTTGGAAAGTGAGCCGTGTCAACAACATATATGTGCTTTTGAATATAATTGTTACAGAAGACTCCTCCATATATCATGAACAGAGAAGAGAACAAATAGATCTATCCAGAAAGAACTCAAAATCAAAGAAAACTGGCTGATGCTACAAATAAGAATGAAAAAATTGAAATATTTTGGGCACATAGAAAAGGCACGAAGGGTTGAGAAGACCACTATGAAACGTAGCACATCGCAAAAAAGAAGAAGAGTAAGACCACGGAGAAGATAGATTCAATATGTAACTGCTGATTTGAGCATGATGACTGCAGAGATGCAGAGCATATGCTCTTTGAGAGAGGAGAAAAGAGAGAGAGAGAGAGAGAGAGAGAGAAATTCTGAAGGAAGGTTAGGCGGAAAAGTTCTGCTGCTCAGGACAAGCTACTAGTTGATGATGGAACATTTGAAAACCAAATAGAACATTTCAATGGAACATTTGAAAACCAAATAGAACATTTCAATGAGAGAAAATAAATGACTTGGCAATGTTTACTTTCGTTTAGTCTGGAATCTATCAAGTGTAAAAAAAAACATAAGATATGTAGAGTGTATGCCAGGAATAACAGTTAGAGGATGCAGTATACACATGTTGAGATATCGACTGCTGACTGTGCCGTAACATGGCACATACGATAAAGTACACAGATACGAGCGATAAAGTAGCAAACGCTAGAACCAGGTTTCTAGATACAATTAAGAAAACTAGAAGAGGGTTTACACTTTCTACAATACAGTCTTCTTCACATATATTATTATAGATTAGTTCATTAGTTCGTTAGTTCATTAGTTAGTTAACTAGTTAATTAGTTAGTTAGTTGGTTGGTTGGTTGGTTGGTTGGTTGGTTGGTTGGTTGGTTGGTTGGTTGGTTGGTTAGTTAGTTAGCCCTGAAACTCTGCTGTTCGGAAAGACTCTCTCAATGCGTGAAGCATGTCATTTCGATCCATGTCAGCTCCTCTGATATTGTAGCCAAGCCAGCCAATCTATCAGCTCGTTCATTACCCCTAACTCCTGCGTGTCAAAAATGAAGGTGATTTCTCTGATCATTGTCTGTACCAGTTCCTCCACCCAGTCTCACCATTCCTGATTCGACTTTACGAATCATGCTCACGGAGTCACTAAGTATGAAAACACGAGAGTAGTTGTGAGATGCCAAGCATTTCATCGCCTCAAGTTTGTGCTACCAGTGTTAAAATTAGACATATACAGAAAACGAAAAATGACAACAGAGATTAAATGCCTACAGAAAATAATCGGAGTAACAAGGAGAGATAAGAATTACAAAAAAAAACTAGTAGAGACTTTGTATGAACAACACCAGTGCTAGAGT
This sequence comes from Arion vulgaris, assembly GCA_020796225.1. Classification (NCBI taxonomy): domain Eukaryota; kingdom Metazoa; phylum Mollusca; class Gastropoda; order Stylommatophora; family Arionidae; genus Arion; species Arion vulgaris. Next base: position 479,591 of record CM036767.1, read on the forward strand.
ATATTAGTAAACAACAAACTAAATAGTTTAACCATGTTACACGATTACCATCCAACAGTACAACACCAGTGCTAGAGTATATTAGTAAACAACAAACTAAATAGTTTAACCATGTTACACGTTTACCATCCAACAGTACAACACCAGTGCTAGACGTTTACCATCCAACAGTACAACACCAGTGCTAGACGATTACCATCCAACAGTACAATACCAGTGCTAGACGATTACCATCCAACAGTACAATACCAGTGCTAGACGATTACCATCCAACAGTACAACACCAGTGCTAGACGATTACCATCCAACAATACAATACCAGTGCTAGACGATTACCATCCAACAATACAATACCAGTGCTAGACGATTACCATCCAACAGTACAATACCAGTGCTAGACGTTTACCATCCAACAGTACAATACCAGTGCTAGACGTTTACCATCCAACAGTACAACACCAGTGCTAGACGATTACCATCCAACAGTACAACACCCAGTGCTAGACGATTACCATCCAACAGTACAACACCAGTGCTAGACGATTACCATCCAACAGTACAACACCAGTGCTAGAGTATACCATCCAACAGTACAACACCAGTGCTAGAGTATACCATCCAACAGTACAACACCAGTGCTAGACGATTACCATCCAACAGTACAACACCCAGTGCTAGAGTATATTAGTAAACAACAAACTAAATAGTTTAACCATGTTACACGATTACCATTCAACAGCACAACACAATCAAGCTACTATTCAGATACAATGCTTTCAATGGAAAATGTAGCTCACGCAAACGATGGACCTTAGAAATATAAGAGGCGAAAGGAAACAGCATATATGAGGCTCACTTGCCAGAACTCTTCGCTTACCATCAACACTGTAATGCGCAAAGGAACAGAGGAAAGAAAGAGAAGACTTATAGTGAGTTCACTTCCAGGTAGTGTTGATTCCATAGTCTATCAAGCTTGCTGAAAGTGGTCGAGAACCTATGTGGTCAACCTGAGCGTATTAATATTGATTAGAACCAGTTTTAACTTGATGTTTTTGCGTGTGGACTTTTTTTCTAATGGTTTATTTGTTCTTCCTCAGAAAGTTGCTCCTGTCATCATTGCTCATTGTATCGACCTACTTGATGATCATTTTTTGGGCAGAGTCATACCTAAGTACCGGCCCCTTGTCCTACTTACGAAACCAAGAGCAGACAACAGTTAAGAAACTAGAGCCCTTGGATGAGTATCTCCACAAACTGCCCACAGAGAACAAGTTATTGCTTGCTGTTGATAAATTACCTTTCAAAGAAATGACCCCATCTAAGTTGCTGCTAGAAGATCTGTATTTCAGTCCCAGCATTCATAAGTTGACACATTATAATAACTTTCTTATACAGCAGCCTCAAGATGGCTGCAGAGGGTCTGAATTTCTTCTCATTTTGGTGCCTTCGCATCCAGATTCGGTCAGTGAGAGACGAGCTATCAGGGAAACATGGGGAACAGCGGCACGTGGAAGGGCCTGGCCGTGGAAGGGGCACAGTTTTCCAGTGAAACTTATCTTTGCCCTGGGTGTCACTGGCACAAGCTCTTTCACTAAAAATTTAGTCAAATCAAACATGGCAGATAGACACGAGGACGAGAATTCTGGGATTGATACCACTTCGTATTCAATTAAAAACAATGTTGGTGACACAAATTCTTCGAAATTATTTCAAACCGAAGTGAATTCAATAAATGGAAAAATTCGATACGAAAATAATGGAAGAGTAATTAAACTGGAGGCAAAGGAGAATTTAAGGAATTCAAACTTGAGTATGGAAGACTTACTTCCAGACAAACTGGCAACAGATGGTAGAAGAGAACATGCTTACAACAGCAGATTAACACATGTGCCAGAACAACGGTCAACAGTTTCAGAGCTCAAACCGTCTACGTTTAATTCTGAAACTGACCTTATTCCAGAAATTTCTTCTTTTGATGATATCATACAGTTTGATATGATTGATTCCTATAAGAATCTAACTAGAAAAATGATCCTGTCTTTGCAGTGGCTAGTCAAATCTTGCACTGAGGCCAAATTTATATTAAAGGTTGACCCGGATGTATTCGTCAACATTCCTCTTCTTACAACCTTTCTAAAGCATTATGGAGAATTGAACTCGATTTACGGACATATTCTTCCCAATTCGTTGGTGAACAGAGATGGAAAATGGGCAGTGTCAAAAGCTGCTTTGCCCATACCTAAATACCCTATATATGTGGCTGGCAACGCCTATGTGATTTCAAAAGACGCAGCAGTTAAAATTATTGAACTCTCTACTCATTTTCTGTATGTTCACGTCGAAGATGCTTTTATTACAGGAATTCTAGCATCCGTTGGCGGAGTCAAAAGAGTAAACGTAGGTGGGTTCACCAAATGGAAGGAGTCTAGACCAGATCCGTGTGAGTTTGTAAAAGACAAAGGTACGTTGGGAAACAATTTCACAGAGTATCACCATAGGATATTTTGGAGGGAAATTAATGACAATGGCAGTTTCAGGTGTGACACATGACGGACATGTAGTCTGCACAATGGTAGTTTCAGGTGTGACACATGACGGACATGCAGTCTGCACAATGGCAGTTTCAGGTGTGACACATGACGGACATGTAGTCTGCACAATGGCAATTTCAGGTGTGACAAATGACAATGGCAGTTTCAGGTGTGACAAATGACGCACATGTATTCTGCTGTTTGAAATATGTGCATTTTTGATAGTGAATTGATGCAGCATTCTGATAGAGTTGAACATTCCAAGTTAAGTTGTCAACAGTGTTACAGCCATGTCAAGGCATACTATGCTTTGCCGCAGTACTTTTAATTTCACCAGTGTGCACCCTCGACTGTGTGTTGTCGGGGCTCACAAAGGGAGCAACAAATAGTAACACTACCACATACAAGGCATGAAGTAAGAGGTGAGGCTAGTGGTCACTACCACATACAAGGCATGAAGTAAGAGGTGAGGCTAGTGGTCACTACCACATACAAAGCATGAAGTAAGAGAAGGCTAGTGGTCACTACCACATACAAAGCATGAAGTAAGAGGCGGGGAAGGCTAGTGATCACTACCACATACAAAGCATGAAGTAAGAGGTGGGGAAGGCTAGTGATCACTACCACATACAAAGCATGAAGTAAGAGGCGAGTAGGCTAGTGGTCGGCTTGGGGCTGGCTACCCCAGTAAGAGGTGAGCAGGCTAGTGGTCGGCTTGAGGCTAGTTACCTCGGTGAACACATTTAAGCTACAAAATCCAATCAACCACGAACACGTCAATTTAAGACGTGGCATAATTTGATTGAAGGACTATGCACAAGTCAGGGTTTAAAATGCACCAGAGAAGAGAGTGCACCTGCCTCACAAAATGACAGTAAATATATTTTTTTTAATTTTGCTTTATTCAACATTAACTTGTTTTGTGTTTTATCAAAACAAAATTCAACAAAGTAGTTTGTTTGTCATGTCATGGATTACATCCAAGGCTTGCACTGTCAATCTAAGGGCGAGTCTTTGTTGTTGTTATTATTGTTGTTATTGTTATATAAGAGCGTGTAGGCCAACAACTAGGAATAATAAGAATTAAATTCTTGCGGACAATACAAGACAATTATTAAATTCTTGCGGACAATACAAGACAATTATTAAATTCTTGCAGACAATACAAGACAATTATTAAATTCTTGCGAACAATACAAGACAATTATTAAATTCTTGCGGACAATACAAGACAATTATTAAATTCTTGCGAACAATACAAGACAATTATTAAATTCTTGCGGACAATACAAGACAATTATTAAATTCTTGCTGACAATACAAGACAATTATTAAATTATTGCAGACAATACAAGATAATTATTAAATTCTTGCAGACAATACAAGACAATTATTAAATTCTTGCAGACAATACAAGACAATTATTAAATTCTTGCAGACAATACAAGACAATTATTAAATTCTTGCGGACAATACAAGACAATTATTAAATTCTTGCGGACAATACAATTATTAAATTCTTGCAGACAATACAAGACAATTATTAAATTCTATGGACAATACAATTATTAAATTCTTGCAGACAATACAAGACAATTATTAAATTCTTGCGGACAATACAAGACAATTATTAAATTCTTGCAGACAATACAAGACAATTATTAAATTCTTGCCGACAATACAAGACAATTATTAAATTCTTGCAGACAATACAAGACAATTATTAAATTCTTGCAGACAATACAAGACAATTATTAAATTCTTGCAGACAATACAAGACAATTATTAAATTCTTGCAGACAATACAAGACAATTATTAAATTCTTGCAGACAATACAAGACAATTATTAAATTATTGCAGACAATACAAGATAATTATTAAATTCTTGCAGACAATACAAGACAATTATTAAATTCTTGCAGACAATACAAGACAAGTATTCCTTTTTTTTTTTATTCGCCCGCTATGAATTTAAACGTAGTCAGAGCGCCTAATATGGCACATCTGACTGATTTTTGCTTGAAGGCTTGCATTCCTTATCACTAGTATCCCTCGCTAATCAGGCGAGCATTACTCCGACTTCAGAGGTACTTGTTTTATAACATTATAATAAATGTGTCAGTTTTATCATCTAATAATACTGTTATAGATAATATTGTGACAGGCAATGTTCCTCAAAAAGCAATGCTACTCCGATACAACGGATGCAAAGCAAAAGGCTATCCACGCAGAAGGTGGACCTCAGAAATAACAGAGGCGGTGAACAATGCTATTTATGAAGCGCACACAAAAGCCCGTTCTAGAAATCTCTTCTTATCCTGACGCTGTGAGGCCACACAGGATTAGAGATCGCACACAAAAGCCCGTTCTAGAAATCTCTTCTTTTCCTGACGCTGTGAGGCCACACAGGATTAGAGATCGCACACAAAAGTCCGTTCTAGAAATCTCTTCTTATCCTGACGCTGTGAGGCCACACAGGATTAGAGATCGCACACAAAAGCCCGTTCTAGAAATCTCTTCTTATCCTGACGCTGTGATGCCACACAGGATTAGAGATCGCACACAAAAGCCCGTTCTAGAAATCTCTTCTTATCCTGACGCTGTGAGGCCACACAGGATTAAAGAAAACAAAATTGTTATGTAGTAGTTTTACACTAACTTGTTTTGTATGAACATAATAGTAAGCATCAGTGGCGGCTCGTGATTGTTTTTGTTCGTGGGGCCAGACATAGATTTTCGGGAAAATCATGGTTTTGAGTTAGGTTGTATTTTAATTTATTAAATAATAAATGCACGTTTCGCCTTATTTTTGGTGAGGCTCGATCCCTCTGTCTCTTAATGACGAGCCGTCACTGGTAAGCATCATGTTAACAACTATGATACCGTATTGTGTAGTTTAAATACATTTACTACTAATATTGTATGCCATTGTGAGAGAATTTATAAAGCACCCCTATCGCGCCATTTGTTTTTACGACTACGCCACTGGATGTGGACGCTTCCATGGACATGTAAATAATGTAGCGAGAAAATACAACTGTACTACCGGCTGATACAACAGTTAAAATACAATCGTACTACCGGCTGATACAACAGTTAAAATACAATCGTACTACCGGCTGATACAACAGTTAAAATACAATCGTACTACCGGCTGATACAACAGTTAAAATACAATCGTACTACCGGCTGATACAACAGTTAAAGTTAAAATGCAATCGTACTACCGGCTGATACAACAGTTAAAGTTAAGTGACAGAGAGCACAAAGCACGAACACTGTAGCTCCTGCAACAATCCTAGGACTTTCGGGAAAATTCATCATCATCATCACGTGCCGTCTCCACATCGAACGTTGGCTGCAATAAATCTCCAGCATCCTCTGTCTTTCGTCTTGGTGTTGCACTCTGCCAGACTGTAACCTGTCCATTTCTTAAAGTTTCCTTCCACTTATCTCTCGGTCTTCCTCTTGCTCTTCCCCTCAACTTTCCCCTCTAGTAAATGTTTTATCATGGTGTCATGTCTTTTATGTGCCCAAAATACTTTACTTGTCTGAATTTTATTTCTCTTAATAATTGTTTCTTCATGCCTAGTTTTCCTAAAACTTGTTTATTTGTCTGTTCTTCTATCCACGAAACTCTGCCTATTCTTCTATATACCCACATCTCAAATGCATCAATTCTGTCTTCTAACTGCTTGCTCATTGTCCATGTTTCCGAGCCATACATTAATATAGGATATATATAGCATTTGATCATTCTCATTTTTAGCCTGTTTGTGATTTGTTTGGATGTCAGTAACTTTCTCATACTATTGAAATTATCCTTGGCCATTCCTATTTTCTTTTTAATTTCTGTTATACATCTGCCATCATCTGTTATCATCTGACTAAGATATAAGAAACTTTTACTTGATGTAGTAATTCTCCATGTATTTTTATATTCATTTTAGGTTTCTCCATTTCCTTGTTGATTACCATAGTTTTTGTTTTCTGTATGTTAATGTCTAATCCATATTCCTTGCTAGTTTTGTCCAATTGGTCCACTAGTTCCTGTAGATCTTGTTCACTTTCTGCTACCAATACTGTATCATCTGCATATCTTCAGAAAATGCAAACATAAACCGAAAATGTGATACGAATTCAAACACATGGCATTCAGAACGTTAAATATTGAAAACCATAAACGGTTCCTATCTCTAATGAATGAAGATGTCTCGATAGATATTCTGTTCTTTCTCGCTATAACTTTGCATCTATTTAAAGATAGCTAACACAAGCTATAACTTTGCATCTATTTAAAGATAGCTAACACAAGCTATAACTTTGCATCTATTTAAAGATAGCTAACACAAGCTATAACTTTGCATCTATTTAAAGATAGCTAACACAAGCTATAACTTTGCATCTATTTAAAGATAGCTAACACAAGCTATAACTTTGCATCTATTTAAAGATAGCTAACACAAGTTATAACTTTGCATCTATTTAAAGATAGCTAACACAAGCTATAACTTTGCATCTATTTAAAGATAGCTAACACAAGTTATAACTTTGCATCTATTTAAAGATAGCTAACACAAGCTATAACTTTGCATCTATTTAAAGATAGCTAACACAAGCTATGGGGGAAAACAGCAAATAAACGAAACAGTCTGCATTGTTCAGTGAGATGATACATTTTCATTTGATTGCATTGTATTTGAGATTGGTGGAAAGGGTGGGGGGGGGGAGGGTCATGTCGCCTTTGTAGACGGTAGAGTATGAAGTACTTGTCACTTCACATCTCTAGTACCCAAGTATGAAGGAGGGCCAATTTCTTTTCTCACTTGTGGAGCGTCGGGTGTGAGAAATGAATGACCAGCCTTTTGTATCCGATAATTGTAAGCTTGGGATGACATTACACAAGTCAGTTCTATTATAAGATAATCGACAGCTTGGGACGACATTACACAAGTGAGTTCTATTATAAGATAATCGATAACTTGGGACGACATTACACAAGTCAGTTCTATTATAAGATAATCGATAACTTGGGACGACATTACACAAGTCAGTTCTATTATAAGATAATTGAAAGCTTGGGATGACATTACACAAGTCAGTTCTATTATAAGATAATTGAAAGCTTGGGACGACATTACACAAGTCAGTTCTATTATAAGATAATTGAAAGCTTGGGATGACATTACACAAGTCGGTTCTATTATAAGATAATTGAAAGCTTGGGACGACATTACACAAGTCAGTTCTATTATAAGATAATTGAAAGCTTGGGATGACATTACACAAGTCAGTTCTATTATAAGATAATTGAAAGCTTGGGACGACATTACACAAGTCAGTTCTATTATAAGATAATTGAAAGCTTGGAACGACATTACACAAGTCGGTTCTATTAGTTATATTAATTTATAGCATGTTCAAATCTGGCTTTAATATTATTTGTTTTTGGTCAGCACATGCTAAAGTAGTTGCCGTTTATCGTAAGCGAATATGACAACAGTCTCAGATGTGTGTTGCTGCACCTCTCTGGTGTGCGCAGAGGTGACTGTAGAGTCCAATCCTGAACACAATCACCTACCACATCTGGGGCATACATGATCGGAGTTAATACTGTGCGTGTTGTGTGTTCCGTCTTTTCATACATGATCGGAGTTAATACTGTGCTTGTTGTGTGTTCCGTCTTTTCATACATGATCGGAGTTAATACTGTGCTTGTTGTGTGTTCCGTCTTTTCATACATGATCGGAGTTAATACTGTGCGTGTTGTGTGTTCCGTCTTTTCATACATGATCGGAGTTAATACTGTGCTTGTTGTGTGTTCCGTCTTTTCATACATGATCGGAGTTAATACTGTGCTTGTTGTGTGTTCCGTCTTTTCATACATGATCGGAGTTAATACTGTGCGTGTTGTGTGTTCCGTCTTTTCATACATGATCGGAGTTAATACTGTGCGTGTTGTGTGTTCCGTCTTTTCATACATGATCGGAGTTAATACTGTGCGTGTTGTGTGTTCCGTCTTTTCTACATGATCGAGTTAATACTGTGCGTGTTGTGTGTTCCGTCTTTTCATACATGATCGGAGTTAATACTGTGCGTGTTGTGTGTTCCGTCTTTTCATACATGATCGGAGTTAATACTGTGCGTGTTGTGTGTTCCGTCTTTTCATACATGATCGGAGTTAATACTGTGCGTGTTGTGTGTTCCGTTTTTTCGCGTAGCTCATTTCTATCTGCGCCTCAGCAGTAATACGATTTTTAGTTGTGCGAGTTTCTCTTGTGTTGTTACAACGTCAGATTTGACCATCTTGCGCAAGAGATTCCCAGCGCTGTATATTCCCATGTCTATATCAAAACATTTTAGGTACAATTTATAAATGTGCATTTAAAGTGTTTTTTCGGTCAACGAACCTTGAACCAACCAAGTCCGCCCCTGAACTGTTTTTGGATACGTTATCAGAAATCCGCGCAACATGACCAAGCCATCTCACCTGGGCCTTCTCTAACAGACTGTTGACGCTTGGACTGGGCCTTCTCTAACAAACTGTTGACGCTTGGAATCTTAGATCTTATGTGGCTTCGGTATCTGTAATTTTTCCTGCCATTTTTATTCACATAATACTGTCCATATGGGTGAGCCGACATATGTGTTAATTTGCATTTTATAACTCACATAATACTGTCAAGATGGGTGAGCCGACATATAAGTGTTAATTTACATATTGAGGATATTATTTGCTATATTTGTGCATTGTCTCGTGTTTGATAAAGAACTTTTGATAAAAGCAATCTTTTGTTGCTAATTTGCTTTGGGAAACTGTAATGAGTGTTATTTTGTTTTTTTCCCCGCTGGTATTCAGTGTCATTGAGATGATGCCATTTTCCCCGCTGGTATTCAGTGTCATTGAGATGATGCCATTTTCCCCGCTGGTATTCAGTGTCATTGAGATGATGCCATTTTCAGAGTTGGGTGTCTCCGTGTGTTGCCGGGGCCCTCAGAGGAGCAAAGAATAGTAATACTGCGACCTACAAGGCATGTCGTAAGAGTTGACTGAGATAGGGATCTAGGGAAGCTACCCTTGTAATCAAAAAGTGTCACAGAAATCGCATGTGCTATCCTACTTGTAAACTTGGACAACGTACAATCGCCATTAGGCTCGGATCACATACAACTCACAAAGAGTGGCTAACAAGTGATCGATATGGAACGTTTGAAGAAGAAGAAGAAGAGTTGGGTATATTACCTCTGAAGTTGGAGAACGCCCGCCTGTATAGCGGGAGACACGGATTAAAAGGAAGGCACGCATTCACGCAAAAATCAGAAACACCATACCAGCAGACATGATATTTGTATCCCGCCAACTACAGAAGAAATGTCAAAGCAAAAATTGCAACCTCTACATGGTCTTTGTCGATTGGTTGAAGGCTTTCGACATGGTCAACAAAGAGGGTCTGTGGAAGATCATGGAAAAATTTGGTTGTCCAGTGAAATTCATTAAGACCATCCAATAGTTTCACGAGGGCATGATGGCACGTGCACTTGATGAAGGGAGCTGTCGGAAGCCTTCCATGTCATCAACGGCGTCAAACAGGGCTGTGTACTGGCCCCAACACTTTTCAGCATGATGTTTGCTGCCATGCTCATGGATGTCTTTTGGGAAGGCGACGAACATGGGGTAAAGATTAGATACAGGACAGACGGTAATCTATTCAATCTTCGGAGGTTAAAATCCTCCACCAAGGTAAAAGAATCAACTATCTCAAATCTGTTGTTTGCTTATGTCTGCGCCATCGCTACCAACTGTGAGGAAGACATGCAGACTTACATTCACATGTTTGGTCTTACCATTAACACCAAGAAAACTGAGATCATGTTTCAGCCCGCACCTAGAGAGCAGTACCATGATCCAGTCATCAATATTAAACACCAGCATCTCCCGCCCTAGCGGACAACTTTGCTTATCTTGGCAGCCTCCTATCCAGATCGGCAAACATAGACTCTACAGGTCAACAATAGGATATACAAAGCCAGTGCTGCGTTCGGAAGGCTGCGTGTTCCTGTATGGGAGCGGAAGGGGCTAAGCGTAGCCACAAAGCTGAAAATTTACCAGGTCATAGTTCTAACCACGCTGCTGTACGCAAGCGAGACATGGACAGTGTATAGCAGACACGCAAAGAAAATTAACCACTTCCATGCACGTTGTCTACACAGACTTCTAAAAGTAAACTGGCAGGATAAAATTCGAGATACCAAAGACCGTATAAGAGCGAAGATCACAAGCGCCAACACGCTGTCTAACCTTGATCATGTATGCCCGGCTTGTGGTAGTGGACCGTGTGCGAAGATTGCAGTCCTACAATCACCTCCGCACACACCATAATTGCACTCAAAGTTTAGAAAACTAAATTATTGTTTCTAAATGTGATTTACAATCTGACTTATTATATATCAAATTGAAGATAAGTGGATGCAGTTTCACCAAATCTTTACTATATTAGCAAATATAATGTAGTGTTAACTATGCAGAAAACATATTTGCATGCGCTAAAATTAAAATTTGCGAGCACAAAACTCCAACTTACAAAGAGTCTTGATGAACAATATATTGAATAAACAAGTCCGTTTACTCTCTTTATATTGGTAATCCATTTATGAATACATAAACATTTAGAAAATTGTGATTGGATGCATTGTTTATTAACTGTTTACAAACTTACATCATGCATGACGGGATATATGCGGGTTACTTCGGATAAGAGACATCCACTTCACAAGAACACTAATGATGTTAAGGGCACGAGAATCAAGCGTGGCATGTCGTGGATGGCCCAGGCTGAGAGAACAATTGGCCAGGTGACTACGGTTGCGACTCTACCAAAAGGGGAAGAATGGATCCCAACAGATGGTAGCATGATGAACTATCTCAACGTTATCATTACTCTTGGAAGAGAATGTAGAGATTGGGGCAACATGAAGGCGGATCTCGCAGTTAAGCAGCTGATAGAAGATAATGCAAGGGATGATGATGTTGTTGTATATACCGATGGGTCGGTTCAACGTGGTGAGAAATCCGTCTGTGGTTTCTTGGCTAATGCGCATGGTAGGGTTGTTGCAGAGCGAAGTGGGGCATACAGGACAACTGCTTCTAGTATGAGGATGGAGGTTGAGGCCGTTACTGCTGCCCTCCATTGGATTTCTGGGACTTCATTTACTGGGGCAGTTGTTGTATCTGACTCTCAGTCGATGCTTCACAAGATCCAGAAGGGCAGGTTTCGGTATGAGTGGATGTCGTCTATAGAAGTTTCTAACTCCCAGCGGCTTACGTGGATATACTGTCCTGGGCATGCGGGTGTTTACGGTAATGAGAGAGCGGACAGGCTTGCATCAACAGCATCGGTTGTTAGGGAGTTGAAGATGGATAAGAGGGATTCTTCGGTCTCTTTGCGACTGTCTGTTGGATGAGGACACTAAAATCGATGTTGAATCGATCAAGCGATTTAGGTAGTTTGGAATTACCCGTTGTTCAAGTCGAATTGGATGCCTGAGAGGCAGAGTGAGAGGTGTGTTTAATCAGCGAGCCACAGGAACCATCAGTATGCATACTTTTCGATATCTGTTGGGGAGACTGAGCACCTATGGGTCTGCCCGGAGTGGAATGACGTCAGTTTAGTAACCAATAACCAATAAATAACCAAACTTACATCATGACTATTCATGAAAAATCTCTCGTTTTTTCGGTCACATGGTATCCTAGAATAAATGGTAAACTTCATTTCATTTCTACTTCTGGTATAAACCACAATGATATGTGTTTCTCTTTTACGTAGTTTTCAGGTAATATAAAAGTCAAATAGGAACGGAAAGTAATGGAAAAGCAACTAAATATTTTCAATGTTTCAAACGATGATACATCTCTGCTATAAGCTGATCTTTAAAACCACAGTTTGTAAGCAATCAGTTACAGAAAATCCCCATATTTAAATGGCTGATCTTTGACCAAAATCTGGATATGTCTGCTTCACATGCTGAAGAGCTATATAAAAAGTAGAACAGCAAAATCATGTTCTTGGCATAAGTCACTCAGATCACATAAAGTGGTTAACTTGGTTGATAAGAACAAACCACACAGATCACATAAAGTGGTTAACTTGGTTGATAAGAACAAACGCAAACAACAATAAATGGATGATTTAATTATTTTCTCAAACATCTGACAAAAATTCAACATTGGCTGCAGAATTATAAAATATGAGAAACAAAAACCCACAAAACAAATCAAGAAAATGTTAGACATATATATATATATATATATCTCTCTAAGAAACTGTTAGACATATATATATATATATCTCTCTCTAAGAAACTGTTAGACATATATATATATATATATCTCTCTCTAAGAAACTGTTAGACATATATATATATCTCTCTCTAAGAAACTGTTAGACATATATATATATATATCTCTCTCTCTAAGAAACTGTTAGACATATATAATATCTCTCTCTCTCTCTCTCTCTAAGAAACTGTTAGACATATATATCTCTCTCTCTCTCTCTCTAAGAAACTGTTAGACATATATATCTCTCTCTCTCTCTAAGAAACTGTTAGACATATATATATATATATCTCTCTCTAAGAAACTGTTAGACATATATATATATATATCTCTCTCTAAGAAACTGTTAGACATATATATATATATATCTCTCTCTCTAAGAAACTGTTAGACATATATATATATATCTCTCTCTAAGAAACTGTTAGACATATATATATATATATATATCTCTCTAAGAAACTGTTAGACATATATATATATATATATCTCTCTAAGAAACTGTTAGACATATATATATATATATCTCTCTCTAAGAAACTGTTAGACATATATATATATATATCTCTCTCTAAGAAACTGTTAGACATATATATATATATATATATCTCTCTCTAAGAAACTGTTAGACATATATAAAATATTCTCTCTCTAAGAAACTGTTAGACATATATATATATATATCTCTCTAAGAAACTGTTAGACATATATATATATATATATATATCTCTCTAAGAAACTGTTAGACATATATATATATATATCTCTCTCTCTAAGAAACTGTTAGACATATATATATATCTCTCTCTCTAAGAAACTGTTAGACATATATATATATATATCTCTCTCTCTAAGAAACTGTTAGACATATATATATATATATATCTCTCTCTAAGAAACTGTTAGACATATATATATATATATATCTCTCTCTAAGAAAATGTTAGACATATATAATATATCTCTCTCTCTAAGAAACTGTTAGACATATATATCTCTCTCTCTAAGAAAATGTTAGACATATATAATATATCTCTCTCTCTCTAAGAAACTGTTAGACATATATATATATATATATCTCTCTCTAAGAAACTGTTAGACATATATATATATATATATCTCTCTCTAAGAAAATGTTAGACATATATAATATATATATCTCTCTCTAAGAAACTGTTAGACATATATATATATATATATCTCTCTCTAAGAAAATGTTAGACATATATAATATATATCTCTAAGAAATATGATCATAAATGAAACAAAGTGTATGTTTACTGTGACTTTTCATTTTCATTGATGACATGAGGTGATGTGGTGAAACTGAAGTCTTGTGAACTGAAGTATGGTGAAACTGAAGTCTTGTGAACTGAAGTGTGGTGAAACTGAAGTCTGGTGAACTGAAGTGTGGTGAAACTGAAGTGTGGTGAACTGAAGTCTGGTGAAACTGAAGTGTGGTGAAACTGAAGTCTGGTGAACTGAAGTGTGGTGAAACTGAAGTCTGGTGAACTGAAGTGTGGTGAAACTGAAGTCTTGTGAACTGAAATGTGGTAAACTGAAGTGTTGTGAAACTGAAGTCTGGTAAACTGAAGTGTGGTGAAACTGAAGTGTGGTGAAACTGAAGTGTGGTGAAACTGAAGTCTGGTGAACTGAAGTGTGGTGAAACTGAAGTCTGGTGAACTGAAGTGTGGTGAAACTGAAGTCTGGTGAACTGAGCAAACATTACTGCATTGATTGTTTTCAAACATTGTGTTGTATATGATGTGAATCTTCATCTACTTCTCTGTTCAGATCACCAGTCATGCTAGATCAGATCTGTCCAGTCATGTTAAATCAGATCTGTCCAGTCATGCTAGATCAGATCTGTCCAGTCATGCTTGATCAGATCTGTCCAGTCATGCTAGATCAGATCTGTCCAGTCATGCTAGATCAGATCTGTCCGGTCATGCTAGATCACATCTGTCCAGTCATGCTAGATCAGATCTGTCCAATCATGCTGGGTCAGATCACCAGTCATGCTAGATCAGATCTGTCCAGTCATGCTAGATCATCCAGGAATGTTGCAAGGATGGAGAGTCCGCAGTCTTCTTATTATTGCATTAAGCCATTATGAATTCAGGCCTAGTCAGGGCGCCTGGTATAGCGCTTCTCATTGACTTTTTGTGAAGGCTTGCTTTCTTTTTTTATCAGTGTCCCCTGCCATACAGGCGGTCCCCTGCCATACCGGCGGGGGGACACTGATCTCTGACTTCAGAAGTAGAGTCTGCAGTCTTCTCCAGGTGTAGGCAGAAGCAGCCTCATAGTTGCATGATTTTGCTCTAATTCAGTTGTATCTTATAGGAGCAGCTAGATGATGACAGATTTGATGGTGACATCTCTATATTATTGTATTGAAATGTGCTCTTTGACTTCACTTGCATTCTGGACTAGATGACAAATCAGGTAATTATATGTATATGATTGATAGGACCATCATCATTGCACTTCGGTGAGTAACGATGTGTGCTCCAATCTATTTCTTACACAGGAAGATTTCAGTGGTAGTGCATAAACTCAGACCGCGAAGATCCTCGATGTAATTTAGAATAAGGTACAAATAATTTGGAGGAATTTTATTTTTTAATCTTTCTAATGAATTTTGCCATCTCATGTTGCAGATAACCAATGTCTGTCGATCATCTCGTTGCAGATAACTAAAGTCTATCGTTTATCTCATGTTGCAGATAACTAATGTCTGTCAATTATCTCATGTTGCAGATAACTAATGTCTGTCGATCATCTCGTTGCAGATAACTAATGTACGTCGATCATCTCGTTGCAGATAACTAAAGTCTGTCAATCATCTCGTTGCAGATAACTAATGTCTGTCGATCATCTCGTTGCAGATAACTAAAGTCTGTCGATCATCTCGTTGCAGATAACTAAAGTCTGTCGATCATCTCGTTGCAGATAACTAATGTCTGTCGATCATCTCGTTGCAGATAACTAATGTCTGTCGATCATCTCGTTGCAGATAACTAAAGTCTGTCGATCATCTCGTTGCAGATAACTAATGTCTGTCGATCATCTCGTTGCAGATAACTAAAGTCTGTCGTTTATCTCATGTTGCAGATAACTAATGTCTGTCGATTATCTCATGTTGCAGATAACTAATGTCTGTCCATTATCTCATGTTGCAGATAACTAATGTCTGTCGATCATCTCATGTTGCAGATAACCAATGTCTGTCGATTATCTCATGTTGTAGATAACTAATGTCTGTCGTTTATCTCATGTTGCAGATAACTAATGTCTGTCGATTATCTCATGTTGAAGATAACTAATGTCTGTTGATCATCTCATGTTGTGGATAACTAATGTCTGTCGATTATCTCATGTTGTGGATAACTAATGTCTGTCGATTATCTCATGTTGCGGATAACTGAAGCAGTTTCATCAAATATATATGTTTTGAATATCTAGTGCTAATATTCGTTGTCATAGTGATTAATACTTATTTATGTGTGCAATATCAATGTTTCGGAAGATTCAAAATGGAGCTTCCTGTATGACGTCTATCGAGGTTTCTAACCCCAAGAGGCTTACTTGCATGTACTGTCCTGGACATGGTGGTGTCTGCAGCAATGAGACGGCATTGCTAAGCTGGTGTCTGCAGCAATGAGACGGCATTGTTAAGCTGGTGTCTGCAGCAATGAGACGGCATTGTTAAGCTGGTGTCTGCAGCAATGAGACGGCATTGTTAAGCTGGTGTCTGCAGCAATGAGACGGCATTGTTAAGCTGGTGTCTGCAGCAATGAGACGGCATTGTTAAGCTGGTGTCTGCAGCAATGAGACGGCATTGTTAAGCTGGTGTCTGCAGCAATGAGACGGCATTGCTAAGCTGGTGTCTGCAACAATGAGACGGCATTGCTAAGCTGGTGTCTGCAGCAATGAGACGGCATTGCTAAGCTGGTGTCTGCAGCAATGAGACAGCATTGCTAAGCTGGTGTCTACAGCAATGAGACAGCATTGCTAAGCTGGTGTCTGCAGCAATGAGACGGCTTTGCTAAGCTGGTGTCTACAGCAATGAGACGGCATTGCTAAGCTAGCAGCAACAACATTGATCATCAGGAATTGAAAGATAGACAAGGAAAACATCCTTCGGTATCTCACCGACCGTCTTTTGGAGAAAGACATTACAATTGATATTGAATCTATCCAGTGATTTAAGGTGTTTGAAATGACATGTTATAGAAAAAGAACTGGATATCTGAGGGGCAGAGTGAGGGGCAGACTGAGGAGTGTGTTTAACCAACGAGCCACAGGTTCTATCACTATGTATACCCTTCAACATCTGCTGGAGAAGACTGAGAACCTATGGGTCTGCATGAAATCAGTTCGGTAACCACTAACCAATAATGTGTTATATAATTGAATAAAAAAACCATACACAACTATTGCTAATATTTAGTATTTGTTATTGAAGTGACCTCACAACACTTTGTTATTGAAGTGACCACACAATACTTTGTTATTGAACTGACCACACAATACTTTGTTATTGAAGTGACCTCACAACACTTTGTTATTGAACTGACCACACAATACTTTGTTATTGAACTGACCACACAATACTTTGTTATTGAAGTGACCTCACAACACTTTGTTATTGAACTGACCACACAATACTTTGTTATTGAACTGACCACACAATACTTTGTTATTGAAGTGACCTCACAATACTTTGTTATTGAAGTGACCACACAATACTTTGTTATTGAAGTGACCACACAATACTTTGTTATTGAACTGACCACACAATACTTTGTTATTGAACTGACCACACAATACTTTGTTATTGAACTGACCACACAATACTTTGTTATTGAACTGACCACACAATACTTTGTGCAGACCTATATGTTCTTAGTCTCACCCAGCAGATGTCAAATGGTATAGATGGAGATTGTTCTTGTAGCTTCCTAATGTTACTCACAAGAAACACATTCCTACTCATGCAATGTTTGTTTCAAAATTTCTTCAGCCGCAACATCATAAGTGCATCCTCAATTATCAAGAGATCGACGTCAGAACTGATTAACTGCACCATGGAGTAAGAGTTGTGGAGAAGCATGATCGCCTACACTGGCAGGTGTGGCACTTAGCTACAGGTGTGTTTTATCCAAGTCTATCTACAAGCGTATTTTATGCAAGTCTATCTACAAGTGTGTTTTATGCAAGTCTATCTACATCTCCAACACTCCAACTACAAGTGTGTTTTATGCAAGTCTATCTACATCTCCAACACTCTAACTACAGGTGTGTTTTATGCCAGTCTATCTACATCTCCAACACTCCAACTACAAGTGTGTTTTATGCAAGTCTGTCTGCATACTTAATCGTGTCGACAGTGTCATCATTATTAAAGTCATTTTAGTCAAATATGATTTTTGATGTACATAGCTATCTCAAGTAAACATGGTTGCGTACTATGCTTGAACAACTTGGCTATCCATAACTGTAGACAACTGATCACCATCTTGTTCAGCTTGAGATTCCCCATTACTAATGATTTTATCTGCTCCTTTAGAATCATTAGGGATATCTGCATCTTCATCACCGAAGACAACATGACTTGGTTTTTGGAAAAATGTTGCCTTGTTTCGCTCAAAGACTTTCCTGGCAATCTGAAAGCAAACAAAATATTAACTGTATTATCTCTGAAGTCAGGGAGGAAGGCAAGGGACACTGGCGAGGACACTGATAATAAGGAAAGCTGAACTTATTGAGAGAGATGGTGTCGATATTGGTACAGCCTAAAAAGAATGACATACCAAATATGCAAAAAGATTGATTAATCAACATCAAACAGGCGTGTTGAGTCAATAGACGCTGTTGGATTTGTTGAGGCGGGGATTGGAGCACCCAAGGACATGTCCAGAGTGCTATGATGATATGTCCTCACATAACTGATTTCGATTGACTGGACCATCATCATTGCACTTCAGTTAACAACCATGTGTGCTCTGATCTCTAACTTAAACAGAAAGATCTCAGTAGCAGAGCATGATCTGTGTAGGATCGACGAGAGTCCTGATGCAATTTTGAGGACAGTAATTTTATTTAGTTATCTAAAGTTAAATTGCAAATTTTCAATGCCAATGTTGTATTAATTTTGACATATGCTAGCAAGATTTTGAAAATGACTAATGGTATAGAAAGTTGAATGCATTTGAAAATAGATGTCTGCGAAAAATAACGAACATAAAATAGGACAAATTCAGGAAAGCTATTGAAATAACAAGAGAAATGTCTGGTCAACCACTAATAACAACTGTTATAAGAAAGAGATATATTGGGCATACTCTGAAAGAAATGTCTGGTCAACCACTAGTAACAACTGTTATAAGAAAGAGATATGTTGGGCATACTCTGAGAAGAAATGATCAAAGTATCACAAAGCAGGCATTGAGATGGGATGAAAAATGTTCAAGAATGAAACATACACCATAGAGAAAGCCTGAAATCAACTTTACTGAGAGAGGCAAGACATATCGGACTCCTTCCCTGAGATTGAACGAGTTGCCTAGTATAGAGCGGCATGGATAAATTGCTTGCAGGCCCTATGTAACATATAAAATACTTCTTCTTCTTCTAACCAGAGCTGCGAGTTTTCACTCTTGGGCAGCCAATGCCAGTTTGTAGAATCTGCATGTGTTCTGTAATTGTGGGAGACTAGTGTAAAGGGTATTATGAACAGATGGGTGTGGTGGGAGGAGTTCTTGTCTAGCTTTATGCAGTCCAGGACATTCAAGCAAGATATGCTGTACTGTCTCACATGAGTGACTGCACTTTCTACAGTGTGGTAGGTGTGTGGGGTTTATTCTGTGTAGGTGGTAATTCAGTCCAACATGTCCTGTTCTTAACTGAAAGATAGTGCTTTGATCTTTTCTTTGTAGCAGATTTATATTGTCCTTGGGGTTTGGTCTATTCATCTCTGCATACATGTCCCGACCAGTCGTCCCCATAGCCCATCGGTTCAGCCAATCTTCTCTGGAGTTGTTTTCAGAATCTGTTTTATACTTTGTATGCTAACAGGTTTGTCTATTTGTGGTTTTGATGATCCCTGTTTGGCCAGATGATCTGCCTTGTCATTTCCTGGGATATTTGTGTGCCCAGGAATCCACTGTAGAACGACATTAATATCAAAGGAGGAAATCAGATTGTGGATGACTAATGCCAATGACTGGATCTCGCTTGACTGATTCTGCTGTTCTTCTAAAGCTTGTAGTGTGGACTGTGAGTCAGTGAATACTATCATGTCTTGGACAATATTTTCTCCAAGTTCAAACTGCTGGTGGACTAGTTCTACAGCGGTCTTTATGGCTATAATCTCTGCCTCGTAGTTGGAACATATATTACCACAAGGAGCACAGTAACTATAGGTAGTTCCATCTGGATATTTCAGGTATATGCCGAAGCCAGCGTAAGTAGTGGCTTTGAAAGCTGAACCATCAGTGTAGGCATGGATAGAGGAAGTTGGATAACTGTCTATTGTCTCCAGTGCGCAGGTTTTTAAGAACATATAAGATACAAAATGAATATCTATGCTATATTTTTCAAAATATGTGAGTGCTTTCCTGCTATACACAGCCTCAATTTACATTCAAAATTTACCATACATGGTACAAATACTTTTCAGGCAAAATTTAGATCAACTAAAGAAAAGTTTGAAATCAGATCAATATTCGTTTAAAAAATAAATAAAATAAAATTTGTGATGCCTAGCCATCTTTTTTTTTTACCAGTCAAAGGTATATAGTCACTAAATGACCATATGGTCATTAACACATAAGCATGAATTACATCCCATAATTAAAATACGTTATTAGCTATTCAACGTATGCTACATACGTGCAATACCTATGTCAGAAGTTCTAAGACGGTATTACATCAGTGTTGCTCTCGGACGACATGAAAATTGCAATCCGCGCAAACATAGTTCCGGCTGGTCAACACGAGCGGACTTGAAACGTGCCTGTATTATATGAAGTGCTAAGATTGATTTGAGATCGGACTGCTTTAGTCATGATCAGTTATATGTGGCCTGTCTAGAGTTTGAAAGTGGAAACAATTTATATATGCTTGCAACGCGGAAAACAAGGAATGTTGTTTACTATCAGGCTCTAACAGAGAAATAAATATAACTTACACAATAATTATGTCATTTTTGAGAATTAAAACAAAATAGTATTATTAAAACAATTGTTTAAATATTTTAAATTCCTATTACATACGTTTTCAAATCCCGAGCAAAGCCGGGTTAAATATATATATATATAGTGTAATATAATTGTGTTTAGAATGATAATCTAGCAACTTACCTTTTCAGATCCCTTTTCATGTTTTTTACGACCTAATTTCTTCATTCTATCCTCATTAGCTTTCTTCCAATAGTCTTCTTGTTGATCAGCTGTGAGTACAAGCAAGAACATAAGATAAATATTGACATAGATTCTAAAGTAGATGTGTATATTTTGTAGAGTTATATCATCATCACTAATTTTATGTCTGTTGGCGTTGATAATCATGGATCTCAAGTTTTTTCTGGCCCAGTAGGGTTAGGGTCTATGTGACGTAGAGGTTACGTGTTTACATTTCATTCTAAAGACATCAGGTTTGCTCCCTCATGGAGTAGAGGTTAGTTGCTCACATTTCATTCTAAAGACATCAGGTTTGCTCCCTCATGGAGTAGAGGTTAGTTGCTCACATTTCATTCTAAAGACATCAGGTTTGCTCCTCATGGAGTAGAGGTTAGTTGTTCACATTTCATTCTAAAGACATCAGGTTTGCTCCCTCATGGAGTAGAGGTTAGTTGTTCACATTTCATTCTAAAGACATCAGGTTTGCTCCTCATGGAGTAGAGGTTAGTTGTTCACATTTCATTCTAAAGACATCAGGTTTGCTCCTCATGGAGTAGAGGTTAGTTGTTCACATTTCATTCTAAAGACATCAGGTTTGCTCCTCATGGAGTAGAGGTTAGTTGTTCACATTTCATTCTAAAGACATTAGGTTTGCTCCTCATGGAGTAGAGGTTAGTTGTTCACATTTCATTCTAAAGACATCAGGTTTGCTCCTCATGGAGTAGAGGTTAGTTGTTCACATTTCATTCTAAAGACATCAGGTTTGCTCCCTCATGGAGTAGAGGTTAGTTGTTCACATTTCATTCTAAAGACATCAGGTTTGCTCCCTCATGGAGTAGAGGTTAGTTGCTCACATTTCATTCTAAAGACATCAGGTTTGCTCCCTCATGGAGTAGAGGTTAGTTGTTCACATTTCATTCTAAAGACATCAGGTTTGCTCCTCATGGAGTAGAGGTTAGTTGTTCACATTTCATTCTAAAGACATCAGGTTTGCTCCCTCATGGAGTAGAGGTTAGTTGTTCACATTTCATTCTAAAGACATTAGGTTTGCTCCCTCATGGAGTAGAGGTTAGTTGTTCATATTTCATTCTAAAGACATCAGGTTTGCTCCTCATGGAGTAGAGGTTAGTTGTTCACATTTCATTCTAAAGACATTAGGTTTGCTCCTCATGGAGTAGAGGTTAGTTGTTCACATTTCATTCTAAAGACATCAGGTTTGCTCCCTCATGGAGTAGAGGTTAGTTGCTCACATTTCATTCTAAAGACATCAGGTTTGCTCCTCATGGAGTAGAGGTTAGTTGTTCACATTTCATTCTAAAGACATCAGGTTTGCTCCTCATGGAGTAGAGGTTAGTTGTTCACATTTCATTCTAAAGACATCAGGTTTGCTCCCTCATGGAGTAGAGGTTAGTTGTTCACATTTCATTCTAAAGACATCAGGTTTGCTCCTCATGGAGTAGAGGTTAGTTGTTCACATTTCATTCTAAAGACATCAGGTTTGCTCCTCATGGAGTAGAGGTTAGTTGTTCACATTTCATTCTAAAGACATCAGGTTTGCTCCCTCATGGAGTAGAGGTTAGTTGTTCACATTTCATTCTAAAGACATTAGGTTTGCTCCTCATGGAGTAGAGGTTAGTTGTTCACATTTCATTCTAAAGACATCAGGTTTGCTCCTCATGGAGTAGAGGTTAGTTGTTCACATTTCATTCTAAAGACATCAGGTTTGCTCCTCATGGAGTAGAGGTTAGTTGTTCACATTTCATTCTAAAGACATCAGGTTTGCTCCCTCATGGAGTAGAGGTTAGTTGCTCACATTTCATTCTAAAGACATCAGGTTTGCTCCTCATGGAGTAGAGGTTAGTTGTTCACATTTCATTCTAAAGACATCAGGTTTGCTCCTCATGGAGTAGAGGTTAGTTGTTCACATTTCATTCTAAAGACATCAGGTTTGCTCCTCATGGAGTAGAGGTTAGTTGTTCACATTTCATTCTAAAGACATTAGGTTTGCTCCCTCATGGAGTAGAGGTTAGTTGTTCATATTTCATTCTAAAGACATCAGGTTTGCTCCTCATGGAGTAGAGGTTAGTTGTTCACATTTCATTCTAAAGACATTAGGTTTGCTCCCTCATGGAGTAGAGGTTAGTTGTTCACATTTCATTCTAAAGACATCAGGTTTGCTCCCTCATGGAGTAGAGGTTAGTTGCTCACATTTCATTCTAAAGACATCAGGTTTGCTCCTCATGGAGTAGAGGTTAGTTGTTCACATTTCATTCTAAAGACATCAGGTTTGCTCCTCATGGAGTAGAGGTTAGTTGTTCACATTTCATTCTAAAGACATCAGGTTTGCTCCCTCATGGAGTAGAGGTTAGTTGCTCACATTTCATTCTAAAGACATCAGGTTTGCTCCCTCATGGAGTAGAGGTTTGTTGTTCACATTTCATTCTAAAGACATCAGGTTTGCTCCCTCATGGAGTAGAGGTTAGTTGTTCACATTTCATTCTAAAGACATCAGGTTTGCTCCCTCATGGAGTAGAGGTTAGTTGTTCACATTTCATTCTAAAGACATCAGGTTTGCTCCTCATGGAGTAGAGGTTAGTTGTTCACATTTCATTCTAAAGACATTAGGTTTGCTCCCTCATGGAGTAGAGGTTAGTTGTTCATATTTCATTCTAAAGACATCAGGTTTGTTCCCTCATGGAGTAGAGGTTAGTTGTTCACATTTCATTCTAAAGACATCAGGTTTGCTCCTCATGGAGTAGAGGTTAGTTGTTCACATTTCATTCTAAAGACATCAGGTTTGCTCCTCATGGAGTAGAGGTTAGTTGTTCACATTTCATTCTAAAGACATTAGGTTTGCTCCCTCATGGAGTAGAGGTTAGTTGTTCACATTTCATTCTAAAGACATCAGGTTTGCTCCCTCATGGAGTAGAGGTTAGTTGCTCACATTTCATTCTAAAGACATCAGGTTTGCTCCCTCATGGAGTAGAGGTTAGTTGTTCACATTTCATTCTAAAGACATCAGGTTTGCTCCTCATGGAGTAGAGGTTAGTTGTTCACATTTCATTCTAAAGACATCAGGTTTGTTCCCTCATGGAGTAGAGGTTAGTTGTTCACATTTCATTCTAAAGACATCAGGTTTGCTCCTCATGGAGTAGAGGTTAGTTGTTCACATTTCATTCTAAATACATTAGGTTTGCTCCCTCATGGAGTAGAGGTTAGTTGTTCATATTTCATTCTAAAGACATCAGGTTTGCTCCTCATGGAGTAGAGGTTAGTTGTTCACATTTCATTCTAAAGACATCAGGTTTGCTCCTCATGGAGTAGAGGTTAGTTGTTCACATTTCATTCTAAAGACATCAGGTTTGCTCCCTCATGGAGTAGAGGTTAGTTGCTCACATTTCATTCTAAAGACATCAGGTTTGCTCCTCATGGAGTAGAGGTTAGTTGTTCACATTTCATTCTAAAGACATCAGGTTTGCTCCCTCATGGAGTAGAGGTTAGTTGTTCACATTTCATTCTAAAGACATCAGGTTTGCTCCTCATGGAGTAGAGGTTAGTTGTTCACATTTCATTCTAAAGACATTAGGTTTGCTCCCTCATGGAGTAGAGGTTTGTTGTTCACATTTCATTCTAAAGACATCAGGTTTGCTCCCTCATGGAGTAGAGGTTAGTTGCTCACATTTCATTCTAAAGACATCAGGTTTGCTCCCTCATGGAGTAGAGGTTAGTTGTTCACATTTCATTCTAAAGACATTAGGTTTGCTCCCTCATGGAGTAGAGGTTAGTTGTTCACATTTCATTCTAAAGACATCAGGTTTGCTCCTCATGGAGTAGAGGTTAGTTGTTCACATTTCATTCTAAAGACATCAGGTTTGCTCCCTCATGGAGTAGAGGTTAGTTGTTCACATTTCATTCTAAAGACATCAGGTTTGCTCCCTCATGGAGTAGAGGTTAGTTGTTCACATTTCATTCTAAAGACATCAGGTTTGCTCCTCATGGAGTAGAGGTTAGTTGTTCACATTTCATTCTAAAGACATCAGGTTTGCTCCTCATGGAGTAGAGGTTAGTTGTTCACATTTCATTCTAAAGACATCAGGTTTGCTCCCTCATGGAGTAGAGGTTAGTTGTTCACATTTCATTCTAAAGACATCAGGTTTGCTCCCTCATGGAGTAGAGGTTAGTTGCTCACATTTCATTCTAAAGACATTAGGTTTGCTCCTCATGGAGTAGAGGTTAGTTGTTCACATTTCATTCTAAAGACATCAGGTTTGCTCCCTCATGGAGTAGAGGTTACGTGTTCACATTTCATTCTAAAGACATCAGGTTTGCTCCCTCATGGAGTAGAGGTTAGTTGTTCACATTTCATTCTAAAGACATCAGGTTTGCTCCTCATGGAGTAGAGGTTAGTTGTTCACATTTCATTCTAAAGACATCAGGTTTGCTCCTCATGGAGTAGAGGTTAGTTGTTCACATTTCATTCTAAAGACATCAGGTTTGCTCCCTCATGGAGTAGAGGTTAGTTGTTCACATTTCATTCTAAAGACATCAGGTTTGTTCCCTCATGGAGTAGAGGTTAGTTGCTCACATTTCATTCTAAAGACATCAGGTTTGCTCCTCATGGAGTAGAGGTTAGTTGTTCACATTTCATTCTAAAGACATCAGGTTTGCTCCTCATGGAGTAGAGGTTAGTTGTTCACATTTCATTCTAAAGACATCAGGTTTGCTCCCTCATGGAGTAGAGGTTAGTTGTTCACATTTCATTCTAAAGACATCAGGTTTGCTCCCTCATGGAGTAGAGGTTAGTTGCTCACATTTCATTCTAAAGACATCAGGTTTGCTCCTCATGGAGTAGAGGTTAGTTGTTCACATTTCATTCTAAAGACATCAGGTTTGCTCCCTCATGGAACCATGAGGATATTATTTTCCAGAAATCTTTGATCTCAGTGTAAGTTAGATCTAGTTCCTAGTCTTGTCAGAGATGGACGATAAAATGTAGGTCCAATGTTCAAGTTGAGCATATACAAGAGCAGTTCAACATCTAGAAGAACAGGCTGGAAAGTCACTGCCCAGTCAAAAATTCATTAGAAAGATTAAATAATAAAATTCCTACAAAATATTGTTACCATCCAGAAGGTGAAGAAACAAAACAATATGTAAATACTTTTATTAGCTAAATATGGTAGCTGGCAATTGGTTACCAGGATCAAGTCTATTTACAGTCTCATAGGTGCTGAGTCTCCTTAACAAATTGTACAAATGTATGCTGATGGTACTGTATGTCTGACTGATTACACATGTTCTTATCTATCTTCATGACGGCATTGTCTATTTTGTGCCACGCTTGATTACAAAATAATAACACAAAAGTTTACCTGGCAAAACTCTGGCATTGAAAGACCCTGAACGCCTGGACAGTTTAGCAAATTCTTCTGCACTGGCCTCATCTTTGAAGCGAATGTAGCCAAATTTGGCTTCTCCTTTGGCATCAATGTAGGCAATGTTATCACCACTCATCTCCTTGAACATGGTCTGCAAAAGTACAAAATAAGTTACAGTAGCACATTTATGGGTCACATTATCGGAATGCACAAGTCTTCTTCTTCTTCTTGCTTCGTTCTTTACGACCAGTTTGAATCACTCTTTGTAATATGTTTGATCATTGCCAAGAACGTGTATACATTGCACATTGGTTTGGTAGGCCTCTAAACGCATAGACTTCTACACATTTAGGACATGTGCATCCGATTTCAGCCAAACCTCCTTAGTCGCCTCTTACGACATGCGTGGCAGGTAACAGTGATTCTATTCTTTACACCCCAAATTTGGGCCTCAGTAACCATTCGGGCGAATGCACAAGTGTTCGCCTATCAACTCACGAGGGTTATGGGTTAAATTCCACACTTAACGTTCCACACATGATGAATGGAATTGGCCCTACTATCTCCTGCACACTAGAACCTAGAAATATTTAGTGAATGTCACTACATACTCTAAGATCTGAAAATGCTAAGGGATATTTTTAAAAAGACACTTTTATTTAGCATATTTATACAATTAATAATTCGACAATATACGTTCAATGCAGCACCGTGCTAACATTCATCACAGGAACATGAGTCAGTTTGACAATATATGTTCAATGTAGCACCGTGCTAACGTTCATCATAGGAATATGAGTCACTTTGACAATATATGTTCAATGCAGCACCGTGCTAACGTTCATCACAGAAACATGACATAAGTCAGCTTCGACAGTCTCACTATGACTAATCAGATCTCATATCATGCTACAACTATGTTTTATTGTACCAAGATTAAGGTCTAAGAGATAAAACCAGAACTGACCAAGATACTACACCACCTTCACGTGGAGGCCCTGGTAACAGGCTACATCAATACAGCCTAGTTATGCTAGTAGTGAACAAAGATAAGTATTGACCCAAAGAATACAGTGCTAAATACGAAGGTGCTATGTCAAAAGACAGCCTGGCTGCAAACTGCGATACAACATAACAAATAGTTGTTTAAGGGCGGACAAAGAAATGACCAGATGATGGCCAGTATGTTGGTTTTGTTGCTTTTCTTGTCTTCATGTTTTAGTAAAACTACAGATTATATATATTCAGTCAGCCTAGACCTCTTCAGCGACTCCGACCATTCTCTCTTCAGCGACTCCGACCATTCTCTCATAGCCCAGCATGTTTCAATCTTCATGAGCATAATCATTGAGTAGATTTTATATACATATATATCCATATTTATCTAATTTTCGACATTGGGAACAAGTGGCTCTATTATTTTCTACCAAACACTGGGCTCTAATGAAGTAAAACAAAAATATTGCTAACATCTTCTGTTGTCGTCACACTGCTACCAAGTTTTTGCTCAGTCTCATGGTTTTCTGTTTTTGTCTTTCGCTGTTCTAGTGGCTTGGGTGATTTTTACTTTTAACAGGATTCTGCTATGCCATCTATCCATCTTTTTCGTGGTCTACCTCTCACCTTTTTCCCTGAACTTCTGCAGTAGAAAACTCTGTATACTGTGGAGTTTAGTTGCATTCTTATTAAATCGATGAACCACCTCATTCTTTGTTCTTCAATGTAATTGAAGTAAAATTCTGTCTAAACTTTCTTAAGGTGATGTTGGTGACTGTTTTTTCCGGTGTTGTTGGTAACTTTTTATAGGCATCGCATTTCACATGTAGTTATTTTGTTGCAACTCTGCGTTGCCCCAAGTTTGGACAGATAATTTATAATTATTTGGAAAGGAATAAGCCAACACATATTGGCAGACATTTTGTGAACAGTGAAAATAATTCTCAACTTTGCAATGAGCACGGGGGGCTGACTTCTACAATTTGGAACGCACTCAACTTTCAGTGCACAAGACAACGGATTAACAACAGTGAACCCAACAAAAAAATGAGGTCACAAATGAGATATGAGAAATAAGCGTGTATGAAAGTTGACGTATAAAAAGACATATTGTAAATGTGTTATCTACATCTTTTCTCCATTGGGACATTCTGTTTGTATACAATAAAATGATAAAAGTGCTTTATGACATAAAAAACAATTGAACACTGCAGATCTCCACTTTATGACATAAAAAAACAATTTAACACTGCAGATCTCCACTTTATGACATAAAAAAAACAATTTAACACTGCAGATCTCCACTTTATGACATAAAAAAACAATTGAACACTGCAGATCTCCACTTTATGACATAAAAAAACAATTTAACACTGCAGATCTACACTTTATGACATAAAAAAAACAATTGAACACTGCAGATCTACACTTTATGACATAAAAAACAATTGAACACTGCAGATCTACACTTTATGACATAAAAAACAATTGAACACTGCAGATCTCCACTTTATGACATAAAAAAAACAATTGAACACTGCAGATCTACACTTTATGACATAAAAAACAATTGAACACTGCAGATCTACACTTTATGACATAAAAAAAACAATTGAACACTGCAGATCTCCACTTTATGACATAAAAAAAACAATTGAACACTGCAGATCTACACTTTATGACATAAAAAAACAATTGAACACTGCAGATCTACACTTTATGACATAAAAAACAATTGAACACTGCAGATCTACACTTTATGACATAAAAAAAACAATTGAACACTGCAGATCTACACTTTATGACATAAAAAAAACAATTGAACACTGCAGATCTACACTTTATGACATAAAAAACAATTGAACACTGCAGATCTCCACTTTATGACATAAAAAAACAATTTAACACTGCAGATCTCCACTTTATGACATAAAAAAAACAATTTAACACTGCAGATCTACACTTTATGACATAAAAAAAACAATTTAACACTGCAGATCTCCACTTTATGACATAAAAAAAACAATTTAACACTGCAGATCTACACTTTATGACATAAAAAAACAATTGAACACTGCAGATCTACACTTTATGACATAAAAAAACAATTTAACACTGCAGATCTACACTTTATGACATAAAAAACAATTGAACACTGCAGATCTACACACTGACAATACAGGAGAATTACTGGCTGACAGTACAGAACATGAAGAAGATCATTCTTACTCGGATCTTATCTCGATGCATTTCATGCGAACATTTCCATTGTACTATGACATTTGGTGTGAACTTCAGTGACTCAACGTGGGCCATCTTTAAGTCCTGACTAGGTTTCAGCCGTTTTGTGCCAAACACATCTTCCAGGTCTACCCGTTTATGATCTGAAAATATCAACAACAGCATGATTACGGATAAAAACTTTGTAATAGATTATTTTAAACCTCCATATGTGCTCAGCTCCTTACAGCTAGTTGAAAATGTCATCAGCAGAGCACTTAACAGTAGCTCAAGCGATGTCTCCCCGTTATTCACCAACTTAGAAAATCCAGGTTCTTAAGGTGAACCATTTTGAACTGGGTGGATGGAGAATTAGGAGTACCAAAAATTGAACACAGTCAATTAGTGAAGAAGTCTAGCTTGTCTATATGACCTTTTTTTGTCTTTACAGATGGTCAATTGGTGTTTTACTGTGACAACTTCTGAGTTTCTGCTAGTCTCTCGTCTTTACAGACGGTAAATTGACAAATGTTTTTCTGTGACAACTTGTGAGTTTGTGCTAGTCTCTCTTGTCTTTACAGACGGTCAATTGGCAAGTGTTTTACTATGACAACTTCTTAGTTTGTGCTTGTCTCTCTTACCTTTCTGCTCATCCCTAAGTCACTTTTCAAAAGATTCTGCCCCCTTGCGCCATGTTGTTTCCCCCATAACTCAGCCATCAGATAGTTTTTCCCATTTCTTGGGACAGATAGAAATGTTTTTTATTGAAGGCTTTACAGACATCCTTATATCTGAACAGTGGTCTGCCTTGGTGCCTCTTGAAATTTCATAGAAATACACTTGTTGTGGTATGTGGCTATTGTCCATTCTTCTCACATGCTTCTAGCTTGTCTATTATGCTGACAAATCTCATACCACTTTCAGCTGGACTTACACTACTACCTAATCTTATGGTAGCTCCCCATGATTCCTACACGCTTTTCCAGAATACAGTGCAGCAATCTTTTTCCCAGGGCTACCATGTGGAGGTGCAGTAGGGTCTTGGTCAGTGCTAGCTCACTGACCCTGGTGCAGTCTTGTCACTTTATTTCATTTCGCTTCAGACTTAAAACAAATGGCAAAACAAAAACAAGGTATGGTTTATATGTCAGTTCTATTTTGTAATTTATCTTACGCAGTCAACACGTCGATCTTTCATTTGGCTGAATAAAACACAAATAATTCATTTTGAGGTCAACAAAAATTACCTTGCAGTTTACCCTGGTTTTCCTGCTGCATCAATTCCCTGAGCGACTCCTTCAAAGCAGCCATGTGAGACTTCTGTTGTGCTATGTATTCAGCCTTTAGGGACAGCCAATCTTGCCTGCAACAATTGTATCACACATGAAATTTTTCTCTTCTAAATTTTTCATCTTCTTCTTCAAACACTTCATATTGACCACATGTTAAACTACTCTTTGTGATTCTATGTGATCTGAGCCTAAGAGTAATTGTACGTTTGCGAGTTATGTGCTTACAAGTAGGCCAGCACATTTGATTTCTGCAACGTTTTTTATTTACTAGGGTAGCTTCCCTAGGCCACTACCTCAGTCGCCTCTTACGACATGCCTTGTAGGTCACAATGTTAATATTCTTTGCTATCCTTGTGGGCTCGGCAACACAAAGGTGTCTCATCCTCTGATGTGCTTAGTCCAGTAAACACAAGGGTGTCTCATCCTCTGATGTGCTTAGTCCAGTAAACACAAGGGTGTCTCATCCTCTGATGTGCTTAGTCTAGTAAACACAAGGGTGTCTCATCCTCTGATGTGCTTGGTCTAGCAAACACAAGGGTGTCTCATCCTCTGATGTGCTTAGTCTAGCAAACACAAAGGTGTCTCATCCTCTGATGTGCTTAGTCTAGTAAACACAAGGGTGTCTCATCCTCTGATGTGCTTGGTCTAGCAAACACAAGGGTGTCTCATCCTCTGATGTGCTTAGTCTAGCAAACACAAAGGTGTCTCATCCTCTGATGTGCTTAGTCTAGTAAACACAAGGGTGTCTCATCCTCTGATGTGCTTAGTCTAGCAAACACAAAGGTGTCTCATCCTCTGATGTGCTTAGTCTAGCAAACACAAAGGTGTCTCATCCTCTGATGTGCTTAGTCTAGTAAACACAAGGGTGTCTCATCCTCTGATGTGCTTAGTCTAGCAAACACAAAGGTGTCTCATCCTCTGATGTGCTTAGTCTAGTAAACACAAGGGTGTCTCATCCTCTGATGTGCTTGGTCTAGCAAATACAAAAGTGTCTCATCCTCTGATGTGCTTGGTCTAGCAAACACAAGGGTGTCTCATCCTCTGATGTGCTTGGTCTAGCAAACACAAGGGTGTCTCATCCTCTGATGTGCTTGGTCTAGCAAACAGAGATATTATAGAATTTTTACAAGTGTCTTCTTATTTTGTCCTCACACTGTTACCGAGTTGTTGCCATGTCATGATTTTCTGTTTATGTCTTGCGCTGCTCTAGTGGTTTGGGTGTTAGTTATTTTGACTTTTTTACAGGATTTTGCCATGACATCTATCCAGTTTTTTCATGGTCTTCCTCTCACCTTCTTTCCTGATGTTCTGCTGTAGAAGACTCTGTATATGATGGAATTTGGTTGCATTCTTATCAAGTGGCAGAACCACTTCATTCTTTGTTTCTGAATGTATTTCAAGCAAGGTTCTGTCCCAACTTTCTTTCTTATGCTAATGTTGGTAAGTAAAATGCCCGAGTGGTTACCGGGCCCAAATTTGGGGTGTAAAGAATAGAACCACTGTTACCTGCCACGCATGTCGTAAGAGGCGACTAAGGAGATTTGGCTGAAATCGGATGCACATGTCCTAAATGTGTAGAAATCTATGCGTTTAGGGGCCTACTAAACCAACGTGCAACGTATACACGTTCTTGGCAAAGATCAAACATCACAAAGAGTGATTAAAATTGGTCGTAAAGAACGAACGCAAAGAAGAAGAAGTTGGTAAGTAAAATAAAAGGGAACAATTATTCATAGCTTGAGATATATTGGGTAATATGATGTTAGGTTGGTATTTCTAATTGACAGTTACCACAAGATGGCTGATGTGATCAACATCACGTCGACCGCACTTTACTTCCCAGTACTTTTCCTGGTACCCATTTGAAGCTGGGTTGACCTGAGAGTCATTACAGTCAGAAAAATATTCCACACTAACTGTGGAATTGAACCCGAACCACTAGTCTAAAAAGCGAGTTCACTAACAACTAAGCTACTGTGGCTTTCTCTGATGTTAGTGACTCTGTCTTTTCTGGTGTTGCTGGTAACTTTTCGTAGGCATCACATCTCATATGTAACTTAAAATAACTCTTACAAATAGATACTTACTTGCTGATTACTCGCAGATGTAGTTTCTCCTTCTTTGGTTTCTTTCTCTTCCTGATTTCTCTCCCCTTGACAAACTCATTTGTAACAGGAACTGGGTCAAACTCAACTTTCTTTCTCTCCTGTCTTTTCTTGGACTTCAAAATAGAAGTCAGCTCTGAGCCACTACGTTTTCGTCTGTTTCCATCTTCGACTTCGTAGTCATTGAGGTCTGCAGTCAGATTGCTGTTACCTTCTACCGCAGCAATGGACACTTCTACTTTATCCCCAACAGTCACATCTTTCTTTGAATTGACATTACTAAAATCACTGCCTCCTGCAACTTCCATCTGCATAATGTCTCCTACTGTGCCTCCTTCTCTCTCTAGTTTCTTTCTGCGAATATCTTCTTGCCGTAGACGCTTTCTTTCTTTCCTACATAGTTTTGTCTCTACATTGTTAGTACACTTTTCTCTATTATCCGGTACACTTTCTACATCACCAGCTGCCACATCTTCTAAAGTTTTTGATTGCAAATGTTGAATATTTGATATTCCTTTATTTTTATCTTGCTGTTTCTTCTCTCCTTTTCTTTTCTTCTTGTTTTTTTTCTTCTTAATACCTCCTTCTTCTACAGAAGTTTTAACAACTTCTGCCTTGTCTCCTTCACAGTTGTCCTCGTCATTCTTAAGCTCTAACATTTCACTCTCTGCCATATTCTGAGATACTTTCTCTTCATCTTCATGGACAGAATCAGTCTTAGTAATGGACAAATCTGTGGCCTCAGTTACACAAACATCAACTACAGACATGGCTTCACCAGATTCTATGTTGGATTTGCTCTCTACGCTTGGCTAGACTTTCCATCTTGAGTTTGTTTTTCTTCTTTTCTTTTTCTTCTTTTTTCCATCTAGATTTTCATTTGTCTTGAGAATCTGTTCTGTTTCTGTAATGTTTGTCTTCATGCTGTTGTCATCTGACATGGAATCATGTGATTTTCTCTTCTTTGTATTCTTTTTCTTTCTCTTCTTGGTTACAAGCGCTTGATTTGATTCAGTTTTCAAACTGTTTGCTGTGCTCTCTTCCATACTGTCTTGTTCTGAAATCAAAATACAAAATTGAACAGCAAATTAAATATGCATGTTAATCAAACTAAAAACAGATTTGAAATTTAATATGAATACATTTTTTTTTTAAATACCAAGAGATTTAATTTCAGAAAATTGTATACTTTCAGACCTTCAAAACCTAACACAAGTAACTTAATACAGCCAACCTCTGATTGTCTCAGTTAGTACCCCTCCCCACATCAGTCTGACACTGTTGTTAGAAACAGGTATGCTGCAATTAGATATGATCCACTCTATAACATCATCTTCATCAGGTGCTGTGTCGGCTGGCGTAGGCGATCATGGATCTCCACAAATCTCTGTTAGAAACAGGTATGCTGCAATTAGATATGATCCACTCTATGACATCATCATCAGGTGCTGTGTCGACTGGCGTATGCGATAATGGGTCTCCACAAATCTCTATCCCTGGTATTTGCTATCATCTCAGATGTTGATGCTCTTCTGTGCCATGAAGTCAGGCTATCTATCTTCCTCTGTCTCGTTGCCCTTCACTGGTTATCACAGTGTGTTCTGAACCACCCCTTCCCATTACATATCCAAAAATTGATGACTAAATCTTTCTTATATTGACTACAGGTTTTCTGTGTATCTTGTCTTCATTCAACACCTCCACACTCATTATTATATCTACCCACTGTATTACATTACATCTACCCACTGTATTACATTACATCTACCCACTGTATTACATTACATCTACCCACTGTATTACATTACATCTACCCACTGTATTACATTACATCTACCCACTGTATTACATTATATCTACCCACTGTATTACATTATATCTACCCACTGTATTACATCTACCCACTGTATTACATTACATCTACCCACTGTATTATATCTACCCACTGTATTACATTATATCTACCCACTGTATTACATTATATCTACCCACTGTATTACATCTACCCACTGTATTACATTACATCTACCCACTGTATTATATCTACCCACTGTATTATATCTACCCACTGTAAATGTTTTAAAATGATGGCACAGTTTGTCATGTGTTTCTCATAAGTCGTTTAATTCTGCAAATTCACATCTAAAAGGTTTCAGTCTTGGCTTCTAGCTGCTTGTTCAATGTCCATGTTTCTACTTCATACAGCAATATAAAGAAAAGGTGGGCAGCTAGAAAAGAATGTCCATGTTTCTACATTATACAGCAATATAAAGAAAAGGTGGGCAGCTAGAAAAGAATGTCCATGTTTCTACATTATACAGCAATATAAAGAAAAGGTGGGCAGCTAGAAAAGAATGTCCATGTTTCTACATTATACAGCAATATAAAGAAAAGGTGGGCAGCTAGAAAAGAAAGTTCATGTTTCTACATTATACAGCAATATAAAGAAAAGGTGGGCAGCTAGAAAAGAAAATTCATGTTTCTACACCATACAGCAATATAAAGAAAAGGTGGGCAGCTAGAAAAGAAAGTTCCATGTTTCTACATTATACAGCAATATAAAGAAAAGGTGGGCAGCTAGAAAAGAAAGTTCATGTTTCTACACCAGACAGCAATATAAAGAAAAGGTGGGCAGCTAGAAAAGAAAGTAAGTAGAGAACCCCTTTCCATACCACAAGCTGTATTGGGAAACGCAGTGTTAGGCACTAGTTCTCATTAACCGACAGCACACGATGAGAAATGTGGTCAATATTTCACAGCCTACATTTACTTTCCAATGTTTCTTTGGTACAAAAGTGAAGCTGGGTTGATATGAGAGCTGTTATATTCACACAAAATCCCACTTCAACTGGAAAACTAGTCTAGGACCAAGAACCTAGGAAATAACTACACTAGCCACTAAGCTACCGAGACTGTCTGCATACAGCAATAAGGAAAGTGTACAACAATTGATGACCCTTATTTATCATGTATTTTATTGAGATGTTAGTATAGCCTCATGTATTTTATTGAGATGTTAGTATAGCCTCATGTATTTTATTGAGATGTTAGTATAGCCTAATGTATTTTATTGAGATGTAAATATAGTCTAATATATTTTATTTAGATGTAAATATAGCCTAATGCATTTTGAATGTATTTAAAGGATCTAGCGAGGATAGATTGACTTCATTGCCCAGGGTTTCCCTTATATGGCTCAGTGCCTCTCCACAGAAATGGCACACCCCCCTGCCGAGAGTATTGCACAAAGTACAAGCTTCATGGCTCCTGCAATAATCCTAGGGATCTCCGAGGAAAAAAAGGCACTAAAAGAGGAACCAAAGATCTTCGGAACACAAGATGACTTAACCACTTAGCTACAGAGACTTCGGAACACAAGATGACTTAACCACTTAGCTACAGAGACCTAATTTATTCAAATTATTTAGACCACCTGAATGTATTTATAGCCACAGAGGCAGGCCGTCTGGCTTAAGATAAACTTCAAAGGACTGTTACAGTGGTAAAGTCCTGCACAGGACAAGCTACTAAGGATAATGATCTTTCTTTTTTATTTTATTAGTCATCTTCCATCACTAAAACAACTTTTCAAACAGATCATACACTCCCAAACTAAAACACTTTTTATCAGTCCTCACTGTGCCCAAGTGCATATATGGCAGACAAAAACACTTTTTATCAGTCCTCATTGTGCCCAAGTGTATATATGGCAGACAAAAACACTTTTTATCAGTCCTCATTGTGCCCAAGTGTATATATGGCAGACAAACACTTTTTATCAGTCCTCACTGTGCCCAAGTGCATATATGGCAGAGACAAAAAGTGTACACTTAATTTCAATTTTGTGCCTTTCTTTCTACCTCAAGTATAGTCTACCTCAAGCATAGTCTACTTCAAGCATAGTCTACCTCAAGTATAGTCTACCTCAAGCATAGTCTACCTCAAGCATAGTCTACTTCAAGCATAGTCCTATAAATTTCTTTGAGCTCTGTTTCAAAAGTTCACCTCAAGGTGCCCCTAGGATTCCATTTTGTCCTGCGGTGCCCACTGCACTGCATGTCTTGGCCACTTTTCTATTCTCCTCCCGAGGACATATCCGATATTCATCTCCTTTACTTATGTAGAACAGTTAGTACTTGAAATCTAATATTGCTAATCTTATCCTTCCAGCTACAACCCATGTCTTCTAAGAAATCTTATTTGGAATAAACTCGACATAAATTAACATCTAGAGATGATATATCAAGTTTGAACAAACCAAATGTAAGTGGAGCCATTTTCTGCAGTTTGTTCAAAGTCTTGTTTCCTTTTGGAAACTTGCCAGGTTTCTCCTCTAATTTAGCTGGCATGGGGTTGTTCAGCAACTGAAATCAAGATTTATAAACATTAAATAATGTTAAAACAAGATCGGATCAACTAACAGCAATCAATCAAATTAAAAGAATGATTTCAAAGACAATAACCAATATTTCATGAAGAAGAAGCGTTGCGATCCAGTCACAGTTCAAATGAAAAATAGAGAACGTAGATATTGTATTTGCTATGACATTATAGCACACTGGCACAGGACTGAAATGACATTCTTAATGCATTGAGAGAGTCTTTCTGAATAGAGGAGCTTCAGGGTTATGAATATCAGCCGCTAACCAGATTGAAAGAGGTGGGTGTCAATATTGGAGACTCATTAAAAAGTGGAGATCGATTGGATATGTATGCTGTATGTCAGTAGGGGCATTGGCTTGGACAGCCCTCCAGGGAGCAGTGGCTTGGACAGCCTCCAGGAGCAGTGGCTTGGACAGCCCTCCAGGGAGCAGTGGCTTGGACAGCCCTCCAGGGAGCAGTGTATGGGAAAAAGAAGACCTGATGTACAAAACATAGTGAAAACCTGTGGAAAGAGAATTGAAAGATTGTGGCTTAAAATGAGGAAACAATTGATAGAAGGAGGCAGATCAGCAATAGCGGAAGACAGAACAAATGCCCCTGAGATGGGGATATACAGAGTAGGTTTCATTTATGGAAATAAAAACAGACAAATAAAGAATGTTTTTAAAAAACTAGGAATTGAGAAAGAAAATTACTACAAGAAATAAAATATTTTAAACACAAAACCACCAGTGTGTTGCCAGAACGCGCATAGTAACACTGCGACCTACAAGGCATGTCGTACAAGGCGACTGAGGTAGGGGCCTAGGAAGCTACCCTAGTAAATAAAAGCATCGCAGAAATTGAATGTGCAGGCCTACTTGTAGGCACATAACTGGCACAACATACAATTGCTCTTAGGCTCAAATCAAATACAAATCACAAAGAGTGGTTAACAAGTGGTTGATATGGAGCGTTCGAAGAAGAAGAAAACAAAATAGCATGATGCCTTGATCAAAATATTATTGGAAGGGAAGGGGTGATGAGCAAGTGAATGATCAAACAAAATATTATTGGAAGGGAAGGGGTGATGAGCAAGAGAATTATCAAAACATTATTGGAAGGGAAGGGGTGATGAGCAAGAGAATGATCAAACAAAATATTATTGGAAGGGAAGGGGTGATGAGCAAGTGAATTATCAAAACATTATTGGAAGGGAAGGGGTGATGAGCAAGAGAATGATCAAAATATTATTGGAAGGGAAGGGGTGATGAGCAAGTGAATGATCAAAATATTATTGGAAGGGAAGGGGTGATGAGCAAGAGAATGATCAAACAAAATATTATTGGAAGGGAAGGGGTGATGAGCAAGAGAATGATCAAAATAAAAGTGGGAGAGAAACCTCCTTTGATTGGGAGAAAGCATTAGATGATAAGGACTGAAAAAACAGAAGAGAAGTGTCAGAGAAAGCAAGAAGTAAATAAAGAAGATCAAGAAAAGTTGACAAAGAAACAAGAAAGAGAAAACAAGAAAGAGAATGTGAAGGCTATACATAGTTCATATGTAAGGTTCCAACTTCACTGCAACGGGTCACCCCATAATAGCATCATTCCTGTGCCAATGAAAATCACACAAAATGCTAACAACTGTCTTCTGTGTGTGAACTAATTTCCTATTGAATAATGTGCATACGCATTGGCCAAAATGTTGATGTACTTTTTCCTACATGACGTAGGAGTCGAACGGGTGCACAACGTACTACTCACATTCTCAGCACAGACCACACAGAACACAAGAGTGGTTAACTTGGTTGATAAGAACGAACGCAAACAACAACAAGAGATATGTGTCCTTACTAAACAACAACAAGAGGTATGTGTCCTTACCAAACAACAACAAGAGGTATGTGTCCTTACCAAACAACAACAACAAGAGGTATGTGTCCTTACCAAACAACAACAAGAGGTATGTGTCCTTACCAAACAACAACAACAACAAGAGGTATGTGTCCTTACCAAACAACAACAAGAGGTATGTGTCCTTACCAAACAACAACAACAACAAGAGGTATGTGTCCTTACCAAACAACAACAAGAGGTATGTGTCCTTACCAAACAAGCTTTAGCTGCTTCTTCTTTCGTATCAAATTCCACAAAAGCAAATCCCTTTAACATTCTAGTAGTCTTGTAGACAGGCAGACTGACATACATGACCTTGCCACACTGACAGAAGATACTTCTGATCCAAGTGTGGTTAGCATGTACAGGGAGATGTTCCTGAAATATATCAGACATGTGTAGATCTACTTTCCTGCAGCTGCAAGAGTTTATGTCAACAAAAGAGTTGACAGAC
Source organism: Arion vulgaris (assembly GCA_020796225.1). Classification (NCBI taxonomy): domain Eukaryota; kingdom Metazoa; phylum Mollusca; class Gastropoda; order Stylommatophora; family Arionidae; genus Arion; species Arion vulgaris. Next base: position 519,572 of record CM036767.1, read on the forward strand.
AAATGATTCTTCGTTTTTACAATGCTCAAGACATATAAGCTTTTACTACATTACTTATGACACCAACTGAAATATGAGCTTTTACTACATTACTTATGTCACCCACGGAAATATAAGCTTTACTACATTACTTATGTCACCAAATGAAATATAAGCTTTTACTACATTACTTATGTCACCAAATGAAATATAAGCTTTACTACATTACTTATGTCACCCACGGAAATATAAGCTTTTACTACATTACTTATGTCACCCACGGAAATATAAGATTTTACTACATTACTTATGTCACCCACGGAAATATAAGCTTTTACTACATTACTTATGTCACCCACGGAAATATAAGCTTTACTACATTACTTATGTCACCCACGGAAATATAAGCTTTACTACATTACTTATGACACCAAATGAAATATAAGCTTTTACTACATTACTTATGTCACCCACAGAAATATAAGCTTTTACTACATTACTTATGTCGCCAAATGAAATATGAGCTTTTACTACAATAAATATGTCACCAAATGAAATATGAGCTTTTACTACATTACTTATGTCACCCACGGAAATATAAGCTTTACTACATTACTTATGTCACCCACAGAAATATAAGCTTTTACTACATTACTTATGTCACCCACGGAAATATAAGCTTTTACTATATTACTTATGACACCAAATAAAATATAAGCTTTTACTACATTACTTATGTCACCAAATGAAATATAAGCTTTTACTACATTACTTATGTCGCCAAATGAAATATGAGCTTTTACTACAATAAATATGTCACCAAATGAAATATGAGCTTTACTACATTACTTATGTCACCCACGGAAATATAAGCTTTTACTACATTACTTATGTCACCCACGGAAATATAAGCTTTTACACCATTACTTATGTCAATAAATGAAATATAAGCTTTTACTACATTACTTATGTCGCCAAATGAAATATGAGCTTTTACTACAATAAATATGTCACCAAATGAAATATGAGCTTTTACTACATTACTTATGTCACCCACGGAAATATAAGCTTTACTACATTACTTATGTCACCCACGGAAATATAAGCTTTACTACATTACTTATGTCACCCACGGAAATATAAGCTTTTACACCATTACTTATGTCACCAAATGAAATATAAGCTTTTACACCATTACTTATGTCCCCAACTGAAATATGAGCTTTTACTACATTACTTATGACACCAACTGAAATATGAGATTTTATTATTATTTTTACGATCTCCAAGGAAACGAAGATATTTACAACTGATAAAACAGAACTGATGGCTTAATATATGTGTTAACGGCCACAAATAGAAAGAGTCGACAACTTTGAATACCTTGGGGCATTGCTGACAAATGACGGGAATGCTATAAAAGAAATTAAAAGAAGGCTGAACATTGCTTTGCAAAAACTAAAAGAACTAACTAACCTATGGAAGAGAACTGACATAAGAACTAACTAACCTATGGAAGGGAACTGACATAAGAACTAACTAACCTATGGAAGGAACTGACATAAGAACTAACTAACCTATGGAAGGAACTGACATAAGAACAAAAATCACGTGTTTAGGAGACTGCGTTTTTCCCTTGCCAACATATGGTTGTGAGACATGGAACATTGACAACGCGACGGGGAAGATCACGAATGCCTCTGAATGCAAATACTACAGAAGAGTACTTAGAATATCATGGACAGAGAAAAGAACCAATGATTCTGTTCTGCAACAGCTTGATATTAAAGAGAGTTGGCAATTACAAAGCATAAAAACATGGAAAATTAAATATTTTGGACACATCAAACTACATGAGTGCCTGGAGAAATTGATTTTGGAAGGAATGATGCCTGGAAGAAGAACCAAAGGAAGACCTAGAAGACGATGGGTGCAGGATGTCACTGACGATCTGAGAATGACTGCTGCTGACGCCGGCCAACTTGCACAAAACAGAGAGTTTTCCAGGACTGCTGTTATGGGAGCCAAGTTCTGGAAGGAACAAGCTACTTGATGATGATGATGATGAAGGAAATACAAATTTGTTTACATCTTTCGTGTGCTATTCATGGAAATACAAGTTTTTACTATTTTTTGTCATTACCCATGAAAATCTAAGTTTGTACTGATATTCTTACTAATTATCTTAATAAACTGACAATGATCAAATAAACTGATACACAACAAGAAAACACTTAATAAATATCAACACCAGACTTATCAATCTATTCAAGACTTTAAAACTCTGAGACGCGACAAAAACATACCACGTATATGGTCCTACTGTCTATCTCCTCCTGACTGATTTCTTGTACAGGTGTTGTTCTTCTAACTTTGGTTCCATCATCATTTAGCTACAATATGAGTAAATGAAAAATGTGTGTTATAAGCATACCGAAATATGAATGGGGTCAAAGGCGCAAAAGCACAACATCGTGCCAGGATTAGTGAGCTGGCACTAATTAAGATCCTACCCCACCTCCACGTGGTGACCCTAGAAACAGACATTGGTTCCTGTCTGGCTAAGCGGGTAGGGGCCGAGGGAGAGCTACTCTAAATTCAAATCTTAAGCCAGTTCTTATATAGAGCTCTGAAACATGCCGAATCAATCCTGTTTTTTGGCTAAATTTAACTGCCTCACTTTTCTATTCCTAAAGTTTATCAAACCCTTCTTTCTATGAATATGACTAATAAATATTCTTTCAGGGGTCTCTAAGGCAAAGTGGTTAAGATGTTTGCCTGACATTCTGAAGGTTGTAGTTTCATATCCGGACCGAATCACCTGCGCAATTTTGTCCAGAAACCCCTAGGATTGTTGCTGGAGCTAAGGAGTTTGTGCAACACTCTTGGCAGCTAACTGCCATTTCTGCTAGAGAGGAGCCAAATGGGGGAAAACTCTGTGCAATGAAGTGAATCCTTTACCCTCTGCTGACCATTTCATAGAAAAATCACCGAATATACAAGTTATAGACTTTGGCTGACTGTAGATTAAAGGTCAAATATATAAAAATATGAACATACCTCTAGCAATCTTGACTTTTTGATAGCCGAAGCTAACACTTTAATGCTCACGCCATCCTTGTGTAGAGACTGAAGTTTGTTGAAGTTCCCAAACACAGAAAGGTCCACATCTTAATTAATAAACAGTAAAATATAAACATTAGCAAAATTGTCTCCTGATGAGTAAACTATAATGTTTACATAAAAAAAGTGCACTTTATGTGAGTAATATATACTGATTTTTAGAACAACCATAATACCCCTAAAGACAGATATGGCACGACTGTATGGCGGGGGACCATGACAATAAGGAAAGCAGACCTCCCCGCACAAATCAGTCAGAATCATCATACCAGGCACCTTGACTATGCCTGAATTCATGGCAGGTGAATGCAGAAGAAAAACAACCATAATGGCTAATTGAACATACAGTACACTGTTTGCGTTACAATTACTTCAATTCTTTAAAAACTACTACTCATCTGTACAAAGTGAAGGCAACAAAGGATGTGGGACTCAACACAACTCTTATGAACACCATGGAAGGATGATAGTGGATCTACTACTTAGTTAGGTCAAACATGTTTCTGGTTGTAAAATTTACGTGATGATAAAATTTCTCTCAGTGTGTGTTTTTTTTAAATCTATGATTTACTTTCTCATAAATCCAATCATAGAAATCAATTGCCTCCATGAGACCAGTTATGTTTGTTTGTGTTCATTCTATCAACCAAGCTTAACATTATTATTTGTGATCTGTGTGGTTTGCACCGAGAACATGAGTATGGGGCAGTACCATTATAAAGAGCTGAGAGATACATTTCTTTCCCGTTTGCTCTTTGGAAATTACAGTTACTTCGACGGGGAAAAAGGGGTGGGGCGTGGGAGTCTTGCCTCATTTTCAAGAGTTGCGGCTCAGGAGTTTTGCTACATTTTCAATGGGGACACCAGCTGAAAAAATATGAGAACCACTAAACTAGAAGTATAAAATAGTGCAAAATACATTATATTTTGTTTTCACTCAAATGATGCTTACCAATCAATTTCTAAGATGCACAAATAATGGATTAGGAAGAGATGCTGAATATCACAAACAATATATCATAGGAAATGTAAAACAAAGAAAATAACAGAAGATTACTGACATCCATCTGGTGAGCTGTCTATCAATTTTTTGAGGTACCGATCTTTGCTGAGGTTTGAGTCACCAAAGTAAAACTCCATCTGAAACCAAAAATGAACCAAATATATTTAGACATATTTAATCACATAAACGTAACAACAAATAACCAGATTACACTCTACAAGAAACAGCTCTACAAGATGTTGAGTAATGTTAGGTGATCAATGTCATTGTGTCCATTGGGCATTCCAAGGTGTGCTCTATACTCTGCAGCAGCCATCCTAAGGTTCACCTGCTCACCGTACCCATGAAAAGTTGATTAGTATATCTTCTCTCTCTACCACAAAGATGACACTGTCTGACATGTCCAGATTTAACTCCTAAATCTCTTTCTTCTTCTCTGAATGCTCCATATCGACCACTTGTTAACTATTCTCTGTGATTTATATGTGATCTGAGCCCAAGAGCGATTGTACATTGTGCCAGTTATGCGCCTACAAGTAGGTCAGCACATCCGCTTTCTGCAATGCTTTTTATTTACTAGGGTAGCTTCCCAAGGTCCTACACCAGTTCCCTCTTACGACATGCCTTGTAGGTTACAGTGGTGCTATTCTTTGCTTCCTTGGGCCCCAGCACCACATAGGCGACTCTAATATCACAATCGTTCCAGTGTCTGAGACTTGTTCATATCACATAATATAAGATGCAGAGTAATATATATTCAGTATATATATATATATATATATAGGAACTGCAGTAAAACTATTTGATTGGCAAAACACGTAATTACAAAGTACTGTAGTTTTACAAATTACAAAAACAATGACAATAGAGTAATATATATATATATATATATATATATATATATATATATATATATATATATATATATATATATATATATATACCTTGGTAGCAACAGACAAGTATATCAACAAAAAGAATACAAAAGGTAAGAGAAGTTTTGGTGTACTGAGAAATACAAGAGCTATTTCAAAACCAACCTCTGACTTGCTGGTAGAAATAATTCATCTGTCAGGGTGAACTGATGCAATGCTTACAGCAATCAGGGTGAACTGATGCAATGCTTGCAGCAATCAGGGTGAACTGAAGCAATGTTTGCAGCAATCAGGGTGAACTGAAGCAATGTTTGAAGCAATGTTTGCAGCAATCAGGGTGAGCTGATGCAATGCTTGCAGCAATCAGGGTGGACTGATGCAATGCTTACAGCAATCAGGGTGAACTGATGCAATGCTTACAGCAATCAGGGTGAACTGATGCAATGCTTGCAGCAATCAGTAATGCATTAGTACACTACATGTCAATCTAGTCACTGCTGTTCCTCTTCTTCTTTTTCAGCAAGCTCTGGTCATGCATTTAAACTACTGTGGACTACAAACTGGGCAGTCAACTTGAGGTCTGTCAGGTATCCACAAAACTTAGTTTTCAGGTTGAATGGGTATGGCCACATGTTGTTTCTCAGCTCACCAAGGAGAGGATAGTCTTGCAGGATAAGTCCCCCCCCCACCTAGCACTTCTAAAAAGAAGAAAATTGTGGAAGAGAAGAAGTGAGTTTGCCTCAGTATATCATCTCTGAGGCAGTCTTCTTGAAGAATGTCCTCTGCAGTCTGGGGTACCTGTCCATAAGGCTAAACTGTCAATCTTACATTTTGTATATATGTGGCTTCGGAATCGATTGTGTCCTGTTCACACTTTGACAATCAACAAAAATTTGAGGGAAAAAGAGAATGGTTAGGAAGGACGATACTGAACACTTAGCATCATGGAAGTCAAACGAATAATTTATAATCAGCATTAAGAAACCTTATCACATGACAATGATAAACTAACTATATCACATGACCATGATAACATGATAAATTAACCATATCACATGACCATGATAAACTAACCATATCACATGACCATGATAAACTAACCATATCACATGACCATGATAAATTAACCATATCACATGACCATGATAAACTAACCATATCACATGACCATGATAAATTAATCATATCACATGACCATGATAAACTAACCATATCACATGACCATGATAAATTAACCATATCACATGACCATGATAAATTAACCATATCACATGACCATGATAAATTAACCATATCACATGACCATGATAAACTAACCATATCACATGACCATGATAAATTAATCATATCACATGACCATGATAAACTAACCATATCACATGATCATGATAAATTAACCATATCACATGACCATGATAAACTAACCATATCACATGACCATGATAAATTAACCATATCACATGACCATGATAAACTAACTATATCACATGACCATGATAACATGATAAATTAACCATATCACATGACCATGATAAACTAACCATATCACATGACCATGATAAACTAACCATATCACATGACCATGATAAATTAACCATATCACATGACCATGATAAACTAACCATATCACATGACCATGATAAATTAATCATATCACATGACCATGATAAACTAACCATATCACATGACCATGATAAATTAACCATATCACATGACCATGATAAATTAACCATATCACATGACCATGATAAATTAACCATATCACATGACCATGATAAACTAACCATATCACATGACCATGATAAATTAACCATATCACATGACTATGATAAACTAACCTGGTCTACAACAGTTTGCAAAAGATATTTCATCCTTCTACGAACATGTTTCTTCTCTCCTTCCTTTTGATTCAAAATATTTGTTTGCTTTTCCGTCTTACGTTTCTTGGACGAGGAGTGAAATGAATCTTCAAGGTCACAAAGAGAATGTTTTTTACATTTTCCAGAGTTTGAAAAAGTGGACTTATCATTTTTTTCCGTTTCCAGAATTTTTCTTTTTCACTGCCACACTATCTGTACTGATGTTAACATCTACCTTTTTTCTGATCTTAGCGGGAATTTCATTTTCATTTTGGGGAGAAAATTCACTCTTATGTTTTCTAGAAACTGACTTCAAAACGACAGCTTCTCTTTGATTGAGTTCATCTATTTCTTCAGATGTAGTTAAATTTTCTTTTACAGGAAACAGTGAGTTCTCTTCTCTTGACATCGTAGTTAAATTTGGCTGTACATTTGTAACAGACTGGGATGACATCTGAAATGAAATTTTTTTTATTTTGATTTGAGATTCCCAAACAATTCAGCCAGCATTTGTATATATTTAATTATATATATTACAACAGTTCAGCAAATATATAAGAGTACGTTAAGATTTGTATTGTTATTAGTTAGGTTACACTAAGTTGGTGCCATCGTCCTTTGTTAAAATCCATGCAAACAATTTGCAACCAAACTGTCCGCAGCGTGATTCGAACTCAGAACGCCGAGGTTAATAGACCGAGTCACTAACCCCTAGGCCACAGACGCCACCAAGTTACAGGACTACAACTACTATTTTAGTATTTAATAACGATTGACTTGAATTGATAGTTCACATTGAATTGATGATATAGTTTGTTCCAAAATTTGTGATCACACTAAGGTTGTGAAATCTGTACGAAATCTATCTGATGGATACAAGTAATTTTTGCATGCAGTCTTATATACCTCACGACGTTACTAATCCATGTTTAACTAATTGGTAGGTAGCTTAGTTGATGCAAAAAACGTTTTTGTTATATAACTTTGCATAAGCACAACAAAATGATAATCAAAGTTTAGAATTTACAGTAATACACAAAATGGTGGCGAATGATTGCAAAGGCATATCCCTATTACATATTATAAAAAGAAAGGTGACATTGTGAACAAATGATACCTTCCACTTCTATAAATGAAAGTAAATGTTGCGTACATACGCCAATGACAGTCGGTAGGAAACATTGTGAACTGATTAATTCCACGGGATCCCGATTTTGACTTGCACTGAATTGCATGTTGAACACGGAAATGCTTAGTTATAGACAAACTTGACAATCATACTGTAAAATTTCGACAAGTATACCAGATCAACATCGTGGTAATTATAGTAATAACATATAATAACAATCTTACAGAACTAAAGGTTTGGGTGGGCAAAAATACTTTTGGAACGTCGTTACTGTTACCTATATAAAAATGCAAAAATCAAGAATTTCTGTCAAGTGGATGATTTTATATCGGTCGGTAAAGATGATCACGAATTTTGGAACGAACTATAGTAATTATTTCGTAATCAATCAAATGAGATTCAACAACGACCTTACTACTGAGTACTGACTTATTCAATTTACTGGTCTTCTAATAAGTGTTAAATAAATACTGCTATAAGTAAAGTATAAGCTATTAATATTAAAGCAAAATTACAACACACATACAATTCAGCGTTTGATATCAAACAAGTCATCACGTACATAATTATAATTGCTATGTTTTTGTTTTCTCTTTACTTTATGTCTAATCCATGCAAGCAAATAAGTAACATATAGTAATATGAATATGTAGTAACAAACGAGTTCTTTATGTCTACTCCATGCAAGCAGTAATAAGTAACAAATTCAGTAACAAACGAGTTCTTTATGTCTAGACTACTCCATGCAAGCAAGTAATAAGTAACAAACGAGTTCTTATGTCTAGACTACTCCAATGCAAGAAGTAATAAGTAACAAACGAGTTCTTTATGTCAAGAAGTAATAATAAGTAACAAACGAGTTCTTTAACTTTATATCTAGACTACTCCATGCAAGCAAGTAATAAGTAACAAACAAGTTCTTTATGTCTACTCCATGCAAGAAATAATAAATAACAAACGAGCTATTGATGTCTACTCCATGCAAGCAAGTAATAAATAAGTAACAAACGAGTTCTTGGTTCAACTTTCGATTTCACGCCACTAATTTCCAAAAGGACAACATAGAAGCAACGAAACAAGTAATTTATAAATTTGTTTCTATATTTAATTAACCACACTAAATACATGGTAGCTATTTTATATATTTTGTGTAATTACTAAGTGCTGACAGAAAAACATTACTAGTGTTAGTAAAGTAAATTGTTGATAAGTTTATGGTCTAACAGAATGTCAAATTATGCGTAATTACTTTTTTTTTGTCTATTCTTTATTACATTAGTTCATACTTTTTAGAAAATAAAATGTGTCTGCTGTCAGAAGCGATATCATTAGCCAAAATAATTTCAGATCAGCCAATATATTTTGTTGTTACTGAGCTTTGATACTATTTACAAATGGCCGACGACTGAAAAAAAATATACTGTGATATTAGTATTTTGTCTCAAGATAAAAACAGTCTTGGCTGATCGCAACAATGAGCAATAAACCAGCATCAGGAACTCAGGCTGCTACATTTGATATGTTGATGAGCGCAATTGGAAGTCTTTTAAGTCCTGTAATACAACAGTTACTCAACAGCGATCCTGCTCTTGTCCACTTGAAAGGTTAGTTATTAACTTAATATTAAGTTAGTTAGTCATTAAATCATCATTATTGCACTAGGACCAAATCCATAAGTGCTCCGATCTCATCTTCACTGGAGTGAAGTGTAGTCAACTGTAGTGTATATCCATCAGCACCTGACTACTAACAGTTCAATTCATGTGTTGATTTATGAAACATAACTCGTTATTCGCCGGAGGGCCGGGAGGCGTATTTTATTTACTAATAATTGTTAGAATCTAGCAACAGTGTGAGTGTTGAGTATACCACGTTTGACTCCAAGTTCCTGCATTCAGGGCATGGACTAGAATCCGACTTCCAATTCATCAACTGAATCACCTGTTCAACCCGTCTTCCTAATTGCGTTCAGGATATTAACTCAACACTGTTCATTGTTCTACTATTTGTTACCTCCCATTTGTTACTGCAGTCAAAACTACATGTCTGTCTGTCTGCAGGAACATTACATGTCTGTCTCTACATGTCTGTCACTCTGACTCTACACTGGGTTTTTCTTTGCAATTTCTCTGCCATGGTTGAGTTGAGTAAATATATATCATTCAACTTGTGTGTACACTGTAGGATATAGAGCCTGTTGAAGAACAGATAAAGGTGCTGGTAAACTCTTTTCACATTGTTATCATTTGAAAGGTCTAATACTATAATTGTATTTTATAATATACAACACCGTTTTTTTTAATTCTGTCATGTGTACAAGGAAATGTGAGAAAACATTTTTTTTTAAATTCAACATTTTGAATTTTCTTTTATCATTTGCCTACTATGAATTCAGGTGTGGTCATAGCACCTCTTACTGATCTTTGCACGAAGGCTTGTTTTCCATATCAATAAATATACAATGTACACTGTCTATTTATTGATCATAATCATTGCATCCAATGCTTTCGTTAGGGTTCTCACACAAAAACTCCTTGTTCTCACCTTCCTTATCACCAGCATCCCTCACCATTGAATGGAACCTTACTCCCACTTTAGAAGTACTTTTTAGATCCCTGCATAAAGGATTAGGGTTTCCTATACACTGAGAATTTTTAGCCCAGAACAGGACATTGCAGCTCAACCACCCCATGCACAGAACACAGACTGCACAGCATGCATGTCAGATTGAAACACAGACTCCAAAGTACATTTTGCAGTCGTATTTATCATAATTAAGCCAGCAAAACAAAACATGGCTTCTTGAACGAACCTTGCAAAGCTAGCTATGGGCAACCCAAGTGAAATTCCGACTAACATACAGCCTCATAGAGTCAGCCCATCTCATAGTTTATACTGAGCATATAAAACCGATCCCAAAGAAGTAGATCTCTACTTATTTAACAAGACTGCAGTAATGTAGCTTCTGACCTGGTTACCACTTGGATGTAAAGTAGATCTCTACTTATTTAACAAGACTGCAGTGATGTAGCTTCTGACCTGGTTACCACTTGGATGTAAAGTAGATCACTACTTATTTAACAAGACTGCAGTGATGTAGCTTCTGACCTGGTTACCACTTGTATGTAAAGTAGATCTCTACTTATTTAACAAGACTGCAGTGATGTAGCTTCTGACCTGGTTACCACTTGTATGTAAAGTAGATCACTACTTATTTAACAAGACTGCAGTGATGTAGCTTCTGACCTGGTTACCACTTGGATGTAAAGTAGATCTCTCCTTATTTAACAAGACTGCAGTAATGTAGCTTCTGACCTGGTTACCACTTGGATGTAAAGTACTGTCTTGATTATCCCTGGTTTGCTGAACATGGTTATTGGTTACTGAATTGACGTCACATCACTTCGGGCAGACACATAGGCGCTCAGTCTTCCCCAACAGATGTTGAAGGGAATGCATATTGATGGTTCATGGGGCTCGCTGGTTAAACACACTTCTCTTTCTGCCCCTCAAGCATCCAGCTTTACTTGTGTAACATGTAATTCCAAACTCCGTAAATCGCTGGATTGATTCAACTTTATTTTTAATGTCCATATCCAACAGTAGGTTGCCAAGAGACCGAAGAACATCCCCCTTATCTACCCTAAACTCTCCTTGGACCTGATTCTAACTTATGCCATATCACTCAGCACATCTTAGTTTTCATTTAATAGCTGTTAATTTATTCATCAATTTGTTGCAGGCTGGCATGGAATGACTGCTTTACACAGGGCATGCCTTGTTGGAGACTACAATGTAGTCCTCATGTTCATTGAAGCCAACTCTGATGTTAATGCAGTAACTGATTTTAATGAAACTCCTCTCCATTATGCCAGTAAACGAGGATTTCCAGCTGTAGTTCATCTTCTTATCCAGTGTGGGGCAAAGGTAGACTCCAAAGACAACAGAGGACGAAGTGCTGTACATCATGCAGCCGAAAATGGTTCTGTGTATGTGTTGTTGATTTTTTTTTAAAGCAAGAATATCTTGTTTTTTGGTGGAAAATGTGTAAGTTTGTTAATGAAATAAAATTAGTAAGAAAAGAATTCATTTTCATATCATATGGTGAATTGGGAAATATAGAGTTAGAACATGTATTTATTTTCACCAATGGCTCATGATGATGTGGTCAGCATTGATTCAGCTGTCTTTGCTTCCCAGTGTTTGATTTCTGGTACCATCTGTTTTTCAATCAACAAGCAAGAAATTAGTTAGAACTGCAAAGCAACAACTTACAGGAAGGCCCAATATTAATTGAGGGGAGGGCTATAAAAGATGTTGGTGAATTTGTCTACCTTGTTAGTAAGATCTGCAAATCAGGAGGCACAGATGAGGACATTAATGTCGGGTTTCGGAAAGCTCGGTAAGTCTTTGCTATCCTGCACACAGTGTGGAAATCTACTGCCATCTCCACTAAAACAAAGCTCAGGATATTCAGCTTAAATGTGAAATCTGTGTTGCTGTATGGCTGAGAAACGTGGTGAGTCACCAAGTTAAATACATTCAGATTCAGACCTTTGTCAACGGATGTCTGCGGTGTACTCTCAGACTGAGATGGTATGATAGAGCTACAAACACAGACCTATGGATAAGAACAGGACATGAACTCATTATGACCCAGGTTAAGATAAGAAAATGGCGATGGGTCAAGCATATCCTGAGGAAGAAACAATCGGGTGTCACTAGACAAGCACTTGAGTGGAACCCATAAGGAAAATGAAAAAGGGAACATCCTAAATAGACTTGGAGATGGAGTCTCCTTGAGGAACTGAAAGTTTCTGGACTATCCTGGGAAGCTATAAAGAAAATAGTCAGAGACCACGAAAAGTGGCGAACAACTGTTGAGGCCATATGCTCCATGAAGAACGGAGAGGATTAAGTCAAGTCATAAGTACTCTAAAATATGTCATTGTATTTCTGAGCACAGCCAGATGTATTTACTAAAAGTTGATTTTATTTTTCATTTTTCTGCAGGGATGTGATCAAGTACTTTGAAGAAATGTTTAGTGTCAACACCAGGGAATTAGATAATAACCTTCAGAGCCCAATGCACATAGTTTGTACCAATGGACATTTGGACTTATTTACCTTCCTGATGAGCAAAGGAGTAAGAATTTAGCAACGTTTGTTAATATATGTTTGAGTCGTTGTGTGTTTTCTGGTATTTATGCTTCCATCAGTGCTGGGAAACTAATGTTAAAGCAGTTCTGCTGTATGGGTCAGAAACATGGAGAACTACTAAAACAATGACACATAAACTACAAACATTCATCAATTGGTGTCTGCACAGAATAGAGGGACTGAGATGGTATGATAGGGTTACAAATGAGGAACTTATGGAGAGAACAAGACAGATTCCAGTGAATCAAGAGGTTAAAAAAAGACGCTAGCTAGGGCGCACTTTGTGAAAACCTGAGGGGAATATAATAAGAAGGGTCCTTGCCTGAAACCCACAGGGACAGCGAAAGAAGGGGAGGCAGAGAAATACATGGAGACAAGATTTGGAGGCAGAGATCAACAATATAAAGAAGAGCTGGGGGGAGCTGCAAGAGATAGCTAGAGATAGGAAGACTTGACATGAGTTGGTTGAGGGCCTATACCCCAATCATGGTTAAAAAAGCAGAGAGAGAGAGTGCTGGGAAAACCTAGTCATATTGGTTATCGCCCGAGTGGTTACCGGGCCCAAATTGGGGTGTAAAGAATAGAACCTCTGTTACCTGCCATGCATATCGTAAGAGGCGACTAAGGAGGTTGGGCGTGGGGCTAGCTACCCCACACCATAAAAAAAGACTAGATGGCTACAGAATGGAGAACGAACCCAGTAAATTCTGGCTGAAACCGACACATCGCCGAAGGATAAGCACCAGAGCTCCAAATGGTGCTGAAGATGTGACGTAAAATACACCAATGTTAAGGCTGCATGAATCAGATTTCTACATGAACAGAATTTATGGGGAGATCTGGTACATCAGTCTGGGCAGTGATCGCAAGAGAGAGAGAGAGATATTGGTTATTGGTTACTGAACTAATATCGCAGCACTGGGCAAACCCATAGGTGCTCAGTCTCCCCCAACAGATGTAGATGGGTATGCATATTTAGGGTTCCACATAGTACTGCTAGACAATATTGAGGTAAAGTTTGAATGAGGAACTGGAGATGACCAGAAATAGTAAGGATACAAAACAAACGGAATGGAAAGAGTCACTGATAGGGAAATTGAGAACACGCTGTGCTAATGACAATTTGACAGAAGAAATTCCATGATATGGGGCCAGCTTTGACTAAAACATATTCTGTGTGCACACGGTATGTGGTTGGTCTACAGGAAACCCTGATCCTTTACTTGAGGCTCTAAATTACAAGTAACTGAAGTCAGGGGATGGCTGGCCTGAATGGTGACGGACACTAGTGATAAGGAAAGCTGAACTTCATTGCTGTCATGTCAGATGATCCATTGGTGTTTGTATGGGTCAACTTGGGTTGGGGATATTAGGTGTTGATGTGCTCATTTGTCTTTGCTCTCAGGATGGGATCTATTTCTTCCTCCTCCTTTTTGTTTATATCTGGAGTTGCTGTTATCATTGTAAAATTGATCTGTGTTGTTGTATGGTAGTATCATTTACAAGGTTGCTGGGTCTTTTGAGAGAATTTTGCTGTTTTTTGCAGATTTCATTGTCATAATCCATTGAATTATGATTTCTCTACCTAAAAATTGAATTGTTGTTGACATGTAATGAAACATTGGCCACATTTTACATATATTTTATTGTCAATAGAGGAGTGATCTACGCCAGGCAGACTCTGAAGGCAATCTTCCGATCCACATTTCATCTCAAAATGGATATGGTTTTATCACATGGACTATGCTGTGCTCATTAGGAGTACCTGTGCTTCGACAGATAAATAAAGCAGGTTACACACCCTTAGATCTTGTGCTACAAAGTGATAAACATGGGTAAGAGATTCATTGACACTGTTCTTGCGTGGGTTTTTTCTTTTACATGTGTTAATATTAACCTTTGTGATTATAACTTGAATCAGATAATAACAACCTGTTGTTTATCGTATATCCCAGTTAATCTGTTTGCTAGAGGACATTTCCTATAGTCATGATTAAATATTGATTGCTCTTTCTGTTGAGGGTCTCTATGGCTTAGTGGTTAAGTCCTTGCCTTGAGTTCCGTCGGTCGTGGGTTTGAATCCGGATCACATCGTTCTGTTCACGAGTACATTTTTGCCTGAGACCCCTAGCATTGTTGCCGGAGGGATGAAGTTTGTGCTTTGTGCAATACTTTCGGCAGCTGGCATACCATTTCTGCAGAGAGGGACTGAGTCATATGGGTAAAACCAGTGCAATGAAGTCAATCTTTAGGCTTTAGACCCTTTGCTCTTTCTGTTGCCAAACTGTGTACATTTCTTGAGGTTCTAACTGTTTCATGATGTACATTGTAACTGTTTCTTGAGGTACCCTGTAACTGTTTCTTGAGGTACACTGTAACTGTTTCTTGAGGTACCCTGTAGCTGTTTCTTGAGGTACCCTGTAACTGTTTCTTTAGGTAGGTACCCTGTAACTGTTTCTTTAGGTAGGTACCCTGTAACTGTTTCTTTAGGTAGGTACCCTGTAACTGTTTCTTTAGGTAGGTACCCTGTAACTGTTTCCTTAGGTAGGTACCCTGTAACTGTTTCTTTAGGTAGGTACCCTGTAACTGTTTCTTTAGGTAGGTACCCTGTAACTGTTTCTTTAGGTAGGTACCCTGTAACTGTTTCTTTAGGTAGGTACCCTGTAACTGTTTCTTTAGGTAGGTACCCTGTAACTGTTTCTTTAGGTAGGTACCCTGTAACTGCTTCTTGAGGTACCCTGTAACTGTTTCTTGAGGTACCCTGTAACTGCTTCTTGAGGTACACTGTAACTGTTTCTTGAGGTACACTGTAGCTGTTTCTTGAGTTACCCTGTAACTGTTTCTTGAGGTATCCTGTAACTTTCTTTAGGTAGGTACCCTGTAACTGTTTCTTTAGGTAAGTACCCTGTAGCTGCTTCTTGAGGTACCCTGTAACTGCTTCTTGAGGTACCCTGTAACTGCTTCTTGAGGTATCCTGTAACTGTTTCTTGAGGTATCCTGTAACTGTTTTTTAGGTAGGTACCCTGTAACTGTTTCTTGAGGTACCCTAGTAACTGTTTCTTGAGATACTCTTCTCGCAAAAAAAAAAAAACCATTAAAACCCAAATTGCTCATGAAGATCCAAATGCCATAATGGTGTATCAAATTAAGTGGTAATGTTTCTGCCTTATGTGCACTTGGGCATGATGAGAATTGATGGTGTTACAATATCAGGTGGTCAGCCAATGGATAGAGCTGACATTCTGAACGATATCATAAAGTTAGGCCGCAAAGAGGATTTTCATTTAAACCAATTTACATCAACTTTTAAATTGCAAGAGCTTAGATTAAAGAGGCTAGAAAAGAACAGCACAACTGTTATATGAGTAGGCTTATCAATCAACATCGAACTGGTACAGTAAGTCGTTGGCTGCTCTTGGAGATATTGCGAAAGAGATCGGGATATCTATGGACATGTCAAGGTCAAGTAGTATCATGTCCCTTGCGAAACGTCGCATTCAACACAGCTCGCTTGAAAAGCTCTCTGTCTCTTGCAGGTTCTCCTGCCTCTTCTAGCGTCATGTTCAAGGTTTTTTTGATGTCCTGCTACCACCTTTATCTTGGTAGTCTCCTGCCTCGTTTTCCAGGAACCATGCCTTCCATTACCTTTCTCTCCAGACCACTGTGGCGTTTAATGTGGCCAAAATATTTAATCTTCCGGGACATGACGTTATTTATGAGCCAATACCCCTTGATATGCAGGTCTTGTAGGATGTCTTTGTTTCTTCTCTTCTCTGTCCAGAATGTTCTAAGAACTTTTCTATAGCACCTTGTTTCAAAAGCTTCAATTTTGTTTTTTTATGTTTGTGTAATGGTCTACAATTCACATCCGTATGTTGCCACAGGGAATATGCATGTTCTCAGAAGGCTTACTTTTGTTGCTTTGCTAGTGTTGTGCCATAGTTTCTTCATGCTGGCCACCCACTGGACAGCCATGGCTAGTCTTCTTCTAACTTCTTTCGTACAATCTTCATTGTTGGTATAGAACCAAGATATTCAAGATCTGTTCATTATTGATAATAATTTTGGGTTGAGATTTTACTTTGTCGATGGACATAATTTTAGTTTTCTTTATATTCAGAAAAAGGTTATGATCGCTGTGCTTCTTGACAGACCGGACTAGATGTTCCAAGCTGGTAGAACTATTTTGTTAAGTCTGATTCTAGAGTTTTCCGCAGTAACACAGTCAGGATTTTGTCCGTCATCACAATTTCATCATGATTACTTGTACTTGCTCTATCATTCTCTTCCCCAGTTCTCGTGGTTAATCTGCCTGGCCTGGGGTCTCACCATCAGATCTTTGAGTTTCTTCATTTGTGGCTGTCATCATTCTCTTCCCCAGTTTTCGTGGTTAATCTGCCTAGTCTGGGAGTCTCACCATCAGATCTTTGAGTTTCTTCATTTGTGGCTGTCATAATTTCTTGGCATTATTCATTCAGTAGTTTGCCGTTGCTTTCCGAATGGTTCTTGCCACTTACCAGCTATGGTCCCTGGTGCGTCCTTGCGCCCGATACCAGGCCGTACCAGCTCCTGCCTCCAGAGCCGTTGTCGAATATATCTTCTTCTTTGCGTTCTTCTTTGCGTTCGTTCTTACGACCAATTTTAATCACTTTATGTGTTATGTTTTGATCTTTGCCAAGAACGTGTATACGTTGCACATTGGTTTAGTAGGCCCCTAAACGCATAGACTTCTACACGTTTAGGACACATGCATCCGATTTCAGCCAAACCTCCTTAGTCGCCTCTTACGACATGCGTGGCAGGTAACAGTGATTCTATTCTTTACACCCCAAATTTGGGCCCGGTAACCACTCGGGCGGTTGAATATATCAATCTTCCGCTTCTTTTTCCAGCAGCTGTGTGTACTTGCTTTTGGGAACTCCCTCTTAATTAGCTCACCGTAATTTAGCCGGCCAGTCAAAGCTGTTGCCTGGGGGGTGGCGCTGTCATACACAAGCAGACTCTAGAAGCCATATGTGAGCTAGGCAGGAGTGGGGGAACCAAATAGACTCCAGGCCGCCCTGAAAAGGATGTGACTGCCTCTTGCCATGACGTACTATCCCTTACACACTCCTGCCCTACCCCCTGTCCGAGTGCAATAAAAATATTCCAAACTGAAAATGTTATCTTTGTTGCTTTGGAAAAGAAGTTCTGTGAAAATAAAACATTTCATTTATGTATTAATTGTATTAATTTAGAGTCTAAATAGCATAGTGATTAGTGCACATGTGTTTTGTAGAGACTCAGTCATGTGTGTAGTCTCCGGTTAAAACTTCCCAATTGGAGTCAAACACATTTCCAACCACAATGGCTCTCAGTTCCACCTAAACTCATGTTCTTACCAGGGAAATATTGGGTAGTAAATGAGTGTATTTGGGGAATGCAGTTTTAGATCAGCATTTTTCTTTCAACAGCAGCACACAGCGGATGTTCTAGTTAACATCGCACCAGCTATGTTTGCTTGCTTCTCATTGTTTCTCAGATGCCTAATTGAGAATGGTCGACCTGGGAGCCATTAATGTTTTAAAAAATCCCACTAAGGAATATGATCTTGGGAACATGCCCCTTCAAAGCAAGTGCACTAACCACTGGGCTACCTTAACCTTCAAAGCAAGTGCACTAACTTGTGCACTTTGACTTTTCATTACTAACATTGATTTGTGATAAAATTATCATCTTTATTTCTAACAGACATGAGGAGCTTGCCGCAGTCCTGAAGAATTATAGCAGTAAGCTAGACTCATATCAAGTATCAGGGCCCATGTTCAAGTGGTACATGACACTACTGTTCCCGTTAATGCTCTACATGATTTTAGCCATCATCTCACAGACCATGTCTTCCTACCAGTTTGTTGTCTTCCTAGCTCCGATTGTATTGTTCTTCCTGCAAAATAGGGGCTTCATGAGTCATCGGATGGAAGATTTATCAAGGTTTACCATTTTCCACTCTTGTTGTCTTTCTCTCTATCTTTCTTTTTTTTTACTGATGTAGTTGTTAGCTTTATAAAGTAGCATCAAATATTTGTAAGATATAATGAAGCATGGACAATGAGATAAGCGCAATCACAAAAGATAACTACATGTGAAATGTGATGCCTATGAAAAGTTACCAACAACAACAGAAATGACAGAGACACCAATATCAGCATAAGAATGAAAGGGGATAGAACCTTGCTTGAATTACATTGAGAAACAAAGAATGAAGTTGTTCGGTCTCTTAATAAGAATGCAACCAAACTCTACTGTATACAGAGTCTTCAGGAAAGAAGGCGAGAGGAAGATCACAAAAAAGATGGTTAGATGACATAGGGGGTCAAAGGTGCATAGGGAAAATGTCGCGCCAGGATTAGTGAGCTGGCACTAATCAAGATCCTACGCCACCTCCATGTGGTGACCCTGGAAATAGACATTGGTTTCTGTCTGGCTAAGTGGGTAGGGCTCAAGGGAGAGCTACTCTGGTATATAGGTAGTGATGCAGACGTAGTCACGCTGGATGAGATCCGCTCGCAACACAGACGAGCAGAATCCCAGAGTGACTATTAATGCATGTCTCTCCCGGCCGATGGGAAAAGCAGAACGGATAAACATAAACGGATGAGGAATGCATCCAAAGAGTAGACTTAGTCCCGCGTGGGACGAAACTCAGGCCCGGAGGAGGGCCCCGAGCTGAGTTGCACGTGGGCCCACATGGGCGAAACTCAAAGCCTTGAGGTGGGGCCCCAATTCAGATTTGGGAGGGGTGCATCCAGAGAAGAGACGTGGGGCAAAACTCGGGCCCAGAGGTGGGGGTCCAAGTTAAGTTGTATGTGGGCCCACATAGGACGAAACTCGGAGCGCTGAGGTGGGGGCCCGAGTTGAGCTCCATGTCTGGACAGCCTAGAGGCATGGTGAATGTGAGCACGGGAAGAACTGATAGACACGGGGGGCAGACACCAAAGCAAGCGTAGGGTTGAGCGGACTACCCAAATGTGCAGAAAAATAGGAAATCCCAGCAGAGGCTTGAATCCAGTGCGCATTTCCCCTCGCAGGGAACTACTACTGCCTTGTAGTTAGATTGAAAATCGTGGCATATCCTAAAGGACGTAGCCATCAACTACAGTAAACGAGTCGTTGATTTTCTAGGCACCACTTATATGTTCAGTAGTTTGCCATTGCTTTCTGAACGGGTGGCGCCATCGTCCCTTTGTTAAAATCAACGGAAACAATTTGCAAGCAAACTGTCCGCAGCGTGATTCGAACTCAGAACGTCGGGGTTCGCCGAGTCGACCGAGTCACTAACCCCTAGGCCACAGACGCCACTTGTAGTTAGATTGGGGACAATCAAAGGCTAGCGGAGAAAACCATACACAAAACTGGATGGTAGGAAAACCAAGTAGTCAAAAAAAAGACAGGTAACCTGTTCAGATGACGCTCAACAAACCGGGAGGGTAGGTTGTCTAAGGGTCGCTACCCTAAAAAAAAATAGCAACCTGCTGCCTTGCAGGTAGGCTGGGGACAGCCAAAGGCTGACAGAGAGCAAACCCAGTAAACGCTGGCTGAAATCAGACACGTCAAAGGATGAGCACCAGAGCTCTAAATGTCGCTGAATGATGTGACGTAAAATTACGTTCTTGGCAAAGGCTGTTTATATATCACAATAAGAATGATCAAAATGGCCGAAAAGAACGATCGCGAGAGAGAGAGATGGCATAGCAGAATCCTGTCAAAAAGCAAAAATAACCATTACCAAAGCCGCTAGAGCAGCGCTGGACAAAAGCAGAAAACCACAACACATGGCAACAACTTGGTAACAGTGTGATGAGAAAAGAGGGAAAAAAAAAGAAAAATTATTGCTGCTGGTTTGTAAAACAAAAATATTGAAATAGTTTTTTTTAAACTAGCTCCTTCAAAAGTGGAGACAAATCCCAACCCAGTGACAGATTGAGAAACAACCTCCGTATAAAGTGTTCAGATGTGAGCAATGCCAGTTTCTTAGTGGTGGAATAAACAGTTTCATAACAAATGGCAGTGTTTTCCCTAACAGGACTGTTTGATGTAGCAGGTGACACTGATGTCATAATTAATGGCAGTGTTTTCCCTAACAGGACTGTTTGATGTAGCAGGTGGCACTGATGTCACAATTAATGACAGTGTTTTCCCTAACAGGACTGTTTGATGTAGCAGGTGACACTGATGTCATAATTAATGGCAGTGTTTTCCCTAACAGGACTGTTTGATGTAGCAGGTGGCACTGATGTCACAATTAATGACAGTGTTTTCCCTGACAGGACTGTTTGATGTAGCAGGTGGCACTGATGTCACAATTGAAATACTCTGTCCTATGATGGACTGATGAAATACACTTATTTCGATCTCTAAGGAAGCACAAGTTTCTGGTGTCACCTGTACTCTGTGCCAGGAATTGGAGTTTATACTTTCAACTCCAGGTTGATGGGTCTCTTAGTAACTCTTTTTGATGCAGAAGGTGTAGAGATCTTAGTTTCAAATTAATGAAGACAATGTGGCAAGGATTGCAATGCCACAAGATGGGCAGTTTTCTTCTCCAGAGGGAATGTTGTTATGACTCTTACAACCTCAAAGGTATGAACTAAGTAAACAGGAGACACTATAAATTCTAACCACGGATAAAAAAAAACCTGGAAAATCAACAAAACTATTTCCTTATAGTCACGATCTGGAGATGGAAAGGCTATGGGAGACATCATCAAGGTGCGTATCCTTATAGGACATTGCTCTCTTTGCAGCACATCTGAAATTCTCTCTAGCCAGTTCACCCACTTCGTCGGTGGTCATATTCATGGTTTCTTTAATATCTTGTAGCCATCTTCTTCTTGGTCTGCCTCTGGGACCCTGCCCTCCAATATTCTCTCCAGGTCATCGTGATGCTTGATGTGGCCAGATATGGGAAACAACTCTGACAGAAATACACAACCTGTTATGTTGTAAAACTGAATATGTCAGCTGTGGTGCAGAAACTTTGGAAAATTATGGCACAAACGGTTTCAGAAATGTAGCGAGGATACAATCTGATTTATCATCATGGCATTTCTTCTTTCCTTCAGTGTTCAGTTCATTGGTCCTGCTGGATCATCAGACTTGTTGCCAAGACAAGAGTACACAGTCTTCTCCAAGTTTATGTGACAGCCTCGTAAAGGTCTGACTTCTTTCTTCCTCAATTGTAGCTGATATAAGCAGCAACATGATGATACTTCATTTTTCTTCTGCATTTGTTTTTTATATCACCTTTCTGTGACCCCTTTTTGTGACCTGTATGTGGTCTTTGGTCGAAGAAGGAAAGTACATTGTGCTGCTAGTTTACAGCATTTCATGCACAGCTGTGATATTTGTATCTTTCAGCCCAGCAGCATATCTGAGTTTTGACAGTTGGTGGTGTTTGGATTTGCCACCCTAACCCAAGACAGATTTCTTTCTGACTAATGAGCACCGCTTTTTCGTACAGGCACCGGTTTGCTTTTGCTTTTTTATTGACCACCCTTCAACTACCCTTTGTAACTTGTATATGATTTGAACCGAAGAGCATAGGCAAGTCTGTGCCATGGCGAGACCATTCCGGATTATAAACATGCTCAAATTTCCGCTTTGAGACATGCTCTTTTGCGTCATCTTAGATAAATTTAGTTTTCACTGTACTTGTCCTGGGCAGAGAGCGCATTTGTTGGATCAGAGACAGACACATTATATTGGCTATACTAACACTACCAGTCTGTCTGCTGTATGTCTCATGTCTTGATCAACTCAGGGTTTGGACATTCTGTTTACATCTCTCCCTAGAAATTTCCAGGTTAGTCAACATAAACAGCACCAACTGACAGAATTTGCCAGAGACCAGACAGTCTTGGTTATATCAGCCAGTTTTACATGCTCAACAAATAGAAGACTAAGATGGCTAGGTCATGTGAGAAGAATGGACAGTTGTCGTGTACCAAAACAAATATTGTTCTGTGAACTTTCGGAGGGGAAGAGAAACCAAGGCATCAGATATAAGGATGTCTGCAAGGCTTCAATTAAGAACTTTTTTATCGGTCCCAGCAAATGGAAAAAACTAGCTGATGGCAGTGTTGTGTGGAAAGCGACATCATTGCACAAGAGTCTTTTGAATAGAGATTTATGGATGAGCTGAAAGACAAGACAGAAAAGCGAAAACTCAGAAGTTGTCACAGTAAAACACTCGCCAATTGACTGTCTGTAAAGACAAGACAGAAAAACAAAAACTCAGAAGTTGTCACAGTAAAACACTTGCCAATTGACCGTCTGTAAAGACAAGACAGTAAAGTGAAAACTCAGAAGTTGTCACAGTAAAACACTTGCCAATTGACCATCTGTAAAGCTGTCACAGTAAAACACTTGCCAATTGACCATCTGTAAAGCTGTCACAGTAAAACACTTGCCAATTGACCGTCTGTAAAGCTGTCACAGTAAAACACTTGCCAATTGACCGTCTGTAAAGCTGTCACAGTAAAACACTTGCCAATTGACCGTCTGTAAAGGCGTAAAGGCTACATAAACGTATAGTCTGTAGTAGCGACCTGACATTTTTTCTGGATTTTGAACATGCTTGTCTTGGAAGCAGCTGCACATTGTTTGTGGCTTTTTCAACTATAAAATGCGGGTCAAATGATTCATGTAAACATTACCACTCTAAGTTATTGATTACCTGATGTGCAGACAATTCTCTTATTATGTTTAGCATCGTAAACACTACCACCACATTGTGTGGATGACATTCCCATCAATCTCTACCCGCTTTGTCAGACGACTTTGTCATTGCATCAATCTCTTTCTAGGGCTATCGTATGGAGGTGGTATAAGATCTTGGTCAGTGACAGCTCACTGACCCTGGCACTGCTTTGTCAGACTTTGTCATTGCATCAATCTCTTTCTAGGGCTATCATATGGAGGTGGGATAAGATCTTGGTCAGTGACAGCTCACTGACCCTTGCACTGCTTTGTCACCGTAATTTAATGTGTCTATGTCCCTGACATGATCATAGATCTGACTTGCATATCCATATTTCTATACCTACATACATGACACGATTGATCCTGATTTTTGCACTAAATCTGACACACACTGTCTGCAAAAACACACTGTCTGCAACAAATCAAATTGACATTGCTCCTATAAGCTACAACTGGAAAGAAGAGGAGCTAGACATTTAACTTCTGTTAATGGTCAGAGGGAAGCAGAACAACTACTGCCCAGTCTGAAATGACCCTCGATATCAAACCTGACCAAAGAGTGCAGAACTGAGACAAAAGCTATAGGGTCACTTAACGGACTTAGTATTGAGTGTTAAATTCTTCTAGCAACTCCTCTTCTTCTTCTAGAACAAACCTGGAAATCTAGCTTGGCCAATTTATCTGCACTCTGAAGACAAATAATTGTTTAAACATTTGAATATCAACTTCTTATTTTGTAGCTAGCTAAACATTTGAATATCAACTTCTTATTTTGTAGCTAGCTAAACATTTGGTTATCAACTTCTTATTTTGTAACTAGCTAAACATTTGGTTATCAACTTATTTTCTTTTCTTGTTTTAATTATTTATTTTTGTTGCATTTTTAATTAGTGTTATTTTGTTTCTTCAGATGGCCAAACCCACTTTATGCAGGAATTTTTGTAGGAGGAATCATTCATACTGCACTGTGTTATTTTTGGATAATTTACCCATGTATCCTTGCCAGTGAATATAGCTTTGGCTATGGTATCTACTGATCTGGTGTTGTTTCCATGGTGATATTGGTCAGATTAATTGATACTAACAGTGTTTGGTTCGGTAAATGCTAAAGAACATTGTAAAACACAATTTTTCCCCCTACATTATGCTATCAGTGCCAAACCTGGACACTGACAGCAAACAGAAGAAAACTAGTCCTGACAGAAATGAAGTGTCTACACACAGAGTTCTGGGAATATAAAGATAATATTAGTTTATGAATGATGACATCAGGAAAACATTTATACATCACTAGCACTGAACTTCATCAAGAAACAACAAATTAAACGATGCGACCACATACCCAGATTACTAATAGACAGTGCACCTCAAATGTCAATGCTATTCAGATACAGTTTATATAAGACAAAATTGTTGTGCCAGGGCAGGTAGGCTTATAGGGGAATGAACTTGCAGATAGGCTTGTGGGTATGGCTACTGTAGAAAGTAATGGAGCAGGCTGATATTCTAAATTCCCTAAGGGAGAGTAGGCGTGTAAACTATTCATGGAATGGGGTGAATCTACAACACTAACCAGACTGCAAGAATATCAAATCAAATGTGGTGTAGCTAGACAAGAACATTATATGGGATGCCAAGGAAGAATAGTAAACCATCATAGGACTGGTGTCGTTAGTTGCAACACGCTGAGAGACATATTGAGGAAGAGATCGGAACACTTATGAACTAATTGGTTCGATGTGCAGTGATGATTGAAAATTAAACTATACCTCTGCCTGGAGTTATAGGAGTTTGTCTCAATATCCTTTTGTAAATTACGAAGTATGTGTAACAAGACTCAGGGTAGGTCACTCCATTTAATGTCAGATTTGCTTAGTGTTTCTTTAACTGTTGACAATAGATTTATACACATCATGGTGGATTACTTTCTTGTCCTGGACTGTGTGTCCATCTCTGCTACTGGTATATTATAAGCTTATCAAACAAGATCCAGGTAAGTCATCTGCATAACTATAGCCTGTAAAAGGGGGTCTCTGCTACTGGTATATTATAAGCTTATCAAACAAGATCCAGGTAAGTCATCTGCATAACTATAGCCTATAAAAGGGGGTCTCTGTGGTTAGGCTGTCTGCCTTGCGTTCCGAAGATCATTGGTTCGAATCTGGCCTGTGTCGTTCTGTTTCGGGTAGATTTTTTACAGAGATCCCTAGGATTGTTTCAGATGCTACAGAGTTTGTGTTTTTACAATACTCTCGGCAGGTGACAGGCAATTTCTGCAGAGAGAGGGCCAAACCTTATGGAGAAACCCGGTGCAATGAAGTCATTCTTTCATCATCATCAAATAGTTTGTCCTGAGCAGAACTTTGCCACCCCAACAGTCCTCCGAATTTCTCTCTCTCATAGGCCAGATGTCCTGCCTCTGCAGCCGTCATGTTCAAACCATCAGTTACATCCTGAATCCATCTTCTCCATGGTCTTCCTCTTCTTCTCTTTGCCTGGATGCCTCCTTCCATGATGGTCTTCTCCAGACCTTCGTGTCTTTTTATATGTCCAAAATATCTCAATTTTCTCTTTCTTATTTGTAGCATCAGCCAGTTTTCTTTGATTTTGAGTTCTTTCTGGATAGATCTATTTGTTCACTTCTCTGTAACACTTATATTCAAAAGCACATATATGTTTTCCACTACCTTATTAAATGTCCATGCTTCACACCCATACGTTGCCACTGGGAATATGCATGCTCTTAGTATTTTGATCTTTGTTTTCTTATCAGTTCTGTTCTATACTGTTTTTAGTTGTTTAATTTTTGTAAAGCCATGTTTGTTCTTCTTTTAATTTCCTTCATCCCATTTCCATCTGTTGTTAGCAGTGAACCAAGATATTCAAAACTGTTCACATTTTCTACTTTCTCTCCATTGATAAAAATATCTTTTGTCATGTTCGTTTTATCTGGTGTCATTATTTTTGTTTTTGTCACATTGAGATATAGATTTTGTTTTATGCTTTTATCTTTCACTTCTCCTAATAATTTCTCAATCCCTTTTTGTGATGTTGACAGTAACACTGTATCGTCAGCGTATCTTAGTTCATGTATTTCTCTTCCTCCGATTATAAAAGGATCTTATTTTTCTTTTCCGCTATCTTCTGTAACATTCCTCATGATGTTTTCTGCATATATGTTAAGCAGACAAGGCGACAGAATGCAGCCTTGTCTGACTCCCTGCCCTATGTCAATCCAGTCTGATGTATCATCACATGTTCTTACAGCCGCCATTTGATCACTATAAAGTTCTCTTATGATCTGTATCAAATGTAATGGGAATCCCATTTCTCCCATAATCTTCCACAATTCCTGATGCTCTACACAATCAAATGCCTTTGAGTAGTCAATAAAGCATGAGTATAGATCTACATTATACTCTCTAGATTGTTCTCATGTTAAATATATAGATCATCTTTAGATCATGTA
Source organism: Arion vulgaris (assembly GCA_020796225.1). Classification (NCBI taxonomy): domain Eukaryota; kingdom Metazoa; phylum Mollusca; class Gastropoda; order Stylommatophora; family Arionidae; genus Arion; species Arion vulgaris. The sequence goes on from CM036767.1 coordinate 546,909, forward strand.
AATGGACATACTGCTCTTCTTCTTCTTCACTCACCTTGAAAAGGCTATTTGATTATGTTATGCGGCTGTTTACAATGAGGCGCTATATATATTGGGGATCTATGTAGCAGAGGGGTTAGCCATTTGCCTTGAGTTCTGAAGGTCATGGGTTTGAGTCCAGACCATGTTCGGCTCACATGTGAATTTTTTATAGCGACCATTTTTATTGTTACTAGTGCTATACAGTTCATACAGTTTTGCCAATCAAATAGTTTTTACTGCAGTCTCATCTATTTTGTGAATATACATTTCATGCCATGTGCAATACTCTCAATAGATATCTTGCTATTTTTAAAATGAGAGACTGATCCATATGAAGTAAAAATCTGGTACAATGAGGGACTGATCCATATGAAGTAACAATCTGGTACAATGAGGGACTGATCCATATGAAGTAAAAATCTGGTACAATGAGAGTCTGATCCATATGAAGTAAAAATCTGGTACAATGAGGGACTGATCCATATGAAGTAAAAATCTGGTACAATGAGGGACTGATCCATATGAAGTAAAAATCTGGTACAATGAGGTCAGTCCTTCACATTTAAACACATTTTAATAGTATATCTGCACATCTGGTTTGTCACTGTATGGACCTGGTATCTTGTTTATATTTCTCTGTCAAACTTACCATCTGTAGAGCATTAAACTGGTAGCCAAAAAAAATAGTAAAACCAACAAAGAACCGGTGGCGTTAGTTTCCACACCCTGAGAAACATATTGAGGAGGAGATTGGAGCACTTCTGATGATTCAATGACTAAACTTATCAACTGTAAAAATTCTTCCCATGTATTTGAAATCTGGGATCTGCTTAATTTTTAAACTATTGACACTTTGCTAAATGGGTTTGGTGATCTGCCGATGATAAACTTGATGTCTTTCATCTGCTTCTTCTATCTTTGTTATTATGAATTTGTGTGGCGTTAAATTTGTTTTCGTTTGTATCTATCAAACTTTGATCATTTGTAAAAAGTAATTCGTTCAGTCGAGCGGTTCGTTCAGAGAGGTCGACCTAAAGAGACCCTGAAATGAACTTTGCTGAGAGAGGCAGGAGATATCGGTCTCAGTTCCGTTCCATAAATTTAAAATTGGCACAACTAGCCTGTGCCCCTGCAATATGGCAGACATGACAGCAGAACACGTCTTGCAAGACTGTCAACGTTTAGCAGGTATAAGAAAAGAGTACTGGCCACAACACACAGAGCTTCGCGAAAAGCTGTACGGAGGAACGGAGTCCCTAAAAACAACAGTAAAATTCATGATAGAAGTTGGTCCATCAGGCTAGGCCGGGAACGCAAAGGAAGGTCTCAGTTCCATGGAGGAGATTGAGCGAGTTGCCCAGGATAGAGCGGTATGGAGAAATTACTTGCAGGCCCTATGTACGATATAGCATCGAGAGGAATTATTAATTCGTTCAGTGAATTGTGTTCTGATTTTTCTCTTTACCATATTCACTTCTTCATCTAACCTCTTTGCCTCTGGGTTCACTTCTGTTCACCTCTGGGTTCGCTTCTGTTCACCTCTGGGTTCACTTCTGTTCACCTCTGAGTTTACTTCTGATGTTATTCTGACCATGTATATCTTAAATTAGCTTGATAGAGCACAACTTTGCCAGGCATCTGATGTTGTCTCAAATGTTTCTGATGTAATCTCTTCATAATTCTATGAGCATAAATTTGATTCAACCACTGTTGGTTTACTAGACCTGTCACAGTGGATTCAGAATTCCCTAGATAGGTAACATAGTGCACTAGTCTATCTCATTCAGGCTAAAATACACAAATCCCATCCCAAGAAAAAAGTAAAATTGACTCGGCTAGAGGCGCTGAAATGCAGCATGCCCCGTCATCTTGACCGAAAGTAATAGGTGTGACAAGACGGGAAAACCATGAGAGAAATCCCAGTAGATACATCTTCTTGAACGCTCCATATCGACCACTTATTAACCACTCTGTGTGATTCGTATGTGATCTGAGCCTAAGAGTGATAGTACGCTGATTAGCCAGCACATCCGATTTCTGCGCTGCATTTTATTTACTAGGATAGCATCCCTAGTGCCTACATCAGTCGCCTTTTACGACATGCATTGTTGGTTGCAGTGGTACTATTCTTTGCTTCCTTTGCGGGCCCTGGCACCACACGGGCGAGTAGATAAATCAACCAACACAGAACGGCAGTTATTAGTCTAAACACACACTGAAAGACATGCTTGAAAGGAGATTGGAGCAATTATGAACATGTCCAATGAAGATTATGATCCTCAAATGAACAATAAGATGATAATGGCTCAAATTGCTGAAGGGGATAACAATCGATGATAATGAGATATATAAAGTTGCTGATGTGACTAATTTAGATAATATTTGCCAAAGTTACGGTTCTACCCACTTTTTTTCTGATGTATCCATTTCTAAACCAGTCTCTTTTTTATACTACCAGCATTCTGCATAGACACTTTAGAAAACTAGTCACAACAGAGATGGAGTGTCTACGCAGAATGCTGGGAGTATCAAGAAGAGACCAGTTTGAAATAAAACATCGGGGAAAAAGTGGGTACAGTATCAGTACTGAACTTCATCAAGAAACAACAAATTAAATGGTTCGGCCACATAAGCAGATTACCAACAGACAGTGCAATTACGCCTCAGAGCAATGTTACTCCAATACAGTGTATGCAAAGTAAAAGGTTGTCAGTGCAAAAGGTGGACCTCAGAGATAACAGAGGTGGTGAAAAACACTATTTATGAAGTGCACACAAATGCCTGTTCTAGAAATCTCTTCTTATCCTGATGCTGTGAGGTAAAACAGGAGTAGTAGAGAAGAAGAAGAAGAAGACTTGTGATTAATTTGGATGATAATTATCACTATATAGATTGTGATGTGATTAAATTGATGTCAAAGTTCACAGAATAATCCAAGTTAATGTATTGACTTATTTTGGTTTGAATTCTTTCTAACATATGGATAATATAGGAACTGTGACTTCATCTGCAAAGGACCCCATCACAGGAAAAACTTTGATGCTGGTAGATCTGTGCATGATGCATGATCCACAGTACATCTACTGTTTTACTTGTGACGTATGTATAAAGTATATTTTTTTATTTGAAAATTAAATACGCTTTTTGCTGATTTTAGTACCACTATCTTCTGCGTTCGACCACTATGAATTCAGGTTTAGTCAAGGCGACTGGTATGGCACTTCTGACTGATTTTTGCATGAAGACCTGCTTTCCTTATTATGAGTGTCCCCCACGATACAGGTGTGCCTTCTCCAATTCAGAAGTAGTACCACTGTCTTTCTACTGTCTATTTCTACTGCAAGTTTTAGCTATTTCAGCTGTAAATTGTTGTTGACCTAGTTTTTTTTTTTAATGTAGGATGAGCCAACTCTGACAGCTTTCCCTTATATAACCATACAGATCTAGCGGTTTCTGTGGTATTGAGATAAGATGCTTGTCTCTCGCACCCTACAGAAACCTGACAGAACAGAATAGATTTGACTGATTCGTTCAGGGTCCACTGGTGCGTGGACATATTATAATCTCAGTCTAGACTTATCCAGGAAGCACATACCTATTCTAAAAGCAAAGAGGAGGACATTAAAATGGGATATTAACGCATTATCCAGTTAATGACTATGTTCTGTTGCCTTACACGGAATGAGTATGCCAGATTGGATCATTACTAGATTCAGGAAGCAACTCGATTTCTGAACATTGAAAAATGTGGCTTAAGTCAGCTCTGACTACCTTCCATGAGACCAATCAGATCTGATACTATGCTACAGTCTAACTCAGTAGATGTGGTACTATCAAGTGATCTAACTCAGTAGATGTGGTACTATCAAGTGGTCTAACTCAGTAGATGTGGTACTATCAAGTGGTCTAACTCAGTAGATGTGGTACTATCAAGTGATCTAACTCAGTAGATGTGGTACTATCAAGTGGTCTAACTCAGTAGATGTGGTACTATCAAGTGGTCTAACTCAGTAGATGTGGTACTATCAAGTGGTCTAACTCAGTAGATGTGGTACTATCAAGTGATCTAACTCAGTAGATGTGGTACTATCAAGTGGTCTAACTCAGTAGATGTGGTACTATCAAGTGATCTAACTCAGTAGATGTGGTACTATCAAGTGATCTAACTCAGTAGATGTGGTACTATCAAGTGATCTAACTCAGTAGATGTGGTACTATCAAGTGATCTAACTCAGTAGATGTGGTACTATCAAGTGAGATTTTCTGTTTGTTAAATATTACCAATATCCCATCTGTAGAAATTTGGTAGTTCTCTTGGATGATATTCATACACTCTCTGGGATTGGAAAGAAATTAGCATGATACTGACTAGCTCAGAGAACCAATAAGTGCAACATTTTGATGACTGATATTCATTGCAAAGATACAATGACAGGGACATGATGAGACTCTTGCCATGAACATTTGGACACATGCCTAGAGTATAGTAGGAACCACTTGCGAAATGGTCAAGAAGTTTGCCTGGCGTAATGAAGGTTGCTGGTTTGAATTCAGACAGTCACATGTGCAATTTTTTCAGGAGATCCCTATGATTTTTGCCAAAGCATTGCTGGATCACTGAAGAAGAAGATGCATACAAAATTGATTACTGAAGAAGAAGATGCATACAAAATTGATTACTGAAGAAGAAGAAGAAGCATACAAAATTGATTACTGAAGAAGAAGATGCATACAAAATTGATTACTGAAGAAGAAGAAGAAGCATACAAAATTGATTACTGAAGAAGAAAACTGGTGATATATCTGAACACAGTCACAATTTTGACTTTTGCTATAACAAAACACGTAAAAACAAAGTACTGTAATTTTACAATTTACAAAAACAATACACAGCTACATTTCGATCATAAGGCCTTTATCAAGCAAAGGATACAACAGAAGCAAAGAAATTCAGATTTCTTATACAGAAGACATAACATATACAATCAGACAATAAATCAATAAATTTCTAAAGACCCTAAGTTTGTAAAACCATAGCACTTTTAAAAAAATGTGTTTTGCCATTGCCATGTAGTTTTACTGCAGTCTTCCCGTATATCGATAAATATTTGCTACAACAAATTGAATATATTTTTTGTTTACTTTCAGTTGGTGACAACAAAAGTGACCAAACACTGCAGGCTTTGTGACCAGTGTTACCTTCACATGGATCACCATTGTTTGTTCCTACTCAAGTGTGTGGCTTGCCACAACCACGTCTTGTTTCTGTGGCTGCTAATCCTTTCAGCCATCAACATGTGCTTCTATAGTCTCGGATTTTATCTGTATATTACTACTGTTTATACCAACATGACATATATTGACTTGTTCTGGTATATTGTACACAAACAGGCATGGCCTTTCTCTCTTCTATGTCTAAATATAGCATCTTTATGTTGGACATCTTCTGTCATTTATCTACAATATAGAATCATCACGAAAGGTTGTACAACTTATTTTAGTGAGTGGCAGGCGGTCCAGCACCCTCTATCTCAGTACCAAGCCATGAGCAATTTTCTCCACTTCTTGTGCAATATGCCACTTCCTTATAGAAACCCACTTTCACCATTGAATAAGAATGATACTGTAGCGCCTACAATTGTCCGAGGTATTCCTACACAGATTGGAAGTAAGAATTATTCCAGTGATATCAATATTATATAATATTTCTTTAATTGTAATAGTAGTACATTTCTAACAAGATCAACGATGTGTATTCTCACAATTAATTTTTTTTTAAACGTATGTCTAGTTTACTAAGGTCACAAAGTATCAATAGTTTATGGGCTTTGAAAAATGACCTACAGCATCGTATACAAGCTGGAGACATTAAATAAATAAATGTTTAAAAAAGAATCCTGCACATTTTTTAACCAAATACAAGAACATTTAAAACTAACAAATTCTGTATCTTTACAGACCATCATTAAAAGATGGAGATGGATTCGTCATGTCTGTCATATGCTAGTACGGGCATTGATTAAGAACAGCTCTTTGATGGACATTGGATTGGACAAGAAAACCTGGACGGCCATGAGAAACATAGAGAAGAACTGTAGAAAGAGAGTTGCCTGACATGGGAAACATAGAGAAGAATTGTAGACAGAGAGTTGCCTGACATGGGAAACATAGAGAAGAACTGTAGACAGAGAGTTGCCTGACATGGGAAACATAGAGAAGAACTGTAGAAAGAGAGTTGCCTGACATGGGAAACATAGAGAAGAACTGTAGATAGAGAGTTGCCTGACATGGGAAACATAGAGAAGAACTGTAGACAGAGAGTTGCCTGACATGGGAAACATAGAGGAGAACTGTGGACAGAGAGTTGAAAGAGAGGTACCTGACATGGGAAACATAGAGAAGAACTGTAGAAAGAGAGTTGCCTGACATGGGAAACATAGAGAAGAACTGTGGACAGAGAGTTGCCTGACATGGGAAACATAGAGGAAAACTGGACAGAGAGTTCAAAAGAGAGTTGCCTGACATGGGAAACATAGAGAAGAACTGTAGAAAGAGAGTTGCCTGACATGGGAAACATAGAGGAGAACTGGGGAAAGAGAGTTGCCTGACATGGGAAACATAGAGAAGAACTGTGAACAGAGAGTTGCCTGACATGGGAAACATAGAGGAGAACTGTGGAAAGAGAGTTGCCTGACATGGGAAACATAGAGAAGAACTATAGAAAGAGAAGTGCCTGACATGGGAAACATAGAGAAGAACTGTGGACAGAGAGTTGCCTGACATGGGAAACATAGAGAAGAAATATGACAGAATGGAAATCTCTTGTGAAAGTATTCTATTACCAACAGGACATGATGATGAGATAGGTTGATGGGGTTTAAAATAATGAAATAATTCCATTTGCAAATTTAATGCCGTTTAATTTGTGATGCAAAGATCAGATGTACTTCTTGAACCAGTAACGGTCAGATATATCATCATTTTGTCACTCCTATAAGCTACATCAAACCTGGCTAGAAACAAAGTCAATATTTATAAAACTGCAAGCTTTAACATTGTGATAAACCTAACGATCTAGCATGACCAAAGAGATCTTCTGCTTCTACATTTATCCGTTATGACTTCAGGCTTAGTAAGGGCGCCTGGAATGATGTTTTTGATTGATTTTTGCATGAAGGCATGCTTTCCTCATTATCATTGTCCCCCTCCGACATACAGGTATGCCTTCTCCAACTTCAGAGGTACTCGGTGTAATGAAGTCAATCCTTTACCTTGAGATCCCCTTTGTTAGTCATATAATCACAGATAGACCCCTTTGTTAGTCATATAATCACAGATAGACCCCTTTGTTAGTCATATAATCACAGATAGACCCCTTTGTTAGTCATATAATCACAGATTCAGCAATGTTTGTCAACTCTAACAGTAGGCCCAAATGTGGGGTGTAAAGAATAGAACCACTGTTACCTGCCATGCATGTTGTAAGAGGCGACTAAGGAGGTTTGGCTGAAATCGGATACACATGTCCTAAACGTGTAGAAGTCTATGTGTTTAGGGGCCTACTAAACCAATGTGCAACGTATACATGTTCTTGGCAAAGATCAAACATCACAAAGAGTGATTAAAATTGGTCGTAAGAACGAACGCAAAGAAGAATAACTCTAACAGTAATATGGTGTTAGAGTTTTATCATGGCTGCATAATTCACAGTTCATAATTCTTCATACAATAACTTACTAGTCGCTCTACGTCTTGTCTAGAGAGAGCACTAAGAAAGAGCACTCAGTCTTCTCATCGGTCCAAGTTCAGTAACTAGTCCATTTGTCTATGACAGTTAAGATCTGTCCATTTTTTGTCGCGTAATTTCTTATACTCAGATTTTTTCCATGAAATAAGTGATTTGCTTGTTGTGTCTTTGTTTGGTGGAGGAGTGACCCCCAAGCAGGTTATCTTCTTCTTCAATCGTTCTAGGCTTGTTTTTATCATTCTCTTTGTGATATATATAAACAGCCAAACATCAGAACGTAATGTACTTGCACCAACCTTCAGCACCTATTTGAGCTCAGTTGCTTATCCTTCGGTGGGGTGTTCGATTTCAGCCAGCTATTTTGTGCGGATTCTCTTCTTCCGCTAGCCTTTGACTGTCCCCAGCCAAACACACAAGGCAGTGGGTTGCTATTTTCTTTCAGGGCAGCGACCCTTAGATGGCCTGCCCTCCCGGGCTTATGAACGCCATCTGCCCAGCAAAACCAGTCGTTTTAATGAACACCTTGGATTGTCCCCAATCGACTACACGGCAGCAGTAGTTCCCTGCAGTGGAAACGCGCACTGGCTTTACCTCTGCTGGGCTTTCCAGCTGTTCTGTACTTTTGGGTGGGACGCACACCCTCTTGCCTGCCTGCCGCGCTTGCACTGGTTTTGCCTCTGCTGGGCTTTCCAGTTGTTCTGCTCATGTGGGTGGGACGCACACCCTCTTGCCGTGCCGGCCTGCCCTCGATGAGGCCCACTATGACTTTGCCAGTGTGCGTGCTAACCCTGCCCTGATGCCCTGTCACCATCGTCTTTTTCCATGCTCACATTTTTCGCCACATGTGGCGCCACCCTTGCACGTCTGTATGCGCGCTCGCTCTGCCCTGGTGCCTACCTCACCATTTCCGTCAATTCCTGCTGGGCTGTCCGACTTCGAGTGTGCAAAACCGAGTTTGACCCATGTTGCCCACGTGCAACTCAACTTATCACCCAGCATTCTCATTGGCTCAAGAACTACGAAACAAGAGAGAGAATGCGTGGGCTCCGAATTTCGCCACACGCGGGTCAACCTCACTTCGATGGTTTTGATTTGAACTTTTGACCCATGTGGTCCAACGCGCGGTCCAACTCATCACCTGGCATTCTCATCGGCTCAAGAAATAAGCAACAAGAGAGAGAATGCGTGGGCTCTGAGTTCCGCCCCGCGAGGTTCCACATGTGTCGTTCTGGCTTTTCCCTTCGACCGGGGAGGCGAGCATTAATAGTCACTCTGGGAGTTCGCTCGTCTGTGATGCGGGCGGATCCCATCAAGCATGACTACCTTTGAATCTCTACTTGCCCCAGAGTAGCTCTCCCACAGCACCTGCCCTCTTGGCCAGACTGGAACCACCGTCTGTTACCAGGGTCACCATGTGGAGGTGAGAGCAGGGGATTAGAGCCATCTCTCTAATCCTGGCGCGCCGCTTCCTTGCGCCTTTGACCCCGCAGGTTATCTGATTGGTGGAGGAGCGACCTCCATACAGGTTATCTGATTGGTGGAGGAGTGACCTCCATACAGGTTATCTGATTGGTGGAGTAGCGACCTCCATACACTGACTGGTTCAAAGTTTTACCCACTACTTCTTCAGAAACAAAAAAACATTCACTTTTCTGAGCTTGGAACCGGTTATGGCAAGTCCAGCTAGAATCTATCCACTTTTCTGAGCTTGGAACCGGTTATGGTGGAAGTTTTATACCATGTTATATAATAAATCTTAAACTCTCTGTCTTGTTTCTCATCATACTCCTTCATCTGAATATAATCATTGTTCATTGGAGGATCATCTTCATCCAACATGTCCATAATTGCTCCGATCTCCTTCTACGCATGTATTTCAATATGCTTAGACTAATAACTTCTGTTCTGTCCTGGTTGATGTAACTACTGGGGTTTCTCATGGCTTTCCAATCTTGACGCACCTATTGGTATGCATAACTTGCACAACTGGGATAGAGAATACCCTTTATCTTCTTCCTTGAAATCTTTAGAAATGTATGATGCACAATCAATAATGCCTATACTAATGTCATATGCCAAAGGTGAAAGATCACAACTATGAATTAATTATTACTTGCTAATTTATGTGTCATGTTGTAACATGAGGAAGACCCTTTTGGTCGACACATTGATTTTATTATGTCCTTGCTTTATTGTAACTGCTTATTATAGTTGTGAGTCTTGGTGCAGTGTTAGTGTACAGACTTCATAGGTGTGTGGTCTCAGGATCAATTCTACAATGGAAGTGTAATTTGTTGTGACCGTAATGACTCTCAGGTCAGCCCGGCTTCACTTAGGTATAAGAGAATTTGTTGTGACCGTAACGACTCTCAGGTCAGCCCGGCTTCACTTAGGTATAAGAGAATTTGTTGTGACCGTAACGACTCTCAGGTCAGCCCGGCTTCACTTAGGTATAAGAGAATTTGTTGTGACCGTAACGACTCTCAGGTCAGCCCGGCTTCACTTAGGTATAAGAGAATTTGTTGTGACCGTAACGACTCTCAGGTCAGCCCGGCTTCACTTAGGTATAAGAGAATTTGTTGTGACCGTAACGACTCTCAGGTCAGCCCGGCTTCACTTAGGTATAAGAGAATTTGTTGTGACCGTAACGACTCTCAGGTCAGCCCGGCTTCACTTAGGTATAAGAGAATTTGTTGTGACCGTGACTGACTCTCAGGTCAGCCCGGCTTCACTTAGGTATAAGAGAATTTGTTGTGACCGTAACGACTCTCAGGTCAGCCCGGCTTCACTTAGGTATAAGAGAATTTGTTGTGACCGTAACGACTCTCAGGTCAGCCCGGCTTCACTTAGGTATAAGAGAATTTGTTGTGACCGAATCTGACTCTCAGGTCAGCCCGGCTTCACTTAGGTATAAGAGAATTTGTTGTGACCGTAACGACTCTCAGGTCAGCCCGGCTTCACTTAGGTATAAGAGAATTTGTTGTGACCGTAACGACTCTCAGGTCAACCCAGCTTCACTTAGGTATAAGAGAATTTGTTCTGACTGTAACGGCTCTCAGGTCAACCCGGCTTCACTTAGGTATAAGAGAATTTGTTCTGACTGTAACGGCTCTCAGGTCAACCCGGCTTCACTTAGGTATAAGAGAATTTGTTGTGACCATCGACTCTCAGGTCAGCCCGGCTTCACTTAGGTATAAGAGAATTTGTTCTGACTGTAACGGCTCTCAGGTCAACCCGGCTTCACTTAGGTATAAGAGAATTTGTTCTGACTGTAACGGCTCTCAGGTCAACCCGGCTTCACTTAGGTATAAGAGAATTTGTTCTGACTGTAACGGCTCTCAGGTCAACCCGGCTTCACTTAGGTATAAGAGAAACACTGGTAAATAAAGATGGCTGGTGTGATGTAAACCACATCACCCATCGTGTGCCTTTGATCAAAGAAACGTATTCCCCAATGTACCCCATGGTATGAAAAACAGATTTGTTACATTTTTATGTTATTCTTATAGCTGCTTCTTCTGCGTTTGTCCGCTATGAATTCAAGCGTAGTCAGGGTACCTGGTATGGCTCTTATGACTGATTTTTGCGTGAAGGTCTGCTTTTCTTATTGTCAGTGTTCCCCGCCATACAGACATGTCCTCTCAGACTTCATAGCAACTTTTATAGGGACTCATATATGTACTTTTATAGTTACTCTTATAGGACTCGATATGTACTTTTATAGTTACTCTTATAGAGACTCGTATATGTACTTTTATAGTTACTCTTATAGGGACTCGTATATGTACTTTTATAGTTACTCTTATAGGGACTCGTATAGGTACTTTTATAGTTACTCGTATAGGTACTTTTATATTTACTCTTATAGGGAATTGTATAGGTACTTTTATAGTTACTCGTATAGGTACTTTTATAGTTACTCTTATAGGGACTCGTATAGGTACTTTTATAGTTACTCGTATAGGTACTTTTATAGTTACTCTTATAGGGACTTGTATAGGTACTTTTATAGTTACTCGTATAGGGACTCGTATAGGGACTCGTATAGGTACTTTTATAGTTACTCTTATAGGGACTCGTATAGGTACTTTTATAGTTACTCTTATAGGGACTTGTATAGGTACTTTTATAGTTACTCGTATATGTACTTTTATAGTTACTCTTATAGGGACTCATATATGTACTTTATAGTTACTCTTATAGGGACTCGTATAGGTACTTTTATAGTTACTCGTATAGGTACTTTTATAGTTACTCTTATAGGGACTTGTATAGGTACTTTTATAGTTACTCGTATAGGGACTCGTATATGTACTTTTATAGGGACTCGTATAGGTACTTTTATAGTTACTCTTATAGGGACTCGTATATGTACTTTTATAGGCACTTTTATAGGGACTCGTATAGGTACTTTTATAGTTACTCTTATAGGGACTCGTATAGGTACTTTTATAGTTACTCTTATAGGGACTTGTATAGGTACTTTTATAGTTACTCGTATAGGTACTTTTATAGTTACTCTTATAGGGACTTGTATAGGTACTTTTATAGTTACTCTTATATGAACTTGTATAGTTACTCTTATAGGGACTCGTATAGGTACTCTTATAGGGACTCGTATAGGTACTCTTATAGGGACTCGTATAGGTACTTTTATAGTTACTCTTATAGGGACTCATATAGGTACTTTTATAGGGACTCGTATAGGTACTTTTATAGGGACTCGTATAGGTACTTTTATAGCTACTCTTATAGGGACTCGTATAGGTACTTTTATAGTTACTCTTATAGGGACTCGTATAGGTACTTTTATAGTTACTCTTATATGGACTCGTATAGGTACTTTTATAGGTACTTTTATAGGGACTCATATAGGTACTTTTATAGTTACTTTTATAGGGACTCGTATAGGTACTTTTATAGGGACTCGTATAGGTACTTTTATAGTTACTCTTATAGGGACTTGTATAGGTACTTTTATAGTTACTCGTATAGGTACTTTTATAGTTACTCTTATATGAACTCGTATAGTTACTCTTATAGGGACTCGTATAGTTACTATTATAGGGACTCATATAGTTACTCTTATAGGGGCTCGTATAGGTACTCTTATAGGGACTTGTATAGGTACTTTTATAGTTACTCTTATGTGAACTCGTATAGTTACTCTTATATGGACTCGTATAGGTACTTTTATAGGGACTCGTATAGGTACTCTTATAGGGACTCGTATAGGTACTCTTATAGGGACTCGTATAGGTACTCTTATAGGGACTCGTATAAGTACTTTTATAGTTACTCTTATAGGGACTTGTATAGGTACTTTTATAGTTACTCTTATAGGGACTCGTATAGGTACTTTTATAGTTACTCGTATAGGTACTTTTATAGTTACTCTTATAGGGACTTGTATAGGTACTTTTATAGTTACTCTTATATGAACTTGTATAGTTATTCTTATAGGGACTCGTATAGGTACTCTTATAGGGACTCGTATAGGTACTTTTATAGGGACTCGTATAGGTACTTTTATAGGGACTCGTATAGGTACTCTTATAGGGACTCGTATAGGTACTTTTATAGTTACTCTTATAGGGACTCATATAGGTACTTTTATAGGGACTTGTATAGGTACTTTTATAGGGACTTGTATATGTACTTTTATAGCTACTCTTATAGGGACTCGTATAGGTACTTTTATAGTTACTCTTATAGGGACTCGTATAGGTACTTTTATAGTTACTCTTATATGCACTCGTATAGGTACTTTTATAGGGACTCATATAGGTACTTATAGTTACTTTTATAGGGACTCGTATTGGTACTTTTATAGTTACTTTTATAGGGACTTGTATAGGTACTTTTATAGTTACACTTATAGGGACTCGTATAGGTACTTTTATAGTTACTCTTATAGGGACTTGTATAGGTACTTTTATAGTTACTCTTATATGAACTCGTATAGTTACTCTTATAGGGACTCGTATAGGTACTTTTATAGGGACTCGTATAGTTACTCTTATAGGGACTCGTATAGTTACTCTTATAGGGGCTCGTATAAGTACTCTTATAGGGACTTGTATAGGTACTTTTATAGTTACTCTTATATGAACTCGTATAGTTACTCTTATAGGGACTCGTATAGGTACTTTTATAGGGACTCGTATAGGTACTCTTATAGGGACTTGTATAGGTACTTTTATAGGGACTCGTATAGGTAATCTTATAGGGACTCGTATAGGTACTTTTATAGTTACTCTTATAGGGACTCATATAGGTACTTTTATAGGGACTCGTATAGGTACTTTTATAGGGACTCGTATATGTACTTTTATAGCTACTCTTATGGTCTCTGGAAAAGATGTACTCGTAAACAAATCAGCACTGCCGGTTCTGAGCTCACAACCTTCACAACGCAGGGCAAGAGTTTAACCAAAGAGACTCTTTCATCAGCTTATGTTAATGTATTGAATATGTTTTTGCTTATGTTTGTGCTTGCTGATTGTTGTTGTAGTTCAATATTTCTCAATTATTGATTTTTGGTAATATCTGTATTTTTATTATGTTCTTGTTATGAGGATCCACGACTGCTTGAGATTGCTTTCTACCTGTACACGCCTTGCTCTTTGTCATGTTAGTGATCGTATATTTACTGATAATATGTATAAATATTACAGAGGTGGGTGAATTTGTGTTGAAGAAATGAGTGAATTTATGAATAAATTTGCTGAAGAAATGAGTGAATTTATGTGTGGGTGTTGAAGAAATTTGTGAATTTATGTATTCATGTTGAAGAACTGGGTGAATTTATTTATTGATTTTGAAGAAATGGGTGAATGTTGTATGGATGTAAAAAAAATTTGATTGATTCTCTGAATGAAAGTGAAAGACATGAATTGAGTAACAGAGAATCAAGTTTTGAGCTCACACAACCTGGATCTAATCGTGTCTCTTGCTAGATCACTAATTTCATGTCTATCTTGTCAAATGAATTTGTATGAAAATCTATCTTATTTTTCAGTGTGCATAAATTTCTGTATAATTTTATTTTGTAAATATTATTTTATGAATTGTTTTACTACTTTTAAATTATCATCAAGTGCCATGCCAGTAGGAGTAGGTTATCATGTTCGTCTACAACTCTCTGTCTCTTGTTCTAGCTATGAGTTCTGATACTGTTTTCATGTTCTTCCACAACTCTCTGTCTCTTGTTCTAGCTATGAGTTCTGATATTGTTTTCATGTTCTTCCACAACTCTCTGTCTCTTGTTCTAGCTATGAGTTCTGATACTGTTTTCATGTTCTTCCACAACTCTCTGTCTCTTGTTCTAGCTATGAGTTCTGATACTGTTTTCATGTTCTTCCACAACTCTCTCCCGTTCTAGCTATGAGTTCTGATATTGTTTTCATATTCTTCTACAACTCTCTCTTGTTCTAGCAATAAGTTCTGATACTGTTTTCCAGCTGTGCCATCATGATAAACAGTCTAGAAATGTTTCCTTATGTTGACCTCTATCGTTTTTGCCCCTGTATCTATCTGTTGTCACAATGTATTCCAACATTTCCTCTTCTAATTATATGTCTGAAGATTGTTGTTTGTTTCTTTCTAATGTATTTCATAAGCGATCTGTTCTCGTCTTCTTTCTTGAAGAAAACGTTATCATTTGTCATTGAAAATCATATCTCCGTAGTTGTTAATCAATGACTATTCTTGTTGTTTATTGTCCATGATTCACATTCGTATGTGAGAACTAACACTGTAATACTCTTGTTCTCACTTTCTATAACAAATATAGATTACTTGATCACTGTATGAGAGAAATATTTGCTGCATAAAATACCGTAAGACAAATTCTAGAAGAAGAGAAGAATGAGGCACCCAAAGAGCACATTCAATGCACAGATATGGAACGACCACAGGGTTGAGATTTTTGTTTGTTTAAAAATGTGTGTCTTCTTCTCTTCCACCATTTACTTCAGTGTAGAAGTGTTGAGGGAGGGGACATAGTGATCTTGTGTGTGCTTGTTTTAAGGCACTTTGTAAGCTGATATTCATTTTCGTAAGGCGGTTCTTGATGCCATCGCTCCATCTTTTGCATGGTCTTCCTCTTGCTTTGTACTCGTTATACTTTTTCTGTGTGGCTCTCTGTGGTAGACGATACCAGGGCATTCTGGTCAGGTGTCCAAACCATTTAATCTGTTGTTCTTTTATGAATTGCATGATTAGTTTCACATCCAGTCTTCTTCTGATTTCTTCATTTCTAATTTTGTCTCTTTTGTCACACCTGCAGCTCTTCTAAGACATCTCATCTCCGTTATTATGATTTTCCGCTCATTAGCTGCTGTTATTGACCATGTTTGACACTGGTAACATAGTGTTGGTCATTAGCTGCTGTTATTGACCATGTTTGATACTGGTAACATAGTGTGTAGACAATAATAATTGTCGCCCATTGCAAGCGATGATGACAACACCCTCAGATGTGTGTGAGGTGACTGTAGAGTCCAATCTTTGTAAACAATCCCCTACCACATTTGAGGAATACATGATTAGGTTTAGAATTGTAGGTGTTGTGTATTCTGTCGTCTCGCACAACTCGCTTTCTCTGCGCCTCAGAAGTATGAGGATTCTCAGTTATGTGAATTCCTCATGTGATGTTACAGCAACACATTTTGGCGATCTTGCTCAAGGTATTCAAAGTACATCATGTTTATATCTAAACATTTTAGAGACACTTTAAAGTGTTTTCCTGTGCTGCGATTAATCGTCTGCCCCCATCAGCTTGTAATATATCAACTGTTTTGGTTAGACAATAGGGTACAATGAAGAGGCATGATAAGTCGACTGTTAGCAATCGTCAAACAGTCTAACCTGATGATGATGACAGGAAAGGATATGATATATCTCTTTCTCTCTCTCTCTCTTGATCGTTCTTTTTTTTCATTTTTATCATTCTTATTGTGATATATAAACAACCTTTGCCAAGAACGTTAGTTTTACATCACAATCTTCAGTACCAATTGGAGCTCTAGTGCTTGTCCTTCGGCAACGTGTCCGATTTCAACCAATGTTTACTTGGTTCGCTCTCCGTCAGTCTTTGACTGTCCCCAGCCAACCTGCAAGGCAGCGGGTTGCTATTTCCTTTTAGGGTAGCGACCCTTAGAAGACCTACCCTCCGGGCTGTTGAGTGTCATCTGCCCAGGTTGCTGGTCTTTTTGCGGACTACTTAGTTTTCCCTCCGTCCAGTTTTGTGTTTGCTCCGCTAGTCTTTGATTGTCCCCAATCTAACTACAAAGCAGTAGTAGTTCGCTACGAGCGGAAACGTGCACTGGAATCAAGCCTCTGTTGGGTTTTCCAGTTTTTATGCACATTTTGGCCTTCTCTTCGCTACACCATTGGCGCCATGCACATCTGCCCACTGCTGGGCTCACCCATGTATCGCCCACATGCGTGCTTGCTCTGCCCTGGTGCCTGCCCCACCATTTCCGTCAGTTCTCACCGTACTCATATTTACCATGCCTCTACGCTGTCTGGACACGGGGCTTAACTCGGCCCTACTTACTCTCTGAGTTTCACGCTACGTGGGCCCACACGCAACCCGACTCAGGTCCCAACCTCAGAGCTCCGAGTCTCGCCCTATGTGGGCCCACTTCTCTACTCTGGATGCACCTCTCATCCCTTTATGTCCATTTGTTCGGACCCCCACCTCAGGGCTCTGAGTTTCGCCCATGTGGGCCCACACGTAACTCAACTCCTAGCCCCACCTTCGAGTTTCGCCCTACGTGGGCCCACGTCTCTTCTCTGGATGCACCCTCATCCCTTTTTGTTTATCCGTTCAACTTTTCCCATCGGCCAGGAGAGATGTGCATTAGTAGTCACTCTGGGATTCTGCCCGTCTGTGTTGCGAGCGAATCTCATCTAATGTGACCACGTCTGCATCTCTACCCATACCAGAGTAGCTCTCCCTCAATCCCTACCCGCTTAGCCAGACAGAAACTAGTGTCACCAGGGTCACCACATGAAGGTGGGGTAGGATCTTGATTAGTGCCAGCTCACTAATCCTGGTGCAGCATTGTCTCTATGCGCCTTTGACCCCAGATATAATCTGAGGGCTTTATCACCAGTCGTTGGACTGTCTAACCTGACGAGGATGGTCAATAGTTTTCTAGAAGAGGGGTATTAGGAACATCTATTTTCAAGGAAATAGATGGTTTTTTCACTAAAAAGCAATGTTGTTAGCATTACTAACAACAGATTAGTAAGTAATTGGTGTTTTTTCTTGCGTTCACCCACTTTGAATTCAGGAGTAGTCCAGGCGCCTGGTATGGCGCTCGGACTGATTTTGTGTGAAGACCTGCTTTCCTTATTATCAGTGTCCCTCACCGTACAGGCATGCCTTCTCTGACTTCAGAGGTGCTGTTTAATTGTATTCAGCCTTCTGTGTTTGCTGTACATCAAGCACTTATTTATCCACTCTTTGTGGTCTGTATATTATTTGAGTCTTAGAACATGAGTTTGTTGTGCCAGTTAGGCACCCACAGACACTCGACCAGCACATCCAGTTTCTGAATACTTTTATTGGGTTTACCTCTCCAAGCTGCAAGTTGAGGAAACAAAATGAACCGGACTTAGGGGAGTCAATCATCCTAGGTGAGCCAGAGCCCTGTTAACCTTATACCTCACTTTCAAAATGTCCCTCTTTACACTACTGGGAGGTGGGGTTGGCTTGTGTGTTCTGCGGGTCCTCAATAGGCTATTAGTTTTTACTTTTTGGCAACTTCATAACTAGTCGATCTCAACTCTGCTAAATGCAGAGCTATGTACAGAACACACCTTGTAGACCATTTGTACACAATAATTATAGATGCAGTTACAATAGTAATATTGTACATGATCCTTACAATGTTGATTTGTAACCAAATATAAATATTGATACAAATGAAGATAATTTGATGTTTGATCAATTTATTTGTGTAATGATGACTATGTTAGTAATTATTTGCGTGTAACATTGATTTGTATATTGTATTCATCTCATACCATTATACATTACATAGGGCCTGCAAGTAATTTCTCCATACCTCTCTATATTGTATTCATCTCATACTTTTATACATTACATAGGGTCTGAGGTAATTTCTCCATAAAGCTCTATGTTGTATTCATCTCATACCGTTATACATTACATAGGGTCTGAGGTAATTTCTCCATACCGCTCTATATTGTATTCATCTCATACCGTTATACATCACATAGGGTCTGCAGGTAATTTCTCCATGCTGCTCTATCCTGGGAAATTCTTTCAATCTCTTCTATGGAATTGAGGCCAATATTTCTCATCTCTCTCATTAAAGTTAATTTCAAAGTTTCTCTAGTGCATCCTTTCTTTCTTGAACCATTTATCTCCCACTTCAATGCCTGCCTTGTGATTCTTTGATAAATTCTTCTCAGAGTACCAGCAGACATTTCTTCTCAGAGTATGACCAATATATCTCCTTCTTCTCCTTCTTATAACAGTTGCTAGGGGACTGCCTAGAGTAGTTGATAGTAGCTCGGCCTGCTAGCTGTGAGACGCCTCATAGCTCGGGTTCGAACCTACTGTCCGGCATTTGTTCGAGTCCCTGGTCTTACTCAGGACGATAACGTGAGTACCTCTGAAGTCGGAGAAAATCTGCCTGTATGGCGAGGGAATACTAATTACGAGTACATTGAGCACACGGCTGCCAGTGTAAAGTAATTTACAATGTGCACGCTGCTGCCATTGTAAGAAATTGGAAAAACAGATTTTCACGCAAAATCAGTTTCAGAGATGGAACTTCGTCTGAGTTGAAAGCGGACGAAAGGAAAAAGGGAAAAAAAGGAAAAGAAAAAAGGAAAAAAAAAAATAACAGTTGCTACTGGTGGTTGACCAGACATTTCTTCTGAGTATGGCCAACATATCTCCATCTTCTCCTTCTTATAACAGTTGTTACTGGTGGTTGACCAGACATTTCTTCTCAGAGTATGACCAATATATCTCCTTCTTCTCCTTCTTATAACAGTTGCTACTGGTGGTTGACCAGACATTTCTTCTGAGTATGGCCAACATATCTCCATCTTCTCCTTCTTATAACAGTTGTTACTGGTGGTTGACCAGACATTTCTTCTCAGAGTATGACCAATATATCTCCTTCTTATAACAGTTGCTACTAGTGGTTGACCAGATATTTTTCTGATTTTATCACTTTTCCTGAATCTGATCCATTTTATATTCATTATTTTACGCAGACAACTATTTCCAAATGCGCTTAACTTGCTTTCTATATCTTTAGTTATTCTCCATTTCTCACTAACACGTTTCTTTTTCTTTCATTTACCCACTATGAATTCAGGTGTAGTCAAGGTGTCTAATATGGCACCTCTGACTGATTTTGCATGAAGGCTTGCATTCTTTATCACCAGTGTCCCTCATCATTCAGGCACTGATAAAAAGAAATGCAGGCTTTCACGCAAAAATACAAGAGCTGCACATGGTTTCATGACGATGCGTGAATTCATATTGGGCAAGCACAAGAAGAAGTTGTCTGTTTTTCTGTGCATATCTTGGTTGCATTTATTGTAATAAGACAATATCATCGGCTTCTTCTTCTACATGAACTCTCCATATCAACCACTTGTTAACCACTCTGTGTGGATTGTATGTGATCTGAGCCTAAGAGTGGTTATACGTTGTGCCAGTTATACGCATACAAGTAGGCCAGCACATCAGATTTCTGCGATGCTTTTTATTTACTAGGATAGCTTCCCTAGGTCCTACCTTATTCACCTTTTACGACTTGCCTTTAGGTCACAATGTTACTATTCTTTGCTTTCCTTGCGGTCCCGCACTACATGGACGAATATCATCAGCAATATCTAGGACATTATTCATAGTTGAAATAAAATGGTAGATATTGTGAGTGATTCAATTAATTTATCTTATTGCATGAAATGATTAAAATAAATCTGAATGATTACACATGACTGGTATTACTTGAATTATTTATTTCTGAAAGCGACTGTAGCAGAATGGTTAGTCCACTTGCTTCATATATATGTGGTTTTGGTTCAATCCCAAGATGAAGTGGGATTTTTATTGACTGAAAATGCTATTAGGTTGATCCAGCCTTAATTAGATACCAGAGAAATTAAGACATCGGGTAAAAAGTCGGTACAACATAAATTCTGAACTTCATCAAGAATTGGTTAATAAATCTGGCCAGCAATGGCGGAATGCGGGAGGGCTATTCAGAATCAGGACTGTTTGATTCCGGACACGACTTTGCTAGCACATTTCCACCATGTTTGGTCTGGTATTTTCCAGTTTCTTTTGCCGAGCTACTGTGTTAGTGCTTGAGCAACGCTGTGAGCTATGAATGTTACATGGAATGCTTTTCTCTGTGTCAACCGTGCGTTTGTTGTGGCTATTCATAAAATGGTGGACATCAGTTATGACTAACTGACCCAATCTGCCATATGCAGTGATATTGCATGTGCAGAAAGCTGGATTTTGTCGTGATTGATGTTTCCTTCGACATGAATTACAATTCAAGTGATGAACAGTTTTGTGTCGACACTTTAGCGATGGCCATATGCGTTTATGCGGTGCAGGTTGCTTTTTTTTGGGTACAGCTGTTTCATTCTGGAATTAGTTCACACAGGACACAGTTATTAACATTTTGTTTGATTTTGTTGGCACAAGAATGGAGCAATTATGGGGTGACTCGTTGCAGTGAAGTTGGAACCGTACATATGAACTATGGTTATTAGTTACTAAACTGACGTTATTGCACTCCAAGCAGACCCACAGGTGCTCAGTCTCCCCCAACAGACATTGAAAAGTATGCATACTGATGGTTCCTGTGGCTCACTGGTTAAACACACTCCTCACTCTGTCCCTCAGACATCCAGTTCTACCTGTACAATGGGTAACACCAAACTGCTTAAATAGGTGAATCGATTCAACATCTATTTTAGTGTCCTCATCCAACAGGCAGTCGCGAACAGACTGCAGAACATTCCCTTATCCATCTTCAACTCCCCAACAATCGATACTGTTGATGCAAGCCTGCTCGCTCTCTCATTGCCTCAAACACCTGCATGCCCAGGACAGTAGATCCACATAAGCCTCTGGAGGTTAGATGACAGCCAATCTACTGGAACCTGCCCTTTTGGATCTTGTCAAGCATCGACTGAGAGTCAGATACAACAACGGCCCAGGTAAGAAACAACAAATTAAATGGTTCTGCCACATAAGCAGATTACCAACAGACAGTACACCTCAAAGAGCAATGTTACTCTGATACTGCGGATGCAAAGCAAAACGCCGTCCATGCAAAATGTGGACCTCAGAGATAACAGAGGCTGGGAAAAGCTATGTTTATGAAGCGCATACAAGAGCCTGTTCTCGAAATCTCTTATTATCCTGATGCTGTGAGGCAAAGCAAGATTCGAGAAAAGAAAGAAAGAAGAAAGAAACACTCTGAAGTAAAGGATTCCTACATGATGTTGACCACACAAATCATAGGCCATTTTGTGAAAGAAAATACTGACTAACAATGTGTTTTTAATAAACCACATGGTATTCTTTTTCAGCGATCACTGGTCATGTGCTTAATTTACTGTGGACCACAAACTGGGCAGTCAGCTTCAAGTCTGTCAGGTTCCCCAAAGCTTAGTTTTCAGTTCGACTGGGTGTGGCCACATGTTGCTTCTCAGCTAACACAGAAGAGGACAGTCTTGCAGGATATGCTCTGGTGTCTGTTCCGCCTGCTGACACTGGCTGAGAGCTGTTTGACTTATTCCTAGTCTATATAAGTGTTTGCTGAGTCTGCAGTGTCTGGTGCGTAGTCGAAGTATAATTACCTGGTCTGTTCTGCTTAGGTCTTTGAGGGAGTCTTTTCAAACCACATGGTATGAAAACAGACTCTTTTTATTTACTAACCGATACTCTGCCAAAATTTGGAGGAGTTTTGTCCTACATGTCGTAGATGCCCATGAACTGAGTGCAACGTATTCACATTCTCAGCACAAAGCACTCAGATCACAAAGAGTGGTTAACTTAGTTGATAAGAACAAATGTCAGAAAGTAGAAGAGCAACCAACACAAAGCTAATACCAGATGCTGGTCTTATATCAAATTTAGACAATGTAATATATCATGGATATGTATTAGATAGGGTATGTAATAGGTACTTGTAGTAGCGGCTCGTAGTAATAGGTACTTGTAGTAGCGGCTCGTAGTAATAGGTACTTGTAGTAGCGGCTCGTAGTAATAGGTACTTGTAGTAGCGGCTCGTAGTAATAGGTACTTGTAGTAGCGGCTCGTAGTAATAGGTACTTGTAGTAGCGGCTCGTAGTAATAGGTACTTGTAGTAGCGGCTCGTAGTAATAGGTACTTGTAGTAGCGACTCGTAGTAATAGGTACTTGTAGTAGCGGCTCGTAGTAATAGGTACTTGTAGTAGCGGCTCGTAGTAATAGGTACTTGTAGTAGCGACTCGTAGTAATAGGTACTTGTAGTAGCGGCTCGTAGTAATAGGTACTTGTAGTAGCGGCTCGTAGTAATAGGTACTTGTAGTAGCGGCTCGTAGTAATAGGTACTTGTAGTAGCGGCTCGTAGTAATAGGTACTTGTAGTAGCGACTCGTAGTAATAGGTACTTGTAGTAGCGGCTCGTAGTAATAGGTACTTGTAGTAGCGGCTCGTAGTAATAGGTACTTGTAGTAGCGACTCGTAGTAATAGGTACTTGTAGTAGCGGCTCGTAGTAATAGGTACTTGTAGTAGCGGCTCGTAGTAATAGGTACTTGTAGTAGCGGCTCGTAGTAATAGGTACTTGTAGTAGCGACTCGTAGTAATAGGTACTTGTAGTAGCGGCTCGTAGTAATAGGTACTTGTAGTAGCGGCTCGTAGTAATAGGTACTTGTAGTAGCGGCTCGTAGTAATAGGTACTTGTAGTAGCGGCTCGTAGTAATAGGTACTTGTAGTAGCGGCTCGTAGTAATAGGTACTTGTAGTAGCGGCTCGTAGTAATAGGTACTTGTAGTAGCGGCTCGTAGTAATAGGTACTTGTAGTAGCGACTCGTAGTAATAGGTACTTGTAGTAGCGGCTCGTAGTAATAGGTACTTGTAGTAGGACTCGTAGTAAAGTACTTATGCGACTCGTAGTAATAGGTACTGTAGTAGCGTAGTATAGGTACTTGTAGTAGCGGCTCGTAGTAATAGGTACTTGTAGTAGCGACTCGTAGTAATAGGTACTTGTAGTAGCGACTCGTAGTAATAGGTACTTGTAGTAGCGACTCGTAGTAATAGGTACTTGTAGTAGCGACTCGTAGTAATAGGTACTTGTAGTAGCGGCTCGTAGTAATAGGTACTTGTAGTAGCGACTCGTAGTAATAGGTACTTGTAGTAGCGACTCGTAGTAATAGGTACTTGTAGTAGCGGCTCGTAGTAATAGGTACTTGTAGTAGCGGCTCGTAGTCATTTTTCTTGGTGGGGCCAGACACGAATTTTCGGAAAAATAATGGTTTTTGGAGTATTTACTATTATTTGTCTATTCCGGGAAGTTTCCACCCTTTCGATTATTGGTGGGGCCAGGCCCTACTGGCCCTTAATGATGAGCCACCCCTAGCTACTTGTGAATCCAAATTGAATAATCGTCAATTGCCATAATGTGTAATAGATTCCAGAGAATCAACAACATCAAATAGCTTGTCCTGAGCAGAACTTTGTCACCCCAACAATCCTTTGGAATTTCTCTCTCTCATAGGCCATATGTCCTGCCTCTGCAGCCGTCATGTTCAAAGGCTTGTAGTATACTGATGCACATCGTTTTCTGCTTTATACCTCTTCCCATTCCCAGGCTTGTCGTGACTCTTTACCATTCTCTCTACTCTTGCGCCTTCGTCGCCTCTGTAGCGAGGACGATGATTTTCTCGATAGAGCTCACGAGATGCTGGATTTATTTCGTAAGTGCTTATACCCGGATAAGGTGCTTGCATCTGCTATGCGGCGCATTCAGCAAATTTCTCGCCAGGAGACTCTCTCTAACCTGCATAGAACTTCCAATTCTGACAGGGTGAAACTTGTCTTAACTCTCATAGTTCCCTTGTGAGAAAAGTCTTATTCCGTCATCTCTCCATTCTTCAATCTGATCCTGAGACACGTTCAATCTTCCAACACTATTCTTTGGTGGCGTACAGACGGGACAGAAGTCCTAAGGATATGTTGGTTCACAGTCGTCTCAAGCCTAGTATCCAGAGTCATTTTGGCACCATCCAGTGTGGCCATCGGCGCTGCAACACGTGTGCTTATGTAATACAGACCAGCATTGTGTCTTTTTCAAAAGCCACGTTCGTTATTGAAGACAGTTTCACGTGCGAGTCCCGTAATATTATCTATGCCATTATCTGCAAGCGGTGCAACAAGGCCTATATTGGAGAAACCGGCAAGAGGCTCAGTGACCGATTCGCCCAACACTTGCACAATATACGCCAATGCACTGTGACCCCTGTAGCTACCCATTTCAATGATACTGGCCATTTAGGAGCTTGCGATGTCCAGGTCACAGCCATCCGATCATGTTCCTCTGATGATCGTAGTCGATTTGCTCTGGAGAACCGTTTTATTTCGTTATATGGTACCTTGCGGCCTCTTGGACTCAACGCATTACATTCCTATGCTTCTTAGTACTTTCTCATCTCATGCCTTGTAATCTATATGTGTATTTGCTTCATATAATTTATATTTTCACTTGATTGTATATTGTTTCTCTTCATCTAGTTTGTGTTGCACTCATTTCGTTATTCGTTTTTATTCCCAGTTCATTAGATACATTTGCATGTTTCCGTTATCGTCCATTTGTAAGTGTTCTCTATAATTCGTCACTCCTGTTGTGTCGTTTGCTTGATAAAGGTCGAAACGTTCCACACCTTTGGTCTCTATCCCATAAGCACACGTGTTGCAACGCCGACGGCCACACCGGACAGTACCAAAATGAGTCTGGATATTGGATTTAAGGCGACTGTGTACCAATCAATAAGAAGGTACGATACTTAGGGTAGAAGAAAACATGCTGAGAAAAATGACAGAATACATTGGCAAACTCTACGAAGATGACAGAATATAATAAAGGCCTTGTTATTAAAAAAAAGTCGAAACGTTGCTGTATTTTGTCATTGTTTTTTAATTTGTAAAACTACAGTACTTTGTGATTACGTGTTTTGCTTTTTTTCTATTACCATTTGGCTTAAAATCTAAATTGTTATCTGGCAACACTACAGATACTCAAACAAAATCAAAATGGCAGCCGATATGAAGATTTTCGTTTCCAGTTTCGCTGAAGTTCTCTGTTACCTTCTGTGCTTTTTAAATTTGTTTTCTAGCAGTATGTGTGCAACACCTTATAAGTTTTTCTCTACAAAAACCCCATATGCTTGGGTTCATCAATCATCAATTTCGGAAACTGTTGAGGACGAATTGTATTATCTCAAGGAACTGAAAGGAATGTCCTGCTCAGCAGTACACGCAAATGCTGTCATTCGTCATGGATCACGGTTTCCAGGCTTTGACGATGTACAGAGAATATCTAGTATACATGAACAACTTCTTACTGTAATGGAGCCAAATATAAATCCTGATCTATACAACTGGGTTAACAAATTTCCCAGTAACAACAACAAAGTTCTGTCACACGTAGGTGAACTTGAACAAGAAGTCTTAGGTAGACGAATTGCAAAAAAATTGTCAACTCTTTTTGCAGAAGAGGAACCGAGTAATTTCAGATTTATTGTGTCTAGTCAGGAAAGAACAAAACAGAGTGCTTCAGCTTTTTATGAAGGATTTTCCAGTGCAATATATGGAGCAGAAGAAAGTGATAATAACTTTGATTATGAAGTTAATGATGAGGTGATGCGATTTTTTGGTTTGTGTGCCAAATATGTCTTCAGTGTGGACAACAATAAAACTGCCTTCGATGAATATTATGCATTCCTATCAAACGAAAAGTTGATACAAATAAAAGAAAAAGTAGAGAAGAAACTAGATATCAAGGGAGATGTGCTTACAACAGGTAAGATAGACGATTTGACAAGTTATTGTAGCAGAATGTGAGTCATATCGTTAGATTTTTATATAGCAGAATATAAGGTATAATCTTAAATCTATAGTTGTCTTGACTTACTGATGATGTGAGAGCCATGATAGTGGTTAGGGCTCTAGCATAGGGGCATCTTTGCAGGATCAAATTGTCCAGTAGGTGTGGAATTTTTCTAGCTGCAAACTGCTGCAGATTTGAAAATGGATGTCTGCGAAAAATAATGAACATAAAATGGGATGAATTTGGGAGAGGGGATGAAATCAGAGATGTCTTTTCAACCAATAGTAAGAACTGTTCTAAGAAAGTGAGAGGATGGAGATATGTTGGACATTCTCTGACATTCTCTGAGAAGAAATGACCAAAAAATCACAAAGCAGGCACTGAAGTGGGAGGCAAAGGGTTAAAGAAAGAAAGGATACCCTGAAATCACAGAAATGAACTTTGCTGAAAGAGAGACGAGAAATGTCAGAATGAATTCCATATAAGAGATTGAATGAGTTGCCCAGGATTGAGCACTATAGTGAAATTGCTTGCAGGTCTTATGTAATATATCACGGTGCGAGAGGTATAGAAGTAAAAAAATAGCTGTAGGTCAACCCAGCCTCAATTGAGTATGAAAGAAACACTTGGAAATGAGGAGATAACTGGTGTTTTCTTGACCACATCACCCATCATTTGCATCCAAGAAAATATCTACCCAATTATTACTGTTTGCTTCAATAATATACCTTATGGTCTCAAAATGTATTTTAAACTGTATTTATCATTACTGATACTGTATTTTTCATTATTGATACTGTATTTATCATTACTTATACTGTATTTTTCATTATTGATACTGTATTTATGGTATGAAATTATTACGTATAGGAGAAATATATATAAAACAATTTAGTATATATATTTATATTGTATTCATTTACAGTGGGGAATTAGGACCAGTGAAGTTAATAAAAACAGTCACGAACCCATTTTCATGTAATGAGATACATCGAGGAGTACAGTGTATGTTAATATGATTTAGGGAGAGTCTTACTCCATCTGACAAAACTATGTTGTATAGAATTCATTTCATTTTGGGAAATGTGATATTTTCTTCTTTTACTGTTCTCTTATTTATTTGTGAGTTGCATCTTCCATCTTATGTGCATCATGTTTGTTTGCAAACGTTTTTGCTCGACTTTTTAATCATTCTTATTGTGATGTATAAGCGGTCTTTGCTAAGAACGGTTAGAACATTGTACTCCATTAGGGCAGGCGCATCTAAAATATTTGGCCTATACTTTTACCCAATTAAGGCTGGGTTGACATGACCATTACGGTTGGAGAAATATTCTACGCCCACTGGAATTGAAGAAGCGAGTTCACCAACAACTATGCTACTGCAGCTCTCATGTGCATCTTAAGTATTAAAATATATGTTGTACATGTTAAATTTATGTATTGTCACATTCACTTGAACACTGCTATCTCTAGAATATCGTTGTTCACTTAAACAAGGGAGCTGTTTTGTGCCGTGTTTCACAAGTGATGTATCACTACATCCGTCTTAAGCATGCATTTATTTAGCGTTTATTCTTCCCAGCTATTGGTTTTTCAGCTTCCTGCAAGGCAGTTGTTATCAGAGACATCTTTTCCTTGGGAAACATCTCTCCAGACTAGGGAGTCTTTTATGTTAGATGGAATTTGCATTTATTTTTACATGAATATTATGTTATACTATTTTGCGCTATTGTTACTAAACTGTCTTGCTTCTCCTGGAACAAGGGGCTGTAGCTGTTTCCCTCAACCAATTTCTGTATTGGGCTGCCTTCTTTAGTTCTGTTTTAGTCATGAGACTCTTAACTCTCTGGCCTCTCGTTTACTTTACTTTGCCTCAGTTATTCCATTTCCTTCCTCTCATCTTCCCTGTAGTTTTATTCAATTGCCTGTCTAGTTTTATTGTGTGGAATTGTTTCCTATCGGATTATTCATACCAATATCAGTTTTGTTCTTTAATCTCATTCTGCATTAGTACTGGCTTTGTTCTCTTCCACAAATCTATATTTATCACTTGTAATCCTCTTCAAATGCGTGGTGGAGACATCTGTTGGTGAGCATGTGCAGTTTTTGGTAGCATGCTTTAATCACTCATGTTTCAGAACCATAGTGCAGGACACATTATTGGCAGAGTTTCATCTATAACTTTAGGGAATACTGTACATACAATCATTCCCTTAGTAGTATGTCCAGGCTGAAAATTTCTAACATGTTCACACATTTGTCAATCAGTATTTCTACTCCCAACAAAGAAACATTCTCTGATGATGAACTTTTATAAGTCTTATACCCATGTCTATTAGTTTGGCCTGATTTCTCACACATTATTGGTTATTTACCACTGACTTTATACAATAGCAACACTGACTGGTATCTTTGGTTCACATTAGATTATGTAAGAAAAATGTTATTAACTGATTCACTACCAGGTTTCTTTTGCCTCTGGACGGAATTATTTTTAGTTTCAAAATATTGCACACATACTTTTGCTAAACTAAAATATTGTTTCTAAGTATGATTTAAAGCTTAACTTATTATATATGAAATTAAAGATAAATGAATGTACTTTCATAAAATATTTATTGTGTCCAAAAATATAATGTTGTGTTGACTATGCTTGAAAAATATTAGCATGTATTTTAAAAAACTAATTGAAATTGTGAGAACGAAAATCCAACTTTTCAAGGGCCTTGATGAACATTATGTGAAATAAATAAATCTAACTGCTATCTTTATATATGTAATCCATTTATGAATACACAAATGTTGATAAAATAGTGAAGGAGTGTATGGTTTATTAAATGTTCACAAAATAGCATCATGAACATTCATAAAAATCGCTAGTTTTTACGGTCACAGGGTATCCTAAAATGATTGATAAACTCCGCTTCAATTCGAATTCTAGCATAAACCATGCTGCTATGTATTCGTTATCGTTTACACATCATTTCTAAGTAGTTTCTGGTTAATATAAATATTCAATCGGAACAAAAAATAATAAAAACTCAACAAAATAGTAATTGTCTTTTGAGAGACGCTTGGTCCAGGCAGATAAGAAATAGTTACACTTGAGTGTTCCACGTGCGGAATCAGTTAATGCTAGTTATAATAAAATGTTCACTATCCACATGTGACACCAGGACAGACAGAATTTGTGCACTGCTCTTGTGTTCTTCGTGTGTTGAAGAAAAAAAAGATAACATAGCACACATGTTTGTTTACTGAAGTGCAATAATGATGGGCTGAATCAGTACTTCAAGTTGTGTTTGAAACTTTTTTTTAGTACATATAGATAACTATTGCTTCTGCTTTATCAATCTTAACAGTATGGGTTTTTTAAAAAAACATCTTTTAACTGCAACATTAAATCTAACCTCTCCTCCCTGTTGTCTAAGGAATAACCTTAAATGACCTAAAGATGAAGAATTAACTTCATTGCACTGGGTTTCCCCATATGACTCAGTCCCTCTCCACAGAAATGACACCCCACCTGCCGAGAGTATTGCACAAAGCTTCACCTCTGGCAATAATCCAAGGAGTCTCTGGAACAAAAATGCACTTGTGAACAAAACATGTTCCAGGTTCCAACCCAGGACCTTCGAAACTCAAGGTTAACGTCTTAGCCACAGATACCACAGAGCTATCTATGTTAGGTTTCCAAAGCATACAGTATTCTAACCAATGAAATTGGTTATTGGTTACTAAACTGACGTCATTGCACTCAGGGCAGACCCATAGGTGCTCAGTCTCCCCAACAGATATCGAAGAGTATGCATACTGATAGGTTGTAAATGAGATGAAATTTCACGGGATTGGCATCTTGGGATTATGTGAAACTAGGTGGAATGGTGCAGGCAAACAACGTCTAAACACAGGAGAAACAATGCTGTTCTCAGGCCATATGGAAGAAAATGCCCCCATAGTGAAGGAGTGGCTTTAATGCTATCTAAAGAAGCGGAGACTGCACTAATAAAGTGGGAAGCAGTGAGTCCTAGGATAATCACAGCAACATTCAGAACCACCAAAAAGAAAGTATTCTTGAATGTGACCCAGTGTTATGCACCTACCAATGATAAAGAGGAAAAAGTAAAAGAGGAATTTTACATAAAACTTCAAAATACTATAGGTAATCAGAGAAATGGGAACATCAAAATTCTGATGGGTGACCTCAATGCCAAAATAGGTTCGGACAACATAGGCTACGAGGAGATCATGGGGAAACACGGACTAGGAATAATGAACGAAAATGGAGAACTATTCACTAATTTCTGTGCAGCGAATCAATACATCATAGGTGGAAGTGTCTTTCCACATAAAAGAATACATAAAGCAACCTGGGTATCACCAGATCACAGAACAGAAAATCAAATTGACCACATATGCATAAACAAGAAATTCAGGTCATCTCTACAAGATGTAAGGGTCCTAAGGGGGCAGATGTAGATTCGGATCACCATTTGCTGATAAGTAAAATTAAACTGAAGCTTAAGCGATACATAACATCCCATGAACATAGACACCAATATAATGTAGGATACCTCAGAAGTCAAGAAACAAAGGAACAGTTCACGGTCACAGTCTCTAATAAGTATGAGGTGTTGCGGCAATTAGAAGATGAGGTGAGTGCGGAAGAATGCTGGCAGCAAGCCAAAAATATTTGGAATGAAACATGCACAGAGGTATTAGGAAAGAAGGAGCGGAATCATAAGGCATGGATAACTCCAGAAACTCTCAAGGAAATAGAAGAAAGGAAAAAGAGGAAAGCAGATTTAAATAATAGCAAAACTAGAACTGCCAAAGCCATAGCCCATGAAAAGTACACAGAAGCTAGCAAGAAAGTGAAGAAACAAATAAAGTTAGATAAAAGACAATACGTAGAAGATCTAGCAAGAGAAGCAGAGGTAGCTGCAGGAAAAGGAAACCTTAGGGATCTTTACAATATCACTAGAAAGCTAGCAGGAAAATACAGACCATCAAATGGGTTGATCAAAAATAGTAGTGGGAAACTATCACTAATGTTAGAGACCAAATGGAAAGATGGATGGAATACTTCAAGGAACTCCTGAACAGACCAGCACCTACAAACCCCAGATATCCAACCGGCAGAAATTGACTTGGACATCAACTGTGAGAAACCATCCAAGGAGGAGATTAGTAAAGCCATTAAACTTTTAAAAGATGGAAAAGCGGCCGGTCCAGATGGTATTCCAGCAGAGGCGGTTAAAGCCAACATAAACACATCCACAGAAATACTGTATAAATTATTTAGCAGAATCTGGGAGACCGAAGAAATACCAGCAAACTGGAGAGAAGGATACCTGGTGAAGCTACCAAAGAAAGGGACCTTCAGAAGTGTGAAAACTATAGGGGAATAATGCTGTTGTCAGTACCTGAGAAAATACTAAGCAGAGTCATCCTGGAGAGACTCAGAGATACCATCGATATAAAGCTAAGAGATGAACAGGCAGGCTTCCGACCAAATAGATCCTGTGCTGACCAGATAGCCACATTACGTATAATAATAGAGCAAAGTATTGAATGGAAATCCCCACTTTATATCGGATTTGTTGATTATGAGAAGGCTTTTGACAGTATTGATAGGGGAAACCCTTTGGAAATTAATGAGGCATTATGGAATCCACAGAAAATTATTAACCTAATAAAAGCAACATATACATATATGAAATGTAGAGTTCTTCATGAAGGTAAACTAACAGATACTTTCAGAATAGAAACAGGAGTGCGTCAGGGATGTCTTCTATCACCTTTGTTGTTCTTACTGACAAATAGACTGGATTATGAAGACCACAGTAACTAACACCAGAAATGGAATCCAATGGACTCTGACAGAGCAACTAGATGATCTGGACTTCGCTGATGATATAGCCCTTCTGTCACATACACGAAATCAGATGCAGGATAAGCTCAACACATTGAATCAAAGGTCCCAGCAACTAGGGCTGAACATTCATAAGGGAAAGACAAAGATATTGAGAATTAACCAAGCAACGACAACTCGATCTCCCTGGGGAAATCCCACTTCAAGAGGTAGAATCATACACATATTTGGGCAGCAACGTAGACAAAGAGGGTGGAACAGATAGAGATGTTAAAATAAGAATACAGAAGGCAAGAGGAGCTTTCATTGCACTGGGAAACATTTGGAAGTCCAAAGAAATCAAATCTAGAACAAAAATTCGGATATTTAACTCTAATGTTAAAGCAGTTCTACTGTATGGGTCAGAAACATGGAGAACAACTAAAACAATAGCGCATAAATTGCAAACATTCATCAACTGGTGTCTGCGCAGAATAGAGGGAATAAGATGGTATGATAGGGTCACAAATGAGGAACTTATGGAGAGAACAAGACAGATTCCAGTGAGCGAACAGGTTAAAAAAAGAAGCTGGCGCTGGATAGGACACACTTTGCGAAAACCTGAGGGAATATAACAAGAAGGGTCCTTGCCTGGAACCCGCAGGGACAGCGAAAGAAGGGAGGCCGAGAAATACATGGAGACGAGATTTGGAGGCAGAGATCAACAATATAAAGAAGAGCTGGAGGGAGCTGCAGGAGATAGCTAGAGATAGGAAGACTTGGCATGAGTTGGTTGAGGGCCTATGCCCCAACCCGGGGTAAAAGGCAAAGAGAGAGAGAGAGAGATGCATACTGATGGTTCCTGTGCCTCGCTATGGTTTTTTCGATCCAGAAGCACTTGAGCTTTCAGCTCTTCGGCTCGGTGCCATGGACATCGTAATCCTTCAGTTCAGTGCCATGAACACCGTAAATCTGAAGAACCTGTGGCTTCTCTTCCAGCCCGCGGAATTGAACCCGCACTCGCGAGGCTTGTCACACTGTCGTCCAGCGCGCTACGAACACGCTGGACAGATGGGCATGGCTCGCAGGTTAAACACACTTCTCACTCTGCCCCTCAGGCCTCCAGTTCTACTTGTACAACGGGCAACTCCAAACTGCCTAAATCGCTGGATCAATTCAACACATATTTTAGTGTCCTCATCCAACATACAGTCGCGAAGAGACCGAAGAACATCCTCCTTATCCATCTTCAACTCCCCAACAATCGATACTGTTGATGCAAGCCTGTCCGCTCTCTCATTACCATAAACACCTGCATGTCCAGGACAGTATATCCATGTAAGCCTCTGGAGGTTAGAAACTTCTAATGAAAGACGTGAAGAAATAACCGTAGAATATCCTAAGTATAAGCACAAGATGAAATAGCTTACAACTAGTGCTAGAAAAGAACATCAACTCTTGGAGCTCTAACAGAAGTAGGGGAAATAGTCAATACCAAATAAGGGCTGTATTGTCTATATATATATATATATATATATATTCCTCTCATACCGTTATATGTTACATAGGGCATGAGTAATAAAGTCTCCATACTGTTCTGTCCTGGGAAACTTGCTCAATCTCTTCCACGAAATTGAGTCTGATATTTTTCGCCTCTTTCAGCAAAGTTTGTTTCCCTAGGGCTTCCTTTCTTTCTTTAACCCTTTGCCTTTCACTTCAATACCTGCTTTATTATTCTTTGGTCATTTCTCCTCAAGGTGTGCCCAACATATCTTCATCTTTTCCTTCTTATAATGGTTGTTACTAGTGGTTGACCAGACATTTCTTTGATTTCATCACTTCTCCTGAATTCGTTCCATTTTATGTTATTATTTTTCACAAACATCTATTTTCAAATGCATTCAACTTGCTTTCTATATCTTTAGTCATTTTCCAACTCTCGCTGGCATATGTTAGGATTGATACAACATTTGAATTGAAAATTCGTAATTTAATTTAAAAAGCTATATAACTTGCAGTTCCATATTTTATTTAGACTTTTAAAAGCTGATGTTGCTTTGCCAATTCATAGCATAATTAAATTGCTACTCCAATAGGTGAACTGCTCTAGTTTTTATCATTTTAGATTCCAGTGTGATATCTCCATTACTTGCCATAGATGTCTTTATTATATTTGTCTTTTCATAGCTTATCTGCAGTCCAACTTTTGATGCTATAGATGACAAGTTGTCTGTTTTTCTTGCATATCTTGGTTGTTTCTACTTAACAAGGCAATATCATCTGCAAAATCCAAATCATGCAGTTGAATATTTTCTACCCAATCGATGCCAGTTTCGCCCCTACAACATTTTCGCATCACCCAGTCAATGGCCACTCCAAACAATAGCGGAGATAGAATATAACCTTGCTTTACTCCGGTTTTGACCATAAACCAGTCATTTTGACTATCATCAGTGTGAACTGCACACTGTGAACCATCATAGAGGCTCTTGATAATGTTTATTATTTTAGCTGGTATTCCATAACATCTCAGAATATTCCACAGGAAGGTTCTATGTAGACTATCAAAAGCCTTTTTAAAATCAATGAAATTGAGTATAAGTGGTTGTTACTTCTCATTATGTTCCTCCAAAATTAGTCGTAGGATAATTATTTGGTCTAAGCAGGTTCTCCCAGTTCTAAAACCAGTTTGTTCTTCTCTCAGCGTTGTATTCACTGCTCCTTTAATTCTATTGAGAATAATTTTGCAACAAGTCTTGGTCATTACTCATAATAGGATTTAGTAGCAATAATTTAGTTCCAGAAAAGACAGTTGCCATCAGCATAAGAAAGAAAGTTGAGACAGAACCTTGCTTGAATTACATTGAGAAACAAAGAATGAAGTGATTCGCCCACTTAATCAGAATGCAACTAAACTCCATTGTATACAGAGTCTTCTACAACAGAGTGATATGACCATTATCATTGCACTTCGATGAGTAACCATATGTGCTCTGATATTGTTCTTACACAGGAAGATCTCAGTGACAGTGCACATACTCAGTCACAGGGTCCCCGATGTAATTTAGTAGATGGTGAAAATATTTTGTAGTAATTTTATTTTTTATTTCTAATGAATTTTGCCATGCAGCGACTTTCCAGCCTGTGCTTCTAGATTTAGAATTGTGAAGGGTTCTTTTACATGCTCAACTTGAATAAGGGACCTACTTTGTATCATCCTTCTTCAATAGGACTAGAAACTCGATCTCACCTACGTTGAGATCAGGGATCTCTGGGAGAATATCCCAACAAAACATCAGCAAAGGAGGCCAGAGGAAGACCATGAAAAAGATGAATAAATGGCATAGCAGAGAATCTTGTCAAAAAGCGAAAATGACTATCATCCAAGCCACTAGAGCAGAAAACTACAACACTGGGCAACAACCCGGTAACAGTGTGATGACAAGAAGTAGTGTCAATAGTTTCCCATTCCGTTTTTCTTCATCCAGCTTAAAATATCATTTTACGAACATTTAATGCAATCTGCGGCCACTTCCTTCCTACAAAGTCTTAGCTCAGTGTCTTCATATTGCTTCTACATATCTTTGAATGTGAAATATATATTTTTACTTGTCTTTGTAGCAAATGTTCGAATGATATACATGACATGTGGTTATGAAACTTCAATATACGGTTCATCCCCATGGTGTTCACTATTGGATGAGGCTGATATGGAGATCCTTGAGTATCTAGGAGACTTGAAGGTATGTGTCAGGAACTTACATTTTCAACATAAAAAATTATGCAAAACTGGTTAGGCACCGTCTTGCATTGAGTGTTGTAAAGAAAACCAAAAATAAAGATCATGTTTTAATACCTTGCAGTAGGGATAGCAGATAGGGATAGCAGTAGGGACTTCCGGTTCAAGTTGGCGAACGCCAAAGTGTTGTTTTTGTGCGGTGCCAATATTTCGTCTAAGATGGATGGTTAATTTCATATGCAGATAGCTATGCAAAGTGAATAGGAAGTCCATTCATTGAGGATCTTCGCCGGTGCTACGGAGTTCCGTGCATCTGTGCTGAAATTTTCCTCAGTGTGTGTTTTTTTTGCGTGTGGTGACGGTTTGTTTTGGTTTTCGATCAGTTCAAGATGGCTGACGTCGATTACAATAACGTTACAAAGAAGAATTGTAAACCAACAAAGAACCGTGTCGTTAGTCGCCACACGCTGATGGACATACTGAGGGAGAGATCGGAGCACTTATGGACTAATTTGTTCGACGTGCAGTGATGATGATCCGACGACTAAACTAAGGGATAGCAGAGTTTA
The DNA here is from genome assembly GCA_020796225.1 of Arion vulgaris. NCBI lineage: Eukaryota > Metazoa > Mollusca > Gastropoda > Stylommatophora > Arionidae > Arion > Arion vulgaris. The sequence goes on from CM036767.1 coordinate 583,953, forward strand.
TAACACACTGTGCTAGTGACCACATGCCAGGGAATTTCTGGGGTATCGAGGCCGACTTGGACGCAAAGTTCTTGGTGTGCACATGGTTGGACTACAGGAAACCCTGAACTTGTTTAGAGACTTGTTCATGTTGAGAGGAGCACCACATATTCAGATTCATAATCGTTTCATATTGTTCTTTCATTTCTATGCCAACATCAATTTATGAAAATGTGTTTTTGTTAGCAGTTTTATTAACACCTTCTTCTTCTTCACCCCTAGGGAGGCATAGGTCTGCAACCAAGGTTTTTTAAGCCCTCCTATCCAAGATAATCTTTTCCAGATCTCTCCATTCTCTTGCATTTCTCCTCCAAGTGTTCCTGTGTCTTCCCTTGCCTCTATTACCCTGGGGTTCCTAGGAGAGTGTGACTCGAGATGCTGCCAGCAGGTTTCCTTAGTGTTTGTCGTATCCATCGTCACCTTCTGACCCTTATCTCTCACTCCACCTGCCGTTGTCCCGCTCTATCCCATAGTTCCCTGTTTGTGATCCTGTCATACCATCGCAGATGGAGTACCCTGTGCAGGCATTTATTGATGAGTGTCTGAAACTTTTGGTGTTCCCCTTAGTTGTTCTCCATGTCTCCGCTCCATACAGGACAACCTTGACATTTCAGTTAAATATCATCTTAGTTTTATTCCTGATCATTCTTGAACTCCATATGTTCTTCAGAATGGCAAAGGCTGATCTTGCCTTTTGTATTCTAACCCTAAAATCTTCATCTGAGCCACCTTGAATGTTGATAACACTTCCCAGATATGTAAATGTGTCCACCTCCTTTAATTGTGATCCTCTCAGTATGATCGGGTCTCTAGAATGAGGATTTAATCTCATGATCTTTGTTTTTCCCCATGAATAGTCAGACCCAGTTGTTGTGAGATTGTTTCCAGTTTAGTTGTTTTCTCTTGCATCTGTTGATGGCTGTAAGAGAGGAGTGCTAGATCATCTGCAAAATCTAAATCCTTCAATTGACTTATCATGGTCCATTGTATTCCATTTCTCCTTCTGGCTGTTGTTGATCTCATTTATCTACACCTCCATAATGTATAATTGTCCTTTTATTGTTATGCCTATTAAAAATACAGATGTATACCATTATGGTTTTGGTTAATTCAGTTTTCTACATTTATTTCAGCATTACTACAAAAATGGCTTTGGATATCCCATCACATGGCAACAGAGCTGTCCTTTAGTATCTGAGATTTTCTCAACTATGGATGAAACAATTATGGATATAGAGAATGCAGAGGAGGATGGAGGAGTGGAAGGGTAATTGTTGACATTTGCTTTCATATTATACATCTTTAAAGGGTGTTGCTAGCAAAGTTGATAACATGTCTCACTAGTTTGACATCATCATCAAGGTGCGTATCCTTTATAGGACGTTGCTCTCTTTGCAGCGCATCTGAAATTCACTCTGTCTAGTCAGTTCACCCACTTCGTCGATGGTTATATTCATGGTTTCTTTAATATCTTGTAGCCATCTTCTTCTTGGTCTGCCTCTGCGTCCTGGGACCCTGCTCTCTAATATTGTTCTTTCCAGGCCATCGTGACGCTTAATATGACGCTTAGTATCTAATTTTGACATACCATGCTAATTTGACTGATTCATGCTAATTTGTACTGTGCGTCAACGCCAATTACAAGTACAATAAAATTACAAGTACCTCAGATGTCAAAGTAAGGCTTCCTAAATGGCAAGGGCACTGATCATACGGAAAGCTAGCCTTCACTCAAAAAATCAGTCGGAATGTCATATTGGTCCTCCTGAATTCATAACAGGCGAATAAATAAAAATACCTCAATCGTAAAAGTCTGTGACAGTCTGATTTCAAGAAAGTTTGATTTTTAGAACCTTGCCTGACTGCGGTAAAATGGAATACAATAAAGTATGACAATAAGCACAGTAGGGAGTTTGATTTAGACAAGAATATTAGATAATCAAGCAAACTGACATATTGCTCAAAGGGTCATCATGGGATTAGCAAGACACTTTTGTGGATATACTGTCATGTACATGATGGTGTTCCAGGTAATGGGAGAACAGACAGACTTGCACATAAACACCAGATGATGGGCTGTTGGAGATGGATAATAAGGATATGCTTGGGTTTTGCTCAGAAAATGCAAGTTGAATGAGAACACTGTAATTGTTGAAGTTTGGAAAAGTTGGAAATTTTGCCTTGTAGAAATAGGACTGTTCATGTTTTATTGTTTCCAAATGAAGTAAGCCTTCATGCAAAAATCAGTCTTATGCGCCATGACTTTGCCCTGAATTTATAGCAGGCTAACCACAAAAAGAAAGTTTCAATATTTATTGTCCTAAAAATGTAAGAAAACATGAGATTAAATCTGCAATGACTTCTAGCAGATTGTGTAAGAAAACATGAGATTAAATCTGCAATGACTTCTAGCAGATTGTGTAAGAAAACATGAGATTAAATCTGCAATGACTTCTAGCAGATTGTGTAAGAAAACATGAGATTAAATCTGCAATGACTTCTAGCAGATTGTGTAAGAAAACATGAGATTAAATCTACAGTGACTTCTAGCAGATTGTGGCTAATGTTGTGTTGTGGTGTGTTGATAGACTGGTGAAAGTAAGCACTAAAAAGGAACAATCCTGTCAAAAAATCTCATTCAGGGAAGGAAAAAACAATTTTTCTAAGTGAAATATAAATGTATTTGGAGTTGTAGAACAGGAAGAAATTACCAGCAGACCCTTCATCTTAAAGTTAGACAGAAGCCAACAATTCAGTCTTTAGGCTCTGCACAAGACCTGTAGATTACAAACCCATCTCCACAAAATGAAAGCCTCTTAAACTGTGCAGTGCACATGCCAAAAGGGTTTCCAGACTCTCAGTCACATTCTGCAAACAAGGCCCCATAAGACTACTTTGAAGGAGAAATTGTGGGCACCTGCGAGGACCTCCTTCTGACAACTGAATTCATGGAGGCAACTCATCTCGCTGTTTATACCTCAGCATAGGAAACAAATCACAGAAGAAGAAATATAATATATGTGTATGATAACAATGTGTACACATTTTTCAATTAAAATTATAGTATATTAATAACATACACTCATTTGTTTTATTGTTATCGACATTTGTCTAATTCAGCTGCTCTCAGAATGGTTAAGGGTTGACTCAACCAATTTATTTTGGCATTCTGGGCACACCCATAGGTTCTTAGTCTCAATTGATGCTCGTCCATCACGGGTGATGATTGACTACCATTTTTCATCCACAGGAATATAGTTGCATTATGTTTGTCTATGTGTGAGTAGATGACTAGTGAGCCCGATGCGGGCTTGAAATGTTCTTTTACAATGTGGACAAGGAATACTTGCACTTGTGGGGAGTTTTACTGCCTTTCTAGTTTGATGTCTCTGTTCCATTCATGCAGTTCTACCTGCCTTGCAGGCCGAAGAACCGTGTTAAAGAAGTGTCTTCCAGGCTGATGTGTCTTGAGCAACATTCTCCCAGTTGTCGACATCTATGCCAAAAGATTTCATCAAGTTCCATTTAATGTGTCTTTGAATCGCTTTTTTTGACCACCCAGGGAGCTCACCATACAAGTCTTTTTGATATTCTGCATTCCGGCAATCAAGCCACATGTCTGGGACTGCATCAAGATTGTATATATGCTGGGGAGAGCAGCTCTTTTTAGGACCTCTGTGTCTGAGATCATATCCTGCCATTTGATGTGCATTATTTTTCTGATGAAGACTGTGAAAGTGGTTTAGTAGTCTCTATTAGTAGATGCTGAAGTGTATGTATAAAAAGAAAAGGAACCTTTTTTCATACCATTGTATATTTGGGTAATACAGTGTTAGGTTTGTATATTTTCATTAACTGTTGACACACAATGGGTGATGTTGTCAACATTACGCCAGCCACCTTTACTTCCCAGTGCTTTTCCTGGTACCCAATTGAAACTGGGTCGACCTAAGAGCCGTTACGGTTCAAAAAATATTCCTCATCCGCTGTGGAATTGAACCCGGACTAGTAACCAAAGAAGCGAGAGTTGACTAATGGATATGCCCCCACTGTGTATGCATCTCCTGGTGTATGTATATTGATGCTTGTTAAATCTCCTTTGTTGCACACTTGTCCTTTCTGTACAGACTAAGAAAAAAAATTGGCATCCAAAATGTGCTCTATCAAAGCAAAAAGGAAGATATGCATGCACTAGTAATAATTAGATGCTAGAATTTAATCAGACATTGGTCTACAAGATGTGTTCTGTGTCTGGCCCTGCAGAAGGCTGTGGTAAGAGAAGGATATACTTGACAAATGATAGTCACAGACTGAGCAAAGAAAAGATTAGTATGTTCCTGTTCTACAAGGCTCTGGAATTTGTGATGATCACTGAATGTGTCAGTTAATAAAGCGAGGGTTGTTGATGGTCAAGTTCAACGAGAGTTGTCGATAGTCAAGTTTAGAACATGCTGTGCTAGTAACTAGGTGCCATGGAAATTCTTATGTTCGAGGCCAGCTTAGGCCAAAAATTCTTGGTGTGCATGCTGTACACTATTGAACTACAGGAAACACTGATCCTTTACGTAGACATCTAAATTACAAGTACTTCGGAGTTCTGAGTAAGACTCACCTAAATGGCCAGGGACACTGGTGATAATGAAAGCAAAATCAGTCGCAAGGTGTCATATTAGGAACCATTACTACACCTGAATTGTTAGCTGGAAAACTAATACAAAAGTTAATGAATACTTGCACAAACAGAAGAAATTATTTCTATCTTACCGCTAAATTTCTGTCTATAAAATACATCATCTGACAGTAACTTATAAATACCTTAGATGAAATACAACATCTGACAGTAACTTATAAATACCTTAGATGAAATACAAAATCTGACAGTAACTTATAAATACCTTAGATGAAATACATCATCTGACAGTAACTTATAAATACCTTAGATGAAATACATCATCTGACAGTAACTTATAAATACCTTAGATGAAATACATCATCTGACAGTAACTTATAAATACCTTAGATGAAATACAACATCTGCCAGTAACTTATAAATACCTTAGATGAAATAAAACATCTGACAGTAACTTATAAATACCTTAGACGAAATACAACATCTGACAGTAACTTATAAATACCTTAGATGAAATACAACATCTGAGCACAATTTTGTGTTACCAAATGTTACCAAAATACAATATTATAATCATAATTAATTGTTACTAAAAAAGCAGGTGTTACTAATCTATTTGTAATTCACCTTCAATTTATCTGTTGCCAGGTTTCTTGTGGGCCAGTTTGCCTTTGGTCATGCTGAAACATTAGGACCACTGTATTCAGCTCTCGGCCTCTTTAATGACTCGGAGCCTCTAAAATCTGACAATTATGACAATCATAAGCATCGCCTGTTTCGAACCAGTCAAATTCTACCATTTTCTGCCAACATTATGTTCATTTTGTATGAATGCGTTCCAGACGAATTTGGGGAAGATGAGGAAATCGAGGAAGCTGATTATTATTTAAAGCTGCTTGTGAATGAAGAGCCTAAACTTATCCCTGGTTGTGAAGAGTTGCACTGCCCATACCATGTAGTAAGGGAACGCTATCGTGAACTAATTGATTTTTGTGACTTTAAGAATATTTGCAAGCGGCCAGAAGTGAAAGAAGAGCTTTGATAAGATATGTCAGTATATGACATGTATCGTCTAATAATAGACTACCAGCATTTGTTGTCCGAAACAAAACCATACCTTTTTGTTCAAACACCACAGGAGAAAAGTTTTTGTATTGAAGTTTTGCCATGATGTTTACATTGCTAAAGATTTTGTAATGTTCCAGGAGTTAGTGGACACTTACTTAGATAATGTAGCATAGAAGTCAGCAGACATATTTTACCAACAAGCAGAGTCTAATACAATTAACTTGATATTTTTTAAAACTTTTCCAGCACATTTTTCTGGTATTCATATTTCACAATTTTTATATTACATACAGTATTTTCCTACTGTTTCTCCCGATTTGGAGCATGTTATTTACTTAGTTCATAATCAGTTCAGAATTTTAGTTTATTAGACATATCTTATTCTCATACAACATACTCAGAGATTCATTATAAACTGTGATGTTATCTGATAATTGTTTGCTCACATATTGTTTCAAAATTATATGTGCATATTGTGGTATAGTCTGTCCATTAATTCGTGAGCACGTTTGAAATTGATTTGCTCGAAAACTACCAGTTGGATCTCAGTGATTTTTGCATGCAACCTTAGAATATCCATGACGCTAAAATAAAGCTAACCAGTAGTCCATAGATGCTACGGATTTTGCACATCGGCGAATTCCTTTGATCTTTTATGACAATTGCAAATACGGGGCTCAAATTTTAGATTTTACAGTATCCCTAGAATTTGTCCATGTCAATTCTATTCATAGGTGTATCTCCATATTAACTCGATAGGTCAAGTAATTAAGTGTGTTGCCCTTTATGTGCAATCATGAACTTGGATACAATATGCAACAGTTAGTCCTCCCTTTCGGTCACCATTAGACCCCAGGGTGTCTTAACTTCACCACAAATTGTATGATGGTAGACGCATTTGGATATGGAAATGTATACGTTGCTATTTCTCAGTCTGTAATCAAAATATGATTTGTATCATCCCGAATCTGACGACTCCATGAGGTTGATAATTGTTACTGGCTGGACAAATTGTAATCCATCTCGGTGCCAGTACTCGTCTTCCTCTCGGAGCACATGTTCAACACACTTCTTCCAGAACTGCATGTCTATCATTGAGAGGACTCACGTGTCAGAACTTCAACATCACACATTTTAAACGTCCTGTTCTGTTCGGCAACTTGCCCTTTTACTTTAGCCCAGACAAGCTCTATCGGATTGAGGTGAGCATGATATGGAGGTAGTCGCAAAGACGTGTGGCCGTATTCCGCAATGATTTTGTCAATATGAAACACCGTTGTCTTATTTGTCATCCTCACCAGGTGCAACAACTCGGGTTTCAAATATGTATCATCGAAGCTGACATTTTCCTTAGCAAGCCAAGTCCTAATTTGATCTTTTGTATTTGATGCAGTTGGTACTTTGTCTTCCACTGATACTGCGTTGTGATAGGATGCATTATCCATTACCAAGCATGATGGTCTGTTTAGAATTGGAAGTAGATCTTTCTCCATCCAGTGCCTGAAAATATGTCCATTCATTTCTGTGTGGTAGTCCCTACCGTCGGTACTTTTGATTGGAAAATAAGTCCAGCGTCATGGACAAGACCTTCTTCACTACTTCCTGTATGTGTTAGTATAATACGCTGGCCTTTGCTGCTTGGTATTTTTTTTTCTGTTCACCATCTACTGATTGCCATTCTTTAGCATTGGTGTGGTGAGCATTGACCCAGGATTCGTCCAAATATACAATATCATAGCCTTGCCTCCGCCGCTCACGGATCTGCCTCAGGTATTTACTTCAGGCAGCAATTAAATGTGGCTTTTCACAAATAATATTCCTGCCGCCTATAGTTTTTCTGAAGGTGAAGCCGGCGGCTCTTACAATTTTTCATAGAGTACTTTTAGAAATGTCTATGCTGCAATCTGATTGGAGTTTTAATTTCAGTTTCCTGAGAGTAACAAGTTGATTTGTCGGAAACATTTTCAAGAGCTCCCGTCTTATGACATCTATGTCAAAGTCGTCAATTGTTCTTTTCCTTCCTTGCTTGACATTAGTGCACTTTGTGTCCTGTTTAATCCATCGGGAAAAGGATTCTCTATTCAGACCAAGCGCCAGTTGCGTTCGTTTCTCAGGGTTATGAATATCGCAATATAGATGACCTCTCTTAGATTCCCTACGGAAGTGTTGGTATAGTAAAACTGTAACCTTCTGCATTGTTATAAATGTGCACTTCAGACTCATTATGAATGTGATATCAATGTCAGTTTTGATAAGCCAACAAATATGATACAATAGCTTCATACAAATAGCGAGATACGCCTATAACTATACAACGGTATCCCAATTATAACGTCATATGCTTTCCGCTTTCAAAGTCGACTGGGTTAGGTGCACGGATTTCGTGAAATTGTTGTATACTCACGATATTTCTATGTTACCATAATGTATTTTTAGAACAACGCGTCTGTGTACCGTAGATCTGTTACTATTGTGTACAATCCGGTGAGGTTGATTTTAATATAACCTGAAGAAGAAATATTTCAAACTACATCAAATTTTCTTGGAAAAAAATATTTCTCTAGCGTCATGGATATTCTAAGGCTGCTTGCAAAAATCACTGAGATCCAACAGGTAGTTTTCGAGAAAATCAATTTCAAACGTGCTCACGAATTAATGGACAGACTATAGTAGTTCATCTCTCCACAAGATTATCATCATCAGGTGGTATGACAAGATAACCAACTCTGAAGTCTTGCTATGTGAAACTTACCTTCCATCATGGGCATGCTCAGTAGTAGAATTCATCGCCCGCTGTGAATTCAGGCGGTAGTTATAATGCTTGGTATTGCACTTCTGATTTTTGCGTGAGGCCTGCTTACACCATTTGACTGGTATCCCTCGCCATGAGGTGGAACTTCGCTAACTTCAGCGGTATCGTAGAAGACTAAGATGGCTAGAGCATGTAAGAAGAATGGACAATGGCCACATACCACTGTCTATACCACTGTCTGAAAAGTTCTGTGAACTTTTGCAAGGGACGAGGCATCAAGACAGTCCACTGCTCGGATATAAGGATGTCTGCAAAATCTCAATGTAAAACGTTTTTATTTGATCCCAGAAAATGGGAAACACTAGTGATGACCGAGTTATTTGGAAAACAACATTATGCAGAATCATTTGACAAGAGACTTAGGGATGCGCTGAAAGTCAGGAGAGACAAGGGAAAACTCATGTAAAACATTTGCCAATTAACCAATGTTCACCACTTGCTGTCTGTAAAGATGAAAAGGCCATTTCACTTCTACTGTGAAATAGAAAGTGACTAGAATTTCTTCTGCAGTAGAATTGTCAGTTCTGTCATATAAATTGAAAGACTGAAGAATGTTGAAGAAATATGTTATCTAACTGTTCATTCTCCATCATGTCTGTACAGAATATAACAATTGTTTATGACCAAATCAAGTATTAAACAATGAATGTCACTTAGGGCACAATTTTATAAAGCATGAGAAATATGGCTATCAGAGGGCACTGTCATGGAACAAAATGACATTCTTAACACATTGAGCCTTTTCTAACGGATGAGTTTCAGAATTGGGAATCTCTGACGCTGATCATATTGAGAAAATTGGGTGTCAATATTGATACAGCCTGAAAAGAATGGCATACCAAATATGCAAAACAAAAAAGATGAATTATTCAACATTGAACTGGTGTGTTGGACTGCTGGATTTGTTGAGGCTGGGATTGGAGCACCGATTGTCCGGAGTGCTATGATGATAGTCCTCATGGAAGGCTCCTTATAGAATATTTATTTACCACAAGACCGGATGAAAATCGACTAGAAGTAATAAGTTCTTCTCCATTTGTTTTTTTTTAAATAGGATCTTGCCTTAGCATTTGTACAGGTGGGCACAATATTTTCCTTCTACCCAAAGGGAGAGCATGCTTCTCGCAAGGATTTTTGTATGATCTCGTACCAAATGGTATATAGTTTAGCCTACAGTGGCTTATTTGGCATTAACCAACTCTGCATTTGCTTTAGCAGGGAGTGCCATGTGCACATACAGAATGTGACTTGTTGTACAGAAGCTATATAGTTGTTCAGTCCACTTCGCCTTTCTAATGAAGATCTGACTTGCCAACCTGTACTCCCTTCTGTAAACCTGATTTCAGGACAAAAGCTCATGCCATATGTAATACAGAGTTGTGTCCTTTGTTTTCTTTTGTTGTACCTCAGCAGTTGTTTGCTGCCAAGAAATGTGAATTAGTGCTGCTGAACTAGGTCAGACAGATCTTCCATAATGTCTCCCTAGAAAATCATATTAACGTTTAGCTTTCTCAAATATGTTATGTTTTTTGAGGTCTTTATTTTTTTCTCAATTTAACCACTTACCCCCATCAAACATGTTCAGCACTTGTTGTTTTGAAAGTCATTTGTTTTATTAGTCATGTTCAGCACTTGTTGTTTTGAAAGTCATTTGTTTTATTAGTCATGTTCAGCACTTGTTGTTTTGAAAGTCATTTGATTGAATTACTTAACACTTTGCTGACCAGCAATCCTGAGCATTACTACAATAGTAATGACAACCGTCGAATTTGGTCAGTAAAGTGTTAACAGAACCGATGCCAACGTTCTTCTGGTACAGGTCAATAAGTGGTCTGTCTCTCTCAATGTATTTAGGTGTATGCAGCTGATAGTTCCCATAGCTTGTTGGTTTTACACAATCTCATTCATCGTTACAAGTGTCCCTGTCAACTCATACTATGATTTCAATTCCATCAATCTCTTGCATGGCTGAGTTGTCATGTGAAAAGTTGTTCTGAACAGACCTTAGTATGCCACCATTGTTTTAATCAAATGTTCAGACTATAGACATTTTCAAGATCTGCATGTCAGCTCACTGCAATCTTACAAAATCTACGCCTACAACATGTCAGCTCAGTGATTACTGCAAACTCATTTTATCTATGCCTACAGCATGTAGATCATCGTAGTGCCATGTCGCCCTTTTCTACTCCGCTGACCTAAACATTAATCAGATTTTTAAACAAAAAAACAACTATTTTTCTAGTTTTTCTGTACAGCACTATCAGTTCTATGAACATGATCTTCCTGCTTTGCAATCTTGTGTAATTGTGTAACACTTCTACTGCCACCTAATCTCAACTAACTGATTGGCTACCGAATTGAAAAATGGGTTGTGACGGAATTAAATGTATGTCATATTTTCCCATGACAGGTGTGTTTAGAAATTCATCTGCAGTTTCCTTCTTCTTCTTCTTTGCGTTAGTTCTTTATGACCAATTTTAATCACTCTTTGTGATATGTTTGATCTTTGCCAAGAACGTGTATACGTTGCATATTGGTTTGATAGGCCCCTAAACGCATAGACTTCTACACGCTTAGGACACATGCATCCGATTTCAGCCAAAACTCCTTAGTCGCCTCTTACGACATGCGTGGCAGGTAACAGTGGTTCTATTCTTTACACCCCAAATTTGGGCCCGGTAACCACTCGGGCGAGCAGTTTCCTTAATTATTAACCAATTTTTATGAGTAATATACCATTTTGTAGGTCAATGAATTTTCTTTAAGATAGATCTAAAACAAATACACAGGCGCTCCCAGTGGCTTATGGGAGCCAACCAGTTAATATTATTATGTTTAGTAGTAGTACTTTGATCGCGACATGCCTCCACAACCATCAATCATCTGATGTGCCCACATATATAATAAAAACATTGAACAACACTAAAGTAGATGTGCGGAAATTTGATCTCAATTAGAACTTGATGATTCTTCGTTCACTCTAATATAATAATTACAATTTCTAGTAGACTCTTCAGGTATGAAGTGCCTATCACTTCTTATTTCTAGGGATAATGTGTAGGGGGGCCAATTTCTTTCCACATGTTTGGATCGTTGAGTGTGGGATTGAACTCAAACCCTCTTGTATCCGAGTTGACGGACAAAAGCTTATGCATTTCGCTAATTCGTCCCACCTCACTCTTGTATAACCACTTATAACCTATTCTTTGTGATAATTTTTGTGTGATATGAATGTGCATATGTTGTTTTATATTTTATCACAACTACAATGTCTGCACATTTCAAGCCAGCACATTCAGTTTCATCATGCCCTTTTTGTTTGGGTTTACTCTCTTTGTTGTATGATAATGGTAAATTTGGTAGGTAATTGAATTTAACATTTTATGTCTCAAATTTTACCAGGACAGTGGGATTTACAGCCTGCTATTGTTAGGTTTCATCTGACAAGGGTTTGTTTACATGCTCAACTAGAACATGAGACATACATTTCATCATCGGCTACAATAGAACTAGGCACCTGATTTCACATACTCTAAAATAGTCCAAGTGTTCCATTGGGACTTACACATCATACCTCAACTCTGTAGAGACCATCAAAAGACATGTGTTGTGTTATGTTACACTTTGATCCCTACTTGCTTAGCCAGTCTGCAGTGGTGCAGCCTGTTACCATATTCCCTTCTTAAAAGCAGAGTAGAATAGGAGAAATATACTGATAGAGGCGAGAAATATCACTCAATTTCATAGAAGAGATTCGACAAGGATAGAGAGGTATGAATAAAGTGCTTGCAGCTGCTATATAATGTATAAGTGGTATAAGTGTACAAGAGGAATATAATATACATTTGTGTGTGGTATTGGAGAGTGGGTGGTCACAGGGTTAAACGAGATGTTTCTTCCTTACAGAAACATCCTGTGTTTGATACCTCAGTAAGTAAGGTAGAAAGTTTGTTATATTGTGGGGAAAAATTGAAACCAATAAGCTGCACATGTGTAACCAAAGCTTCAGTCAAGCTGCCTGTACCCCTCTGCCATATACAATCCCCCCAGCATACATGTGTAGCCAAAGCTTCAGTCAAGCTGCCTGTACCCCTCTGCCATATACAATCTCCCAGCATACACATGTGTAGCCAAAGCTTCAGTCAAGCTGCCTGTACTCCTCTGCTATATACAATCCCCCCAGTATACTCTCAGAAGCACTATAATGACAACTTTATTTGAAATATAAATTTTCAATGCACTGTATCATAAATGAATATTTGTTTCTATTGGTATGTTAATATTTGACTGATTACTTTCATACAACATTCTGTGTTATATATTTATATATATATATATCTCTATAATTTTATGCATGTTATTACCTGTTGGTGTTTTTTTATTTTAAAATTCTGATTATGTTGATGTCATAAATATTTGACCAATTAAATGAGAACACCATTTGAGTCAAGATAATTATGTTTGAGAAAATACTTGAACACTTCGGAAGTATTGAAACATTGTAGGTGAGATAACGGAGATATCTAGTTTCATGAGAAAATACTTGAACACTTGGGAAATATTGAAACATATTGTATGTGAGATAACAAACAGAGATATCTTGTTTCATGAGAAAATACTTGGAACACTTTGGAAGTATTTAAACATATTGTAGGTGAGATAACGAACAGAGATATCTAGTTTCATGAGAAAATACTTGAACACTTCGGAAGTATTGAAACATATTGTAGGTGAGATAATGAACAGAGATATCTAGTTTCATGAGAAAATACTTGGAACACTTTGGTAGTATTTAAACATATTGTAGGTGAGATAACGAAGAGATATCTTGTTTCATGAGAAAATACTTGGACACTTCGGAAGTATTGAAACATATTGTAGGTGAGATAACAAACAGAGATATCTAGTTTCATGAGAAAATACTTGGACACTTCGGAAGTATTGAAACATACTGTAGGTGAGATAACAAACAGAGATATCTAGTTTCATGAGAAAATACTTGAACACTTTGGAAGTATTTAAACATATTGTAGGTGAGATAACGAACAGAGATATCTTGTTTCATGAGAAAATACTTGGAACACTTTGGAAGTATTTAAACATATTGTAGGTGAGATAATGAACAGAGATATCTAGTTTCATGAGAAAATACTTGGACACTTCGGAAGTATTGAAACATACTGTAGGTGAGATAACAAACAGAGATATCTAGTTTCATGAGAAAATACTTGAACACTTTGGAAGTATTTAAACATATTGTAGGTGAGATAACGAACAGAGATATCTTGTTTCATGAGAAAATACTTGGAACACTTTGGAAGTATTTAAACATATTGTAGGTGAGATAATGAACAGAGATATCTAGTTTCATGAGAAAATACTTGGAACACTTTGGAAGTATTTAAACATATTGTAGGTGAGATAACGAACAGAGATATCTTGTTTCATGAGAAAATACTTGGAACACTTTGGAAGTATTTAAACATATTGTAGGTGAGATAATGAACAGAGATATCTTGTTTCATGAGAAAATACTTGGACACTTTGGAAGTATTGAAACATACTGTAGGTGAGATAATGAACAGAGATATCTAGTTTCATGAGAAAATACTTGGAACACTTTGGTAGTATCGAAACATATTGTAGGTGAGATAATGAACAGAGATATCTTGTTTCATGAGAAAATACTTGGAACACTTTGGAAGTATTGAAACATACTGTAGGTGAGATAACGAACAGAGATATCTAGTTTCAACAATAAGAAGACAATCATCCTTTATTGAATGTGGACAGAGATCTTGGAAATATTCTTTCTTTTCTCCAATCTAGTTTTGCCTCACAGTGTCAGGATAAGAAGAGATTTCTAGAACATGCTATTGTCCGCGCTTCATAAACAGTGTTCTTTTTCTCCTCTGTTATCTTTGAGGTCGACCTTTTGTTTCGTTTCCAGTGTATCGGAATAACATTGCTCTTTGAGATGCACTGTCTGTTGGTAATCTGCTTATGTGGCTGAGCCATTAAATTTGTTGTTTCTTGATAAAATTCATTACTGATGTTGTACCCACTTTTTCCTGATGTCTTCATTTCTAAATCGGTCTCTTCTTGTTACTCCTAGCATTCTGCGTGGACACTTCATCTCTGTTGTGAGTAGTTTTCTTCTTGTTACTCCTAGCATTCTGCGTGGACACTTCATCTCTGTTGTGAGTAGTTTTCTTCTTGTTACTCCTAGCATTCTGCGTGGACAGTTCATCTCTGTTGTGAGTAGTTTTCTTCTATCATTTGATGTCAGCATCCTGGTTTGGCACTGATAGCATAATGTTGGGAGAAAATAATTGGCAACAGTGCTTGAAATAGACATGATCTCTTATGTCCATTTGAAATTGGCACTTGATGATCTAACACCAATTCTGTTTATCAGCATTAAGATATTGTATTACTTTGAGACTTCCATTTTTGTGCCTGGGAATCACAGTGAGAATCTTGCTAGGAAACTGTCAGATTTAGTCCTTCAAAAATGAGATTTCTTTGTTGATGTGTGGCAACCGGAGGCATTCAGCTCAGTCAAAAATTCCTTGTTGATGTAGGGTAACGTTTATATATGTTTGATAGAGCACTGCAAGCTTTAATGAAATTTTACACAGTTCTGTTAGTCCACGGTTATTTATGGGTGTAAATTGCTAATAATACTGATATTCCTTAGTGTTAAATTGAATGTGCTACTTAATATAACTGTGTATTTTGCATGTGTTGTTTTAAAAAGTAATTCATCTTTATCTAACAATACTGGAATGCAAGAGTCACATGACTTGAGTGGTCAGATTTCCTTTAATTTACACTTGAGCTGAACAGCTGTATGCTACTAGAAGCTATGGTTGATGCAAAGCAATCTCTATCCTAAATGACTGCTGGTTATCAACTAATCTGGAATATTTTCCCTAGAGATAGCAGCAGTGTGCTTGGGATACTGCAGTAACCACCCATAGACCCCATCTGAGTAGGATACTTCACAACCTGCAGCAGCATTGCACAGCACAAAGTCTCCTGTGTATAAATCAAATGATAGAAACATTTAACCATCAACTACATAGGACAAATATTGAAAATGTACACTTACTTGAGGTTCTCAGCAGTATTAAGAAACAATATATTAGATATTAACATTTGAAGGGGATCCATTTCTCTTCCTTGCTAAATTTTGCCTTCATTAAACTTGATGAACAAGATTTCCTATGCTTTCCCAGTTTGATGGACTGATATGTGACTTGTGTCAGAAAGCGAACTCGTCTCTTTCATTTGTGAGACAACTACTCTAACCACTAGACTATGCTAGCATCTTCTTCAGCATTTGTTCTTAACACAACTTATTGACCCCATCACCTATATGTGATCTGAGCCAAATAGAGGGAGTATGTTGTGCCGAAATCTTACAGCATTAATCAAATAGTTGCACCTTTTGGTTCAGTACATCCGGGTTTCAGCAGTTAATGGTGTTGAGGTTCACCACTCTAGCCCAAGTCTCCTCAATGTCTACTAGGCACCACTTTTCACACAGGCACCGACTTTCATTAGCATCTATCACTTTTCAGCCACCTCTTGTATATGATCTGAGCTGAAGAGCATGTTCCACAGTGACACTGTTCAAGATTAGAAACATACTCCTCCATTGTGGAACATACGCGTGCACCTGTTGCAATTCATTGGACATCGACCAAGAAATTTGTGTAGTCGCTGCCACTCATTGTAAGACAATCTGATTCCATGCACAGTTGTGTTTACACTACTATCATCTCACATAGTTAGCTTCTCCTTTGATCCCTACCTACTGCTGTGTTGCCTTATTTTCATGTGCCTATGGCACCACTATGCTAACAATTTTTTAGTCAAACTTAACCTGATCTGTCTCCTCCCGCCATAATTGTTTTGCTTATACTCATCTCAAACATTTACACGCTCATGCCAGATAGCATCATTTTCTTGACTGTACTAATTATTGTTTCTGCCATTTTGTATTTTCTAGCAGAACTGAGATCTCTCTTGTTAGTTAGTCTGATTGTATATGATATGACATTTTTCTGATATTACTTCCATGTTGAATTAAATCACTTTTTCTAGAGTTTCATTATTCTAATATTGTATTTTAATTACAAGTTGTAGAATTAAATATTGAATTAGTTGCATATTCTAACGTTTCATTACTTTCCATTATTCTTCTTTGCATTTGTTCTTTACGACCAATTTTAATCACTCTTTGTTTGGCTGAAATCGGATGCACATGTCCTAAACGTGTAGAAGTCTATGCATTTAGGGGTCTACCAAACCAATGTGCAACATATACACGTTCTTGGCAAAGATATCTCAAAGAGTGATTAAAATTGGTTCTAAAGAACGAACGCAAAGAAGAAGAATCACTCTTTGTGATATGTTTGATCTTTGCCAAGAGCTTGTATACGTTGCACATTGGTTTGGTAGGCCCCTAAACGCATAGACTTCAACACGTTTAGGACACGTGCATCCGACTTCAGCAAAACCTCCTCAGTCGCCTCTTACGACATGCGTTGCAGGTAACAGTGGTTATATTCTTTGGCCCCGGTAACCACTCGGGCGACTTTGCATTATTGAATTGAGGTAGACATACTAGAGTTTCATTACTTTAATTAATGGATTCTGTCACAGATTTTACTACTGTTAACCTTCTCGATCAGCGTGAATCATAGATCTGCAACTGTTGCTCTCCACCAAATTTCATTCTTTGTCTTCAGCTCTGCCCTCCTCAAGTATTGTTTTTCATCCTGTACTCTTTATTAACCTCCCCCTCCGACGGCTCTAGTGCATGTCAGGCTATGTTATGTGGTTGTTTTCTGAGGGTGTGTCCATCTATCACCACTTTCTCTTTTTAATAACCAGCTGTAATGATTTCAATTTTGTTCTCTACAAGTTTGTATTTGTTATCACTTCTGGTCTCCAGATACAGAGTATGCTGTGGAGACATCTGTTGGTGAATGTGTGCAGTTTGAATGTGATATTCTTGATGACATGGATTAGAGCCTTATAGCAAGACAGATATTACATTTGTCTTGAACTATCTAACTTATTTCCCAACAGATCTTCGAACGCTCCATATCGACCACTTGTTGATCTCTATTCTGTATACCGTGGAGTTTGGATGCATTCTTATTAAGTGGATTGGCCACTTAATAAGAATGCATCCAAACATCACAGCATACAGTCTTGTACAACAGAACATCAGGGAAGAAGACGAGAGGAAGATCATGAAAAAGATGGATGATGGTATAACAGAATCCTGTCAAAGAGCAAAAATAATCACCCAAGTCACCAAAACAGCGCAAGACAAAAACAGAAAACCATGACACTGGGCAACAACCTGGTAGCAGTGAGACAACAAAAGAAGAAGTTGACCTCTATATGTGATCCGAGGCCTAAGAGTGATTGTACGTTGTGCCAGTTATGCGCGCCTACAAGTAGACCAGCACATCCAATTTCTGTGACGCTTTTTATTTACTAGGGTAGCTTCCTTACCCCAACCACCTCGTATGACATACCTTGTAAGTTGCAGTGTTACTATTCTTTGCTCCTTGAGAGCCCGGCAACACACGGGCACCAACATATCAATCTATCGGGTCTCCATAGGGAGGAGTAAGAATTGAAAGCAAACCTGGATTTGTTTATTCTAACATTGCTAATCTTGACGCGTTCCTCACCATCTTTGCTAATATTGCTGACCAAATATATCAAACTTTGCACTTATTATTTGATCATAAATTTTAATTGTGTAATTTTTTTTGTTATTTAAATCTGATTTGTTTTCATCGACTTTGAATCTTGTTTTATCTACTTCTGTTGTTAATATGTCTTGTTCTGCTGGTGTGGTTGTTTATGTGCTAGAAGACGTAAAGTCATCAGCAATATTGACATCTTCCATATGTTTATTAAATGTGCATTTTATTTCTATTTCCTGTTGTTTGTTTGCATCATTCAATATATTTGATTTTCCCGTTTGCGCTCTATGAATTAAGGCATAGTCATGGTGCATGATATGGCCCTTCTAATTGATTTTTCACGCAGTGCCTCTCAACATTCCGGCAAGCCTTACTCTGGCTTCTAGAGTACTTGTAATTTAGATCCCTAAATAAAGAATGAGGAAACCTGTAGTCCAACCATGTGTGCATGGCAAACAAATGTTGGGCCTGAGTTGGCCTTGAACCCCGGAATTAGATAGCAGCAACTATGGACTTGGCAATGATGATGATGTAATGACTGCTAAATTGGATAAAAGTGAGGTAGAGCTGTGCTGTTCATCAACCACACACTAATTCTGATCGCGATAAATTCAAATTTGTGATATTGTGCAAATAACCAATATAATTACATATTGAAAGCATTGTGCAGATAACCAATATAATTACATATTGAAAGCATCTCCTCTGCTGTGTCTCAGCCTTGCAGTAGAGGAGCTTGTCAAACCCAATACAGTCAGCAACTAAAGCTAGCAGCAGCAAGATATCTATCGCCACATTGAGCATGTTTAAAAATGGAAGTTAGTCTCCCAACTGGCCTGGCAGACAGAACAACCAAACTTGACAAAAATACTTGTTGCAATCAGATGCATTGGGTTACAGGCCTCATGAAACTGTAAAATAAATTAATTTGAAGATTGAGGTCTTGCATTCCTGTGTATGTACAGACATAAAATTATTCTAAGCACAACATTAGGGAAACTGGTCGGACAAGGGATAAGAGGGTAGTGATTTGGATTCCATATACAGACAGTGGAAACTTGAGTGAAATATGGTGTTGCTAGATTTGAAGACTATGTGGGGAGTAAGCAGTTTCATTAACAAACACAAAACTGGAACTCTCAGTCACAGCATGTTGATGAATATAGTGAAGATGAGATTTGATCATTAGTGCCGACAAGTGGTCTCTTTTTCATAGATGCACTATCTGTATAGCAAGCCCTCCAGAGTAAACTTCCATCACGAGAAGTGAACTCAGCAAGGTTTCTGCCAACAAGAGAGTTACACTCCAGTGGGTACCATCACACTAGATCCCCAGGTAACGAGAAGGCAGACAAACTCACAAAGAAGGGAGGAGAATGTGAACAGGTAGAAAACAAAATCACGTACTTTGAAAAAAAAGATAGACTATCCCACACTCAACCATCTTCCTTCTTAGGACAGGATAAAACAGACTGAATAAACACTTGCACAGGCTAAGATTATCTCCATCTCCTCTGTGTTCCCACTGATCAAACCACAGAACATGTCCTGCAAGACTGTCCTCCATTTGTCCTTCCTAGAAAGAGATGCTGACGTAACATGGCACCCATGCGTAGCCGGGGTCCGCAATGGGAGCAAAGAATAGTAACACTGCGACCTACAAGGTGTGTTGTAATATGCGAGTGCGGTAGGGAAACTACCCTAGTACATAAAAAACCTAGCAGAAATCAGATGTACTAGACTACATATAGGCGCATAACTGGCACAACGTACAATCGCTCTTAGGCTCGGATCATAAAGAGTGGTTTAACAAGTCGATATGGAATGTTCGAAGAAACACCATGGCTCCAGACAATAGTCGACTTCATCATAAGAACGCATCTGACAGTATAAACATCAAACTAGCAATTGCAAGAAGGAGATTACAGCACTTATAGAATAGTTGTTCCTTGTGTAATGAGGATGACCTGTTAACACAAGAATAGTTGTCCCTTGTGTAATGAGGATGATCTGATGACTTGCTAACACAAGAATAAACAAAATCCCAGATTAACCATAAGAAAATGTCTTTATTGTCATGCTATTATCATGAACATTTCAAATGAGCTATATTAGAGTTACCAATATCCCAATTGTTACTGTGCTAATTGTCTCAGTCAAATCAAACATCACAAGAACAGGTTCTATTAAAAAGAAAACACACAAAGTGAATTCATTTACCCACTAAAAGTTAATTGCATATCCTTTACAGGACTTTGTGAATCACCCCAGCTTTTTAACGATGTTTGTGATTTTTCTAGGCATTATTACATTCAGTAGTTTGCCATTGCTTTCTGAACGGGTGGTGCCACGTTCTTTTGTAAAATCCCACACAAAACAATTTGCAACCAAACTGTCCACAGCTAGTGATTCGAACTCAGAACGTCGGGTTAATAGACCGAGTCGCTATCCCCTGAGCCACAGATGCATTTACCCACTACATTTCTGTAAATCTGTTATCAAAACATAGGATGTCCGTGAATCTGTTATCAAAACATAGGATGTCCGTGAATGATGCCAGGATACAATAAATTGAAATAAGGATGATTGTTCGTGCATCTCACCATTTCATTGTCTGTGACTAAGCACCTGCCTTGTGTCCTGGAAGTTGTGGGTTCGAATCCGGACCGCATTTTTTCCCATAGACCCCAAGGATTGTTGTAGGATCTACAGAGTTTGTGCAATACTCTCGCAGATGGCGTGCCATTTCTGTAGAGAGGGACCAAGCCATATGGAGTAAATGCTGCTGCAATGAAATCAATGCTGGATGTCTAAGGGGCAGAGTGAGATGTGTGTTTAATCAGCAAGCCACGGGAACCATCAGTATGCATACTCTTCAATATCTGTTGGGGAAGACTGAGCACCTATGGGTCTGCCCAGAGTGCAATGATGTCAGTTTAGTAACCAATAACATCAATCATTCTGCTTTAGACCACTCCATAGCATCAACTTTCACATTTTGTTATCTTTTGTTTTTCAATCAGTTCTGACGATCTTGTGTCAAACCATGTCAGGCCATCCAACATCTTTTCCCTCCGTCTTCCACGATCTCTCCCCAGAATTTTACCTGTTATCATCAAATGTTCTAAACCTTCTTTTTGCATTATATGCCAGAAGAACCTTGATTGTCGGATTCTTATTCTTTTGATACGGTTTCTTTGTGTGTAGGCCTGATTTAAAACCTCATTTCTTCGCTATGTTCATAAATAGTTTTTTCACATACAGAATTGAATTTGTAGCAATCTGTAAGAGCTCTCTTTCAGCAGATCACAAAGTTGATGGGTTCATGTGACTTGCTCGGTTATATGTTTCTCATCTGTATTCTTCAGTGGACTTCCAACTCTTAGTCTCATTATAGCTATTTCATCAATTATTGTGATCAGCCAATATTTAGTTGCCAAGTCATTGATTGCTGTGTGATCAGTCAACAGGTAGTTACCAAGTCACTGATTGCTGTGTGATCAGCCAACAGGTAGTTGTCTAGCCATCAAATTCTGTACTGTTGCTTTGAAATGAAATCACTAGCAAAGATGAAGATAAACATTGATGGTAGTGCTTGTTGATTAATCTATCACTTGTGTTGTGTCGAAGGTTCAGTTACTACAAGCGGATACTGCACAAACAACTCTAGTAGAAGAAGTAGAACAGAAATAATATTAAAATAACGCAGTTTCAGAAGCCGCCTGTGAGCAAAGAATAGTAACACTGCAACCTATATGGCATGTCGCAGAGGCGACTCAGGTAGGCCTAGGGAAGCTATCCTAGTAAATAAAATCAGATGTGCCTGCCTACTTGTAGACTGGCACAACATACAATCATTCTTAGGCTCAGATCACATACAAATCACAAAGAGTGATTTAACAAGTGGTAGATATGGAGCGGTCGAAGTAGGCTTAGATCACATACAAATCACACAGAGTGATTTAACAAGTGGTCGATATGGAGCGGTCGAATGGCTCAGATCACATCAGTTATATGAGGACTATCATCATAGCACTCCGGACATGTCCATAGGTGCTCCGATCTCCGCAAATCCAGCAGCGTCCAGCGATCTAACACGCCAGTTCGATGTTGATTAATCAATCTCTTTGCATATTTAGTATGTCGTTCTTTTCGGGCTGCACCAATATTGACACCCATCTCTTTCAATCGGGTCAGCGAGTAGGATTCACAGCCCTGAAACTCCTCTGTTCGGAAAGACTTTCTCAATGCGTGAAGAATGTGAATTCGATCCATGGTAGCTCCCTCTGATTCAGATCACATACAAATCACAAAGAGTGATTTAACAAGTGGTCGATATGGAGCGGTCCAAGAAGAATCAGAAGTGCATTTGAATAAAGATGTAAAAAGCTTATCAAGGGCTCCTACACTGCCACCTCAGATCACATCAAGGGTTCCTACACTGCCACCTCAGATCACATCAAGGGTTCCTACACTGCCACCTCAGATCACATCAAGGGCTCCTACACTGCCACCTCAGATCACATCAAGGGCTCCTACACTGCCACCTCAGATCATATCCAGGGCCCCTACACTGCCAACTCAGATCACATCCAGGGCCCCTACACTGCCACCTCAGATCACATCAAGGGTTCCTACACTGCCACCTCAGATCACATCGAGGGTTCCTACACTGCCACCTTATATCTCATCAAGGGTTGCTACACTGCCACCTCAGATCACATCAAGGGTTCCTACACTGCCACCTCAGATCACATCAAGGGCCCCTACACTGCCACCTCAGATCACATCAAGGGTTCCTACACTGCCACCTCAGATCACATCAAGGGTTCCTACACTGCCACCTCAGATCACATCAAGGGCTCCTACACTGCCACCTCAGATCACATCAAGGGCCCCTACACTGCCACTTTAGATCTCATCAAGGGTTCCTACACTGCCACCTCAGATCCCATCAAGGGCTCCTACACTGCCACATCAGATCACAGCTAAAGTTTCTCTTCATGTAGCATTTCCGTTGCAAAACATCACTCATGACAGCCCACATATTCTACTTCTTCTTCTTGTCGTCACACTTCTACTGGATTGTTGGCCAGTGTCGTGGTTTTCTGTTTTTGTCTTGCGCTGTTCTGGTGGCTTGTGTGATTGTTGTTTTTGCTCTTTCCCAGGATTCTGTTACGTCATCTAACCATCTTTTCCGTGGTCTTCCTCTTGCCTTCTTTCCCGATGTTCTGTTGTAGAAGACTGTATAATGTCGAGTTTGGATGCATTCTTATTAAGTGGCCAAACCACTTCATTCTTTGTTTCTCTATGTAATTCAAGCACGGTTTTGAGCCAACTTTCTTTCTTATGCTGATGTTGGCGATTCTGTCTTTTCTTGTGTTGGTTGGAAAAATAACTACATGTGAAATGCGTTGCCTGCGAAAAGTTACCAACAACACAAGAAAAGACAGCCCACCTATAACAACTCTTAATATCTAGACAGTTCATCATCAAACTAGTGGGCTGTATCAATAGATTAAACTAGTGGGCTGTATCAATAGATTAAACTAGTGGGCTGTATCAATATATCAAACTAGTGGGCTGTATCAATATATCAAACTAGTGGGCTGTATCAATAGATTAAACTAGTGGGCTGTATCAATATATCAAACTAGTGGGCTGTATCAATATATCAAACTAGTGGGCTGTATAAATAGATTAAACTAGTGGGCTGTATCATTAGATTAAACTAGTGGGCTGTATCAATATATCAAACTAGTGGGCTGTATCATTAGATTAAACTAGTGGGCCGTATCAATATATTAAACTAGTGGGCTGTATCAATATATCAAACTAGCGGGCTGTATCAATAGATCAAACTAGTGGGTCGTATCAATATATCAAACTAGTGGGCCGTATCAATATATCAAACTAGTGGGCTGTATCAATAGATCAAACTAGTGGGTCGTATCAATATATCAAACTAGTGGGCCGTATCAATATATCAAACTAGTGGGCCGTATCAATATATCAAACTAGTGGGCCGTATCAATATATCAAACTAGTGGGCCATATCAATATATCAAACTAGTGGGCTGTGACTATCAAATGAAATTTTAATGAACGAACACTGCTAATTATTCAGAAATTTATTTTATGGTTTATTTGTTTTTCTTTGAAGCAATAATTGATAAATATTCTGATTATATGATATTAATAGCTTGAAGTTATGGCAGTGAGAAACATTAATAAATTATTCATCATCTGAAAATGTTGCAAGTTAATAAGAGATGTTATCCTAGTGATCAACCACTAGTTCTGTTTGTTACTGCTGAACATTTCAATGAATGTGTATAGATGATAGTTGTAAATTGTTAACTATACAGGATGTTACTGATGACAACAATGATCAGCATTATTTGTTTGTTTAATCATGTGGCAATGATAGCAATCTAATTTTCAAACAATTAGTTCATGTGCTCACACTTAAACAGTGATTAAAACTGTCGTTACAGCCTGTAATACCACTTATTAGAGCAGTCTAGGCATGGGAGAGGGGGAGAAGAGAGAGAGAAACATGTACATTTTAATGGCTGCATTGAAAGTGCAGTCTAGGCATCGGGGGGACATGTACATTTTGGCCCAACCTGGTCTCCCGAATGGGAGCCTGTGCACTAAACCATTCAGTCAGACGCTTCACTCGATTACCAGGTGATTAACAAGTAAAATAAACAAAACTAGCAGATTAAAGTTACCAACGTTTCAGCTGTTTTAATGCTTATATAATAGATATGAAGCTTGTTCAGAAAGTAATGCTTCATAAATTTTGTTTTGGAAACTAATGCAAAATGTATGTCTTTTACACATCCTATTTTTCCATATAATCTTCATCAACTTCTACTAGTAAGGAACAAGGGCATATATGCACTCCTGTACCAGCTCTATAAAGGGTCTGCACTGAGTTTATCTCTTATAACTCAAGTTCCGCAGAAGAGGCACACCATCTGCCGAGGGTATTACACAAAGCACGAACCCCGTAGCTCCGGTAACAATCCTAGGGGGTCTCTGGAAAAAAATGAACAGAACACCACAGTCCGGATTCGAACCAATGACATTCAGAACACAAAGGCGTAACCACTTAGCTAGAGACTCCTGATGTCCTAACCACACTATCATGCTCTCTGCATATTCTCTGTTATCTCAGGTAGTCTTTCATTTATTATGAGGATTCCCATCTGATGCATGTCTTCAAATAAACAGCAGCTTTGATAATTCTCATCACACTTTCATTACTAACCAACAGCTGTAGAGTTCATTGTTGACATGTGATGCAATGATCTTCACCAATAATAGCACTAGCACACTACAGCAGATTATGCAGCTCTGTCTTTATACACTTTCTGAACTTGTAACCCAGCGTCAAATGGTGGTGGTTCTATCGACCAAACAACTTTCATGCACAGTACACAAAACTTTGTTCATTTTCCTTGTACTTTCTTCCTTCACCACAAGAATTCTTTGCGTTCGTTCTTTACTACCAACTTCTTCTTCTTCTTTGCGTTCATTCTTTACTACCAATTTAATCACTCTGATATATTTGATCTTTGCCAAGAATGTGTATACGTTGCACAAGAATTCAATGACAGCTTGTTTGTAACACATATCATAAAACAACATTTTGTTGAACTACTACAGTGGCGTGATCATTCAGCATGTATGCTGGAGACATCAATTTTTGCTATGTATATACATTTTTAGTTTTATTTCTCTTTTCTGGAACAATAATAAAAATAATGGGGGTAATACTTTCTGAACAAGCATTATATTCTCACAAAATTATTGCAACAATAAAATACTTTCAACAAAATGGAACCAAACTGCTTATGCATACTTATACCAGATAATTTCTCGAGTTGAATAACATATACTTGTGCCTGTTAGGACAGTCTGCTTTCACAAATTACAATTATTGTCTTTCATTTATAGAAATCAAATGTTTCAGATTTAAAAAAAAAAAAAAAATCAAGAACATTTCTCTTAATCATGCCACCAAACAAAACGTAATGTCTCAAAGTTAGTAAAAAAATTTTTTTTTAAATTCAAATCATGAAAAACTAACTACAGCTAATGGTTGTGCGATTCATGTGATTATTCACCCCATACAAAACAATATGTGCACATCTTAATCTAGAACATACAAAAATAAGTTCACTGTTGAAGAGCTCTAACCAACCCCAGAAATATTAGCAAAAGTTACCAAGACAACACACATGCATGCAACAAAAGCAATCTAAATAAAGAATTATTCATACAAAATATTTCATGCATGCATTACTTCTACAGCTGCAAGACAAACGCAATATCACAAAAATAATTAATTGATAATATTTGTTGGGTTTAAAAAAAAGAAAATGTGCAATGAAGTATTAAGTGTTATAAACACAAAGTATGTACAAATGTTCAGAAAATATACAAGAAATACATCAACATTTATACATTAAAACCAAAAAAAACAAGGTGGAAGATTTGAAGCAAAGGAATACATAATAATAAATAAATAGATGCAAAAAATACATATATCCATATCTTACTGCTCATTTGTTGACACATTAAACTGGACAGAAGAAGATTCAAAAACCAATGTTTATACTGGGACAAATGCCCACTGGCCTGACAAAAATACATATGGTTTAGCTGAAATCAACAGAAGCATTCTGGGAAGTGATGTAACACAGCATGAAAAAACATACAAATGAGCACATAATATGAAGTCAAATAATGATTGATTCACAATTAGACTATAAATTACTAGGTTGTCATTAAAGTACAGCTCATTATTTTATTTCATCTATTCTATAATCAAAGGTGACATGTAAGAGGGCGCCACCAACAGGTTAGAAATGATTGTGGGTGCCCATAGATATGAAATCATATTGCAGAAGCAAGGATTGAATTTTGTTGTTCGCTGCTAAAAATTCAGACAGTCATGTAGCCTCTGATGGATTTTTGCGTGAAGGTTTGTTTTACTTATTACTAAGTTAAATGCTGAAGTAAAAGATTCATTAAGTCCAATCCTGTATCGTTTGCACTATGAGATTTTTCTTCCAAGTTAGCCATGCACCTCAGAATTTCCACGGCACGATGGCCGCTAGCACAGCATGTTATCAACTTTACTATCTGCGACCCCAGAAATGTTAGATAAGATAACACTGTATCACCTGGTGCAAATCAGGAGTTAAATCTAGACTGCCGTCTTCATAGTCGAGAGATAAGATATGCTAATCAACTTCTCATGCGTACAGTGAGCAGGTGAACTTTAGAATGGTTGCTGCAGCAGAGAATGAAGCACATATGAAAATGTCCCAATGTGCCATGACGCCAATCACATAACGTAACCTCAACAATTGGTCATTATCAATCATTTTCTGAATACTTCAATGTTATCGAGCATCAATCATAACAGTAAATGGAAGAAGGATTCCTGTTTGTCTAATTGCACCTGCTTCCTTTCGGTAGAAGTTTTTAAAAAATCTATTTTATTTATACAGGTACCAACACCGGGTTAATACATGTGACTCTAAAAGATACATACTTGAACTTTTAAAACTGTTTTACATGATCCAAATGTATTCACTATACAGAAGTACAAATCTATTTTTATTTATGTGAACCATTTATCATTATCTATACAATATCCTGCTGCTAAAGAAAATACAGAAAGCAAGTATTTCAGCCGAGGAGAAGAAAGAAACTTAAGGAAGACATTATACAGGCACGTAGGTACACCAGAGTCAGACACAAGCTGACGTAGTGTGCGGCGGCCCCCTCTCAAGGAAAGAGTACAGTTGAAAGACATGATCAAACAACTTTAGTACTTGCCTTTCAACTATCTAACCTGAACAAAAATATAAACAGGTGCTAAAGACTTTATTGTTTAAAAAAAATAGTCGTCTTGGGATGATTGTCTAACATGAAGGAAATTTACTGAGAAATATTCCTTGAAAGAAAATGTCAACCATGTTATTCATTAGCAGCTGGTGAACATTACTTCATGATGGTATGTGTGAGCACTGATATTGGACACTTTAAATATATGCACATTGAAGGTGTTATATTACTCTCATAGAGTTATACATTTACATAGGGCCTGTAAGTTATTTCTCCACACTGTTATATGCAGAGCAACTCGTTCAATCGTCTCTATAAAATTGAGTCGGCTATTTCTAAACTTTCTCAGTATAGTTCATTCCAGGGTTTTCACAGGACGCCCTTTCTTTATTTAACCATTTGTCTCCCACTTCGATGATTTGTTCTCAGAGTATGTCCAACACATTTCAATCTTCTCTTTCTTAGAAGATTTTGTTTTGTTGAAGATCTCAGGAATAAAATGAGCACAGTAACAGGAAGCTGTAGATGGTTGCCCCACCTTAAATGACTAGTAGAAGCACCGAAGACTGAGCAAAATGAGATTGACATATATGCTTCATTCATAAATTAGTTAACATTGTAACATATTCTTCATCTACTATCATAATTTGAAGGAAAAACAAATTGTTCACTTGAGAAAAATACCACCCAAAAATGAAATGATAAACGTACTCTATGGTTACATTTGTAGCGATTGCAAACTTTTTTTTTTTAACTTGAAACAATTATGCACAACATAGTGATCAAAATTAATCTAGTTTAAAACAGTCTGCATTTGGCTTTCTTCTTTGGCTTGGGTTTAGGGCACAGAACAGCTCGGATAGCCTCATCAAATACATTCTTCAGGCCTTTTTGCGTTAGAGCTGAGCACTCAAGGTATTTAACAGCACCTATTTCTTTAGCCATTGCCAGCCCCTGTGGATATGTGATGGGTGACAGTTTCTTCTCACGAAGCTTCTCAATTGTCTCCTTGTCTTCTCTCAAATCCAGTTTGGTTCCAACAAGGATGATGGGTGTGTTGGGGCAGTGATGACTGACTTCCGGAAACCACTGTCAAAGAAACATTCAAAACAAAACCAATATTCAAAATATGAACAGCTTACATTTTGTTAGCTTAATTTAAAATACTCTATCTTTATTAAGAAAATGTTATTGTCATTTACCATTTATTTCTTAAACACTATTGACTTCAAAAGACCATGCATTTGTTGAAGAGAGGATTACTTCAAAAGACCATGCATTTGTTGAAGAGATGATTACTTCAAAAGACCATGCATTTTTACATTTTGCTATTGCAACAACATAAAGCTAAAGTACTAGATGCACACAATAAATTTAGATGCAGGGCGATGCGCTATCTCATTGACTATCCTACTATGGAGTATAGAATACTGATGAGCCGTGCACGAACATGCCTTCGAGTCAATGCTGACACACAACATCCCTTGCACATGGAAATAAAGAGACAAAAAGGAAATAGGTTAAAAAGAGGAAAATCTTGGATGGGTCAGGCCGAGGACTGTATTGAACAGGTGTGTACACTTGAAGACATTGATTCCGGTGAAGAATGGATACCAGTGCCAATAGGAATCGCTACATCCTTTTCTGTGTGCATCGAACTTGATAAAGAATGCAGACAACACAACCCACCTGTTGTGGAGGCAGAGGTTCAGGCATTAATTTCTCAGAACGCATCTGAGCATGATGTAATCATTTATACGGATGGTTCAGTGATTTGACATGTGCGGAGCTCGTGCGCTTTCACTGCTCAGGTCGGAGGTGATGTTGTGAAGGAAGACAGTGGTGGTTTTGCCGTGACTACGAGCAGTCTCACTATGGAAATCATGGCGGTTACCAAAGCGATGATTTGGCTAGAATCACAGAATTTTATCCATGCATGTTTTCTCAGTGACTCAATGAGTATGCTCAGGAAGATTGAAACAGGATGGGCTCGGAGACATTGGATAGAGTCGCTGGGAAGGCCTAAGCTGACAAAGATCAGTTTTATTTTTGTGCCAGGGCATGCAGGTGTAAGGGGGAATGAAAGTGCGGATAGGCTTGCAGGTATGGCTGCTGTCTAAAGCGGGCGAGCAATGGACCAGGCTGATATTATAAATTCCATAAGGGAGAGAGGGAGTGTACATGATTCACGTAATAGCTGCGAATCCACAACACTAACCAGACTGCAAGAACTCAAAATTAAGTGTGGTGTAGCCGACAAGAACGCTATGCTGGCAGACAAAGAAGAATTGTAAACCAACAAAGAACCGGTGTCGTTAGTTGCCACACGCTGATGGACATACTGAGGGAGAGATCAGAGCACTTATGGACTAATTTGTTCGACGTGCAGTGATGATGATCCGATGACTAAACTAAACTAAATTTAGAGTGTCAATTCAGAGCCAAATGAGCTGACGTAAATCAAGCACATACTCCACCTTCCCATGGTGTACTGTAAACAGATTACAATGCTGAAGTCTGGCTATGTGAGGAGGGATCAAAGGGGAAGCCATCCAGAAGAGAAGGTGGTAGTGTAAGAGTAGCTGCACTTGCTATGAGATTAGTTTGCACGATAAACAAACAACATCTCAGTTTTTTCCTGGTCGATGTCAATAGTCTGAGCTTTGGCACATATGCAATAACTGTAACAGCTCATGTCTGTCGATCAAAGCGGCACTGACAATTTAAACCGGTTGGTCATGTCAGATTGCCCAGTCCTGCACATTCTGTCGATTCTACCACTTATAAAGAAGAAAAAGTTTAAACTTCAAATTCTGGTAGGAGACACAAACACCTGGTGGAAACTGAATGTTGTACAGTTGACTGATTGGTCCTGTTAGTGATGATTATACAAACACACATTCTCCATGTTCAACATTTCTACACATCTCACAGAAAGGAAAACAAAGGAGTGATAACTCTGTATTCATTGTGATGCAAATGAAACAAGTCCCAAAATAAAAGATGTTCCATATTTCAAAGGTCTCCCAGCTGACAAAGTATGCAATTGCTCTTTCACTCAGATCATGTACAAACCATAAAAAGAATTAAAAGGTTGCTGCTCTAGGGAGAACATAAATCACTGTTCGAACGAATAGGTGTTAGTCCAGTAAACCCTCTAGCTCAAATCATCAAGGTGTGTATCCTTTATAGGACGCTCTCTTTGCAGCACATCTGAAATTCACTCTGTCTCTAGCCAGTTCACCCACTCGTCGATGGTCATATTCATGGTTTCTTTAATATCTTGTAGCCATCTTCTTCTTGGTCTGCCTCTGCCCTCTAATATTGTTCTTTCCAGGCCATCATGACGCTTGATGTGACCCAAGTATCTAATTTGTTCTGCATCAAGTTCTTGGCAACATACAATCAGTAGTTTGCCATTGCTTTCTGATTGGTTCTGGCCACTTAACCATGATGATCTCTGGTGTGCCCTGAGCCCGACACCAGGCTGTTCCAGCTCCCGCCTTCGAAGCCGTTGTTGACAGTGTCAATCTTCCGTCTTTTCTGCCGGCAGCCTTGTGTACTGTAGAAGGAGACTTCCTTCGAGTTTTGCTCTACGTAGTTTCGCCGGCTAGTAGAAGCCGTTGCCCGGTGGGTGGCGCTGCTGTACACAAGCAGACTCGAGGAGCCATAAGCGAGCTGGGCAGGAGTGGGGAACCAAATAGGCTCCAGGCCGCCCTAAAAAGGACGCGACTGCCTCTCACCGTGAGGTAATATCCCTACCATCACCTGCCCTAGCTCAAATAACATGCAGGCTAAAGGAAGTGGTCAACAAGTGGTAATCTTTAGACCGATCGCATTCGGGAGTTCTGGACTAAAACTGCATACATGTCACAAAGAGGTTTGGAACAAACAAATAAAGTACTAGATGCGCACCATATCTATATAATTGTGATCTAAAACAATCAAAGAAAAGAGACACTCGCTTGTCTACAAGTACAGGGATCGCGCGAGAGAGAGACACTCGCTTGTCTACAAGTACAAACACAAAGCAAGAAATTAACTATCAAGGCTAGTAACACATGAAAAAAATATATTAAAAATGTCCTAATATAACCAAATAAATTGTCAATGGTTGAAAGCATAAGTCTCATCAAAGTAAAGTATAATTCTTATTAAAGAAACAATTCAGAATATTATAAGCAGTAGATCAAATTTCAAATTATACCTGCTAGCTTTCTTTCTAATAATATACTGATATTGCTGCATCAATGGCAAATATTTACAAAAAAGATGTCAGTACAATAAAACATATTTTCAAACATTTACTGATAATAGAATTTGATAACATGTTACAGTTATGACTACATCATGCTATAAGAAAGTTGAACTTGTGCAGGGTCAAATGCGCATAGGGACAACGCCCTGCCAGGATTAGTGAGCTGGCACTAATCAAGATCCTAC
This sequence comes from Arion vulgaris, assembly GCA_020796225.1. Lineage (NCBI taxonomy): Eukaryota > Metazoa > Mollusca > Gastropoda > Stylommatophora > Arionidae > Arion > Arion vulgaris. The sequence continues at coordinate 616,555 of CM036767.1, forward strand.
GCCACCTCCACATGGTGACCATGGTAACAGACAAAGGTTCATGTCTGGCTAAGCGGGTAGGGATCGAGGGAGAGCTACAGATAGTGGTAGTAGTGCAGAGGTACTCACATTCGATGAGATCCGCTCGCAACACAGAAGAGTGGAATCCCAGAGTGACTATTAATGCACATCTCTCCCGGCCGATGGGAAAAGCGGAAAGGATAACCATAAAGGGATGAGGGGTGCATCCAGAGAAGAGAAGTGGGCCCACGTGGAGTAAAACTTGAGCCAAAAAAGCTGCACGTAGGCCCGAGTTGAGCTTAGTGTCCGGACAGTCTAGAGGCATGGTAAATGTGAGCACGGTGAGAACAGATGGTCATGGTGGGGCAGGCATCAAGGCAGAGCGAGCGATGCACAGGTGGGCCCATCGATAGGGCAGATGTGCACTGCGCTGATGGTGGAGCGACGAGGGTGTGCGAACCACTTAAATGTGCAGAAAAACTGGAAAGCACAGCAAAGGCTTGATTCCAGTGCGAGTTTCCCGCAGGGAACTACTACTGCCTTGTAGTTAGATTGGGGACAATCAAAGACTAGCAGAGCAAACCGTAGACAAAACTGGACGGTAGACAAACTAAGTACAGTAGAACCCGGTTATGTCGCGGCCTAGGGTTTGCCAAAAGCGTCGGGATAACCGATGATCGAGATAAACGAAAACCAATATGGCAGCAAAATATTAACATGTGCTTGAAATTTCTTTATGTACATGATGTGGGTTAATAAATGAGAATGTACATGCACGTGTTATTTGTTTGATGAAGCGATCGGCATGCTATAAAAATGTACATACATGTTTGCTAACAACAAAAGGCATATGTGCACCAACTAACAGCAGAAATTTACCAATATAAAATAAAAACCACCGTCGATTCTCGATACAAACCTTTATTTATACAAACTGACACAGCTCTGAAAAGTATCGTACACGCGGTTACTATGGTTTCTTTACAAAGTCTAAAATGCTTTGTTGCTTTTTGCCTTTAACAGTCTGCTTGAAAACAAATGCTTCAATATTATTTATGCTGTCTAAAACAGTTTCATCTCCTACAAAAGAACCATACCGTCGAATTTTCTGTAGCATTTCTACCACCTCACCAGCTGAGGGAATTGGTTCCAAATCTTCGTCCGCATCTTCTTCATCTTCTTTGTCATTGCCGCATGCAGATGTGCTTGCCAGTGCTGACTGCACACTTGATACAATGTCTTCATCGGTGATCACGCCATCAGTAACGACGTCTTTGTCGATTTCTATGTAATCTCGGAATTCCTGGACAGTGATGGCTAACTCCTGTGCCTCCTCTTCCAAGATAGCATCTGTAAGGCTTGATTTTTCTGCCACTTTCGCGAGTTCTTCTGCGGCTGCACGGAACTGTGCCTGAAACTCATCATCGGAAATATCCTGAATGACGCAGTGCATCCAGCAGTTTGAGATTGTTTCCTTCTTCACGTCATTCCAGGCTGATCTCAGGAAGTTCATTGCATCTAGAAGGGAAAGGGTGTACTGTGCCTTCTTTTCATCATGGAGTAGGTATTGGCGGATCAACATTTTCCTGTAGTACACCTTAAGCACTTGGATTATTCCCTGGTCCATTGGTTGGAGCTTACTCGTTGTGTTAGGTGGGAGGTAAAAGATCTTAATGGCCTTGAGACCAGGAACATCCGGATGAGCTCTACAGTTGTCCACGATCAGTGCCACCTTCCTTTTCTCTGCTTGGAACTTCCTGTCCCACTTTTTCACCCATGCACTGAATAGATCTCCTGTGATCCAGGCGCTTGGCTGGCCATCGTAATCACATTGGAGAACTTTGGTCTGCTTAAAGCATCTGGGATTCTTGGACTTTCCTATAACGTAGAGCAAGAGTTTTTGGCTTCCATCCATGTTAGCAGCAACTAGCACTGTAAGTCGGTCCTTCCGACTTTTTCCCCGTGACAAGCCTCCCACGAAACGCCATAGTCTTGTCTGGAAGGCATTTCCAAAACACCCCAGTTTCATCAGCATTAAAAATGTTCCGAGTCTCATAGGTATCCAAAATTGTGCGCATTTGAGTCTTCAGCCATGAATCCACTTGTTCCTGTTGAACTGCAGCGCTCTCTCCACAAATTGCTTTGAAGACAATGTTGTGCCTCTTTTTTGAAACGATCCAGCCACCCCTGACTTGCTTTAAAGTCAGGGTGTCCTAGCTTTGCAGCAAGGATGTCCGCCTTCTCCATCAGCAAGGGACCATTGGCGGGAAGGTTTGTTGCTCGCGTATTTGTGAACCATTGAAACACTGCATCGTCGACATCTTTGTGCTCAGCCACTCTAAGTTTTTTCTTGCTGGATCAAAGACAGACTTCTTGTACATTTGCTTTATCACGTCTGCCTTCTTTTTCCATCCCGAAATGGTGTTTGCTGGAATGCCATGCTGACGACTGAGGTCTGCCGGTTTTGTTCCTTTTTCTAGCTGCAGTATGATTTCATACTTTTTTCTCTATTGACTGATTCTCCAGTTTTCTCTTAACACCTCCAGACATTTTTAGAATGGAAAAAATAAACAGAATAGCTACAGCATATTATCCTTCAGACAAGGAACTCACGTGAACTCAGCACATGCGCAGTGAACCAAGTACGGTAAATAAAAAAATCAAAATACTGTGTTCTTGCAAAATGGGATCTCCATTCCCACAAAAGAAACTTACATGAGTCAACACCTGCCAATATTGGACTGTATATATTACTGTAGCATAAGTTAACACCCATGGTCATGGGGATCGAGATAACTAACGTTAAGTGGCAAATTTGGCCCTCTTTTGTGCTCGAGATATTAGGGTTCTGCGACATAAAAGAATCGAGATATCCGATGAGAAAATGCTAAGACAAAGAGAGAATTTGGCGGCTCCACTTCAAAAGCGTAGACATAATAGGGTTGGCGAGTTAACCGAGGTCGAGATAAGTGGGTTCTACTGTAGTCCAAAAAAAAGACGAGTTACCTGGGGAAAAAAAGACTGTTCAGTGGAGGATCATCTCTATACCCAAACATACCAAGGGAGTCTAAAAGATAATCGAAAGGTGAAGGGTTGACTTCATCGCACCGAGTTTCTCCATATGGCTCTGCCCCTGTCAGCAGAAATCGCACACCATCTACCGAGAGTGTTGCACAAAGCATGACTCCGTAGCTCCAGCAACAATCCTTGGGATCTTATGAAAATATTGCACATGTGACTCAGCCCGGATTCAAACCCACAACCTTCTGGATGACAGGCAAACATCTTAACCACTTCACAATTGAGACCCTCGAAGGGAGTGATGAAGCCTACATTACCTACAAACATCTAAAAAACTCATTCTCGCATTAGAACTTGTAAACATAAACTGAAAAATCTTTCCATGTAATTTATCTTTTTTTTAAAACCAAAAAAAAAGATGAGAAAGCAAAGATTAATGGTGGCCCATCAATCTGATCTAATCTTAGTTTATAATTTCATCTATAATGTTTATAAGAAAATATCACTAGTAGCATAGCATGTTGTCCAAACTTACCGTAGTAGCACAATGCTTGTATTTATCCTCTAATTTATAAAGTCTCATCCCCACATAATAACAATTATTTTTACATTATAAAAATCGTTTGCAGTCAAATTGTAATGTCAATAACTTTCACATTGTAAGATTTACAGCAACACACCCCACATCACAACCTACCTTAGCTCTGACATTCTCAAAACTGGTGGGACTTATAAGTGAGAAGCATATAAGAAACACATCCTGTAAGGGTAAAACAAAACAAACATATGAATTATAGTGTCAGAGCAAGAAAATGTGCTGCTATTGTTTTACATTCAATTACTATGAGCGAGATGATGAACTATCAATTATAAATGTGTCGGTTGACTAAATGATCAACATTACTATGCTGAAAAAGACTCACCATATGTAGTGTCATCATTTATAGCAATTTATATATATACTTCAGGCTATATTGAAAGCTTTCTCTCTCAGTTTGTATCATCATCTAGCTTGTCCCTGTTGGAACTTGGCTTCCATGACAGCAGCTGTAAATCCCACCCTGTCCTGTATGAGGTGTCTGTGTCTGCCACAGTCATACTCAGCTCATCTATGACAACTTGCACCCATCTTCTCCTTGCTCTTCCTATCCCTCCAGAGAACCATGCTATTTTATATGTCTAAAGTATTTAATTTTACACATTTTTATCTACTTCATAAAGCACTTCTCTCAATCTTCTCCTTGCTCTTCCTATCCCTCCAGAGAACCATGCTATTTTATATGTCTAAAGTATTTAATTTTACACATTTTTATCTACTTCATAAAGCACTTCTCTCAACCGTCTGTCCGTAGTACTGACTATAAGTCTGCATGTTGACACTTTTCCATGCCATGAAGCCAGGCTGTCCAGATTGTTCTCTTTCTCATCCATTGTTTGGTCTCCTATTTACTTTGCCAAATGCCACTATGTGTTCTAAACTTCATTTACTCATTACATATAGAAACCTCTTCTATGGGGAATTGCATGTGAAGAGATTTTGAGGACAGTCTCTACGACATTAGGATGTATGCTAGAGGTGATAAACATGATTCAGGTGCTGAAGTTTTATCCTGTGAACAGGAAACTATGGGTAACAGTTGATGGAGGGAGAAGATCAAGTGCAGAACTAGGAGAAACTTGCTGAAGATATGTCAGTTCAGGTGGTAACAATGTTCTTGGAATCTCATGCAACCATTGTGACAGACTTTTCTTTTAGACTGCTCTTGCTAGTCCCCTGCAACCCTACCATAAATTGCCTGTATTTATCTATTCAGAGCATAACTTACACACTGCTGTCTGCAAAGTAGAAAAGGTGTTAACAGCTTTGCTCACATCTCAAGCATTGTAGTTTATACCAGGACTATCATCATAGCACTCTGGACATGTCCATAGGCGCTCCGATCCCTGCCTCAACAAAGACACTGTATGCAAAGATCAAAGTATTGTACCAAGTTTCTTTATTCCATCCGTATCCACTGAGGGTGGAAGAAAAAATGTGGCATCTCTCTAAATCCCCATCCAATCTGCACTCCATTAACTTTGTTCAAAGCTGTCGTTCAGTAGTTTGCCATTGATTTCTGAACGGTGAAGTCTATTTTTACCTTTTGTAAAAATCCCACAGAAATGAATTTGCTTCCAAACTTGCCCACCGTGGGGTTTGAACCAGGTCAACAAAATTCAGGCTGACTATATAGGGCAGGAATGACTTGTTACATTGAGCACATCCTGAATGTCCCACGTAACTTAGGGAATGCAGGAGTACAAGGCAATAAGCGTGCAGATCACCTAGCTGATTCAGTGGTCGAGGAAAGAGTCAATGACGGTTAGTGCAGATATCATCAATGCCATAAGTAAAACAGGTCATCTAGAAAACATTCATAAATCGATATCCCTATCCAGAGTGAAGGAGATGTGTTAGAGATAGTCATTATACGCTGGTAAAGATACTGGGGAGGAGATCGAAGCACCTATGGACCTGTCCGGAGTACTGTGATGATGATCCTCACTAATCATTCTGTGAACAATGCTTCTATTCTGGTATGGGTTGTGAACAGGACAGTGCAAATGAGATCTTTGTCTGTCCCTCACAACTTACCTTGAAAGATTGCTCCCTTGGGCCAGGTTTCCATTCTTTGACTGGAAAGGATGTGGCAGTCTTACAAACATGTTCTGCGGTCACAAATAGCAGTCTCTAAAGTATATTTTGTGCAGACTTGCTCTGAGACTACAATGTTCCATTCTGAGCCTGAATATCTTTGTCCGTTCATTTTTGTTGACCCATTTATGCTGTCTTGCTATGGTTTGTAGTCTTTGTTTACTTTCCTCCACTCCATTTTATGGATTGGTTTTTTTTTTTACTCCTTTGTAGCTTTGGGATAAGTGAGGGTGTTTCAGATTTCCTCCAGTCCTTGCCAACTCATCTGCCTTCTTGTCAGGAATACTACTGTAGGCATGGATCCACTGCAGGACCAATTCTAGACTTGCTCGCTTCATGTGTCCATCATTGAACATATGAGGTATTTCATTAAGTACATCAGTGTCACCCCCATCGTGGAGGGAAAACATTACCATTTAGTCAACAACTGCTTATTTATCCAGAATGAAACTGGATTAGAATAAAACTGGATTAAATTGCAGTGGATACTCCCATTTCTGGAAGTTCCTTCACTATCTGCCACTTGTAGATGTACTTGGTTGGGCTCAGTAGCCTTCTCTGTCAGAAATGTACATATCAGAACTAAGTGAGAAAATGTGTATGTGAATATGCGATCAACCTACAGTCTGTGGGTATGAGAGTGGCCTTAGTCTGTCATAATCTTCTTGTCCAGCTGTGTCCCACAAACCCAGATTGATAGGTTTGCCATCTACCATTACATTTGCTGAGTAGTTGTCGAATCTGTAAAAGAAGATAATTGCTTTTGATAAAGTTTTCAATATGTCATATGGGTTCTAATTCTTCTTCTTCGAACATTCCATATTGGTCCCTTGCTAACCACTCTTTATGATTTGTATGTGATTCTAACCTAAGAGCGATTGTAAGTTGTGCTAGTTATGCACATACAAGTACACCAGCACATCTGATTTCTGCAACGCTTTTTATTTACTAGGGTAGCTTTCCTAGGCTCCTACCTTTGTTGTTTCTTATGACATGCCTTGTAGGTCACAGTGTTACTATTCTTTGCTCCCTTGAAAGCGGGGAGGGTCTGATTAGAATGCTCCTCGTGTCAGTTTTGGCTAGGCTTGTCTGATGTGACTTTTTTTCTGAATGTATTTTATTTTACACTGAGGTCTGTACACTCTTTCTTCTCCGTTGTCAACCCATTAAATTGTTTTCCTCTTCCATAGTATCCTATAAATAAGGCCAAAAGAAAGTCTGGTGAAATACAATATTTTCTCAAATGGTCTAGATATCTCAACAATAAGTTTATGAATTGCTTTGGTCGTAACTTGATCCGTGTAGGAAATCACATAATATAACATTAATAAAGGATCAAATAAATAGATCTATTCATCAAGCATATATGTTAGTGTACTTCTGATTTTCTATGACAGCTTTAACAATCTATGTTCTAGAACTTACACTGTGGGAATGTATTCTCCTGGGAAGGCATTTGTAGTGTAACTGATAAGCAGGCAAGTTTTACCTACAGCTCTGTGGATGAGAGTACAAAGTTGTCAATAAAGGAGTTTTATTATCAACAAACCATATGAGGAATATATTCTCTGTTGGACAATCAACACCTCAACCAAAATGGCCTGTGACAGCTATAAAGCAAACGAAGAATAAAATAAAATTGTGCACATACATTCTTTCTTACTGTAAATAATATCAACACACGCATGTCTAATAAACACATAAATATGATCACCTAATTCGTACTGTAAATAATATCAACACACACACACATCTAATAAACACATAAATATGATCACCCAATTCTTACTGTAAATAATATCAACACACACACATGTCTAATAAACACATAAATATGATCACCTAATGGACAAGTCAAAAAGTAAACCTCATAAACAAGTTTCTAAGAATAGAAACACTAGAATGACCTACAAGGCATATCGTAAGAGACAGCTGAGGTAGGGACCTAGGGAAGCTACCCTAGTAAATAAAGTGTAGCAGAATATGGATGTGCTGGCCTACTATTATGCGCTCAACTGGCACATCGTACAATTGCTCCTAGGCTCAGATCACATACAAAGTGGTCGATATGGAGCGTTCGAAGAAGTCTATAATTTTACGAGAATGTATTTCTTCCAGTTAAAACAAAATATTCGGAAAATGTGGATTCTAAGTTATTTATTTTCCACTGAAACACAATTGATTGGACTATCATGATCATCATTGCACTTGGATGAGTAACCATGTATGCTTAGATCTCTTTCATTCTTACAACTTACACATGAAGATCTTAGCGACAGTGTGAGTGCACTGAAACAGTAGTTGACTGTTAAGTAGTGTAGTATAACTTTTTCATTCTAACATTCCAATCCAATGGTGACGTTCATGATAATGAGAAAAGAGATGCGGCATTCTTTCTATTTAATTATTCAATCATATTCTATGCAATATTTACATTAAGACAACTGACGGAAAGCGCAATAGAACATAACAAGACCTGTAGTGTGGCATTCATAGATCAGGAAAAGGCCTTCAACAGAGTCAATAGAAACAAACTATGGGATTGTTTTAAAAAATATGGAATCAGCAAACATATCAAGGTTTGCAAGAGTTTATACATTAAAAGTTACATAAGAACAAAAGCCGGAACATCAAAACATTCACAGTAAACTCAGGAGTTAGACAGGGATGTGTGCTCTCCCACTGCTGTTTATAACATACATGGACAACATAAGTAGAGAAGCAGGAATAGAGAAAGAAAATAATATTTCAGAACTTTTATTTGCAGATTACCAAGTACTGTTTGCAGAAAACGAAGAATCTCTCCAGAACCTCCTCCTCTTCGATCGTTCTAGGTCTGTTTTAATCATTCTCATTGTGATATATAAACAGCCACACATCAGAACGTGATGTACGTGCACCAGCCTTCAGCACCTATTGGAGCCCAGTTGCTTATCCTTCGGTGGGGTGTTCTTTTCAGCCAGCTTTTGATTTACTAGGTGAGCTTTCCTAGGTACGATCAGCTTTGGCGTATTTTTGGGCTTTGTGATCTACGCCGGGACAGTGAGTTACGCTGTTTATGCCCGTTCTGACTGAGAAATATTTCTCGGGCTTGTAAGCTTATCCTCGGACGGCGTCTTACTCGTATAAGACACCGTGTAAAGTATCTGCCTTCGCCAATGTTCAGACCCGAACTTCCTGTCTGGTCCGTACATTGTCGGCCTTGCTTTACCGTACATTTTTAGTTTGATCCGGAGAAGGAACATTCTCAGCCTTTTCTAGACGCGCATTGGTACGTGGCAATTTGCAATTAACCTCGGAAGCTCTGGCATGGGGCCGAGTACAAACAATGTAGAGGGTCGTTTCAGTCGGCGCTATCAGCGTAACTGTGGATTTTTCGCTCGCCGCCATCACCCGCCCCAGTTATTCCCGGGATGTTAGTTACGACTGCAATCGAACATTGCCCGGTTGCCCCATGGCTGGCAGTTCCGTTAGGCATCACCAACCTCAGTTCTTCCGGGATGTTAATTTTAATCGCACAGTACCTTGCACGGTTTTCCCAGGGCGGGTAGTTTCGTTATGCACTAAACGCAACTTGTTCTTTTGCGCTCGGCAAACCTTGCCCAGTACATGTATCTGCACCAGGCTACCAATGCGGGTCAGCTGCAATCTTCTCTCGCACCAACACGAGGGTAGACTTTTATTCGTTACGGTCCTGTCTTATTTATTCTTGCCGACGGGATGGCAATGTTTGCCCCTCCTCAGGGCTTGAGCTTCTCCCACGTGGGCATACGTTTGGTCACTGGATGCACCTCTCATCCATGTCTGAGACGCTTCGCTGTTTCTTTGCGTTCAGGGACTTGGGCAATATCTTGTTGGACATCGGTCAGGAGATTTGTGCATTTTCTTTGTATGTATCTTTATCGTGTTTCCGTACTTGCACTGCTACCCCTACCAGTAGTTTTCTCTTCCCGATCCCTGCCCCTCTTAGCCAGACCAGAACCATAGTCTGTTTCCAGGGTCACCGCGTGGAGGTTAGGGGCAGGGTCTTGGTTAGCGCGCCCCCTCGCTCATGTTACCACTATGACCTCATGAGCCTTTTTGACCCCCTCTCCAGAACCATTTGAGCTTAGTGAACATCAAGGGTGAGGAGTACAACATGAAAATAAATATAATAAAGACAGAGACAATGGCAATAAGTAGACAACCAGAAAGCCTTACAATAAAATTCCAGAACGTAGACATAAAACAAACAATTGAGGCCAAATACTTAGGAGCAATTTTCACAGCAGATGGAAGTATCGATAGCGAAATCAGCAATCGTTGCACAAAAGCTAATCAAGTACTGGAACAGTTAACACCACTGTTGTCACATAAAGAGATACCGCTAACAACTAAAGCAAATCTCATAAGAACGATTTTCTGGCCAACAACACTATGTTACCAGTGTCAAACATGGCCAATAACTAATAACAGCAGCTAATGAGCGGAAAATAATAACGACAGAGATGAGGTGTCTTAGAACATCTGCCGGTGTGACAATAAGAGACAAAATTAGAAATGAAGAAATCAGGAGACTGGATGTGAAACCAGTTATGCAATTCATAAAAGAACAACAGATTAAATGGTTTGGACACCTAACAAGACTGCCCTGGTATCGCCTACCACAGCCACACAGAAAAAGTGTAATAAGTACAAATCAAGAGGAATACCACGCAAAGATGGAGCGACGGCATCAAGAACAGCCTTACGAACATGAATATCAGCTAAGCACACACAAGATCACTACGTTTCAGCCCCAACATTTCTATAAAGTTCTATAAAGAAGTAAATGCCAGTAAATGGTGGAAGAGAAATCAAAAAGAAGATTCTATAATTAATAATATTTTATTCCACTAAATAAGCTTATACAAAATGAAATACGTTTTTTTACTTCCTGTTGTTATTTTATAACTTAACATGATCTACTTTGCAACAGTTATATTGGTTTATTTCTCGAGTCATCAAATAGGAAGCAATTGTCTAGAAATAGGCTGATTTAGTGTACTAGACTATAAGAAGTAACACAGTGAGTAAGTAAACTAAGTACTAAAGTAGGCCATCGGCTTACACTTACTAGGCAAGTTACAGACGTCGTATATGGTAGATTACATAAACAATCAAAGCCACTCGTTCTTGTTAAGACATAAGTAACAATGACTTACCCATCTCCAACTACTACACACTTTATCGCCTGCATGTCTTTTTGTATAAATAAAGTTCTAAATCAATAAAATAATTATTTGTTAGTCCCCGAAGTAAAAATGGAGTCAGCCAGAAAGTTTTATAGGCCTGGGCCGGGGATTTCTAAAATTAGATCAGCCAAAAGTAAGTGTATCCCGTTTACTTATAGCCTTACAAACACGGAAGCATAAATTTAATTCTTTAATTAGCAAACATGTTCTTTAAATAAATACCTTTTCCCAACACAATTTTAAAGTTATTTTAAGTAGTCTGAGTTATATATCATTTCACGAGTATTTAATGTTAGTCCTTATTTATTGTATAAGTTTAAGTGGCATTTCAATATGCAATGGCTGTTTGGCAACAAGTGCTAGCATTGGACGCTAAATTTAATGCTTACCGATCACCGAACAACCCACAATTTCGTAAGGCATTGTTGAATGTTTTTTCTTACATAAGTATGACGGCTGGCGCTGGTGATCATGTCCTCGCAGAACTTTATACCCCTAGTTCTAAGTTCATTGAACTTAATGCAAGATACTGAAAATGATATTTATTATTAATTTATTATTATTAAATAATAATAAAACGTAACACAAAACTATACGACGTATACTAAGACGTATACTCTCTATTACAATAACAGTATACACTCAACTATACATTACATACTGAATACAGTAATTATTAATAATGAAATTAGTAATGAATAAAGTAACTTACTTGGTAATTTAAGAAAATATAAAAGGAGACGACAGGCACTTCATCTCACTCTCACCGGCGTATTGGACTTGTAAAAAGTGATGAATTGTTAGTGTCCAGGGCAGTAGGACCAGTACCACCCCCTAACAATACTAACATAGTAAATAGTAGTAGAATATAGTCAATTATCTACTAGATAATTGATTTCAAATTCCTTACAACACTGTAGTGTGTCGATTTGTCCTCACCCAACAGGGTACCAGACAGTTGAGTCTAACCACATCCAAGTACCAGACAGTTCAGTCTGGCCCTCATCTGATAGACAGTCAGTGTTGTTGCTGAGTCTCCAAATTATGCCTCCCTACTGCATTCCAACACCCCAAACAAATATATGTGCTTCTGATGTAAGCCAGTCTGATCCCACATTAACACCCACACCTGCATGTCCAGGACAGTAGACAGAAGTGTGACATTTGTGGTTGCAAACCTCAATATGACATTCACTCATACCACAACCTGCAATTGTAATTTGGACATTCAGAAGCATGAACTAACAATTCAACTCAATAGCAATAGTTGGACATTCAGAAGCATGTACTAACAAGAAAGAACAATAGTTGCCACATCAAATGTAGTCTGAGAGAGCTATAGGAGGGCAGCAGTAGCGGCCTCAATCTACGTATTGGAAGTAATTGTCTTGTGTGCTCTGCTTGGCAATGACCCTCACATGCACCTTTCAAAGCCTGATTTTGCATCACAATGCAAATACTAATTTGTATATACAACAACATTATCATTCCTTACATTATCTTCTATTTGTTGATTAATTTCAAGGTCTGTTTTCTTATTTTCCCAATCTATGCATATCTATCCAAGAGTACTGATGATGGTGTGGAAGTTTTTCATGTTCTCATATATTGGGATCCATTCTTTTTCATTTTGTGGTTACTCCATAAAGAAGAGGAAAACCACGGAGAAGATGGATTCAGGATGTAACTGATGGTTTGAATATGATGGCTGCAGAGGCAGGACGTCTGACTTATGAGAGAGAGAAATTCTGGAGGACTGTTGGGGTGGCAAAGTTCTGCTCAGGACAAGCTATTTGATGATGATGATTGTTACCCGATTGATCATTCCTTCAGCTTGTGACATCTAATATCTTCTTCGTGTCTTGTTTGACACATAAGACTTCCACAAAATATTTCCATTCTGCCGCCTCTTTATGTCTGCCATGTCAGGTCACAATCGTTCAACTTTCTTTTCATGTTCTTCTCTATGTTTTCTTTGGACATTCAGGCTTTATCTGCTGTTCTTCGGAGAGCTATCATTGTCAATACTGGCATATGACATACATGCCCAGTCCACCTCCATCTTCCTCTTTTAATGATGGTCTTTAATGATGCACAGTTTGTGCAACAAAGGTATCGCTTGATTCCATTTCTGTAGCACAATACTTTTTACGGGAGTGGGTTGTTAGCCCCTTGCCCCGACCAGAAGGTCACATTTTGTCTGCCCTTTATCTTTCAACAAGTCTGACATAGGTATCCCTACCAGAAGAAAGGTTCTCATCTGTGACATGCCATACTTAATTCTTGTGCCCTAAATGTATTTTTGCGTAGTGGCTGGTACCTCTTGTCTGCGGTAACAAGCATATAGACATTGGTTTGAACGATACAAGGACAGGAGATTAAGCATGTATCTTGCCCGCGTGTTCGTAGCGCCTTGGACTGTGGGTGACTAGCCCTCTGTGTGTACGGGTTCAATTCCGTGGGCAGGCAGAAAAAGCCACAGATTCCCCAGATTCACGGTGTTCGTGGCACCGAACCGAAGGGTTACGATGTCCATGGCACCGAGCCGAAGAGCTGAAAAAGCTCAAGTGCTTCTGGATCGGAAAAAAAAAAAAAAAGCATGTATCTTACCTTCAGTAGGGGAGTATCTCCTGTACAGCTCAGGACTAGATGTATGTCTTCATTCTGAACATGTTCCAGGTGGTCACATTATGATATTGGAAGTGTGCCTAGTCCATAATCAACCATGACAAGCAGTCTGCTCTAGATGTGCAGCTACTATAATTTTAATTGCTATGAGACCTCGCTTGAAGTGCTGTCTTGTATGTTCAATGTGATGTCTGTAAAATAGACTATGATCAAAGATTATTGATCGATGACACGTCATGGCTGTTGATGTCTTATCCTCAAAAAGGTTACTCCTAGTGTGATTATCTTTGCCAGTCAAGATGTTCAGAATTGACCTGAGAGCAAGACTTCTTTTACTAACATGAGATGACATGTTGTGTCCCTTGAATGTCTTGAACCATTTCTTCATCAGCAAAAGATTTTGAGTTTAGTGCAGACAAAAGGACGTAACTTATTGCATACCTGTCAACCTCATGAGATCAAAACCTTTATACCAAACAAGAATATAACTACACAAACTAATGAAAACCGGAAAACTTTTTTGTTCATAATATAAAAGAATAAGGGCTGGCATACAGATAGTAAAATCGAAAAAATGTACACTGTATACATTTACTATTATTTATTTCAGTTTGACAAAAGGTGCCACATGATGACATTTTATTTAGGGCATAACATTTGCTAACATATCAAAATAAATATGAACATTATTTGTAAAATATCCAGAAATAGCTATTTCATGGATGTTTTTAGGGGGAATAAGCTCTAAATGAAGCGCCTGGTCGGGTGGGTTAGAGCACAGCTTCCATATGGGAGACCAATGTTCAATCCCTGGTAATGCCAAGTAGCTTTTTTCTGTGGTGGGCATAAAAAAATTTCTAACCTGAACAGGTTTGCTGCGACTGCACTAGCCATGTGGCCATTAAATTCCACTGGCACATGTCCCCTTGTCGTACACACCGACCTAAAAGCGGTATTACAGACAGTAACAATAATTTTTTTTGTTATAGGCAGGCTCTAGGTATAAAGTTATAATTATGCTAGATAAATATAGGCAACATGGAAGAGAGTTATCTTCACATAGTCAATTTAAATAGAAATATTGCTACGGATCCAGCATCTTTGTGGGTTTTTGACACGTGTTACTGGAGTGTAGATTTCCTACCCATCAAGATTTATTAACTGGGAATGATTTGGCACAAATTATTAATTTTTTTGTGAACAGCTGATATACGGCATAGCTTGTTTTTTTATTCACTGCCATTGGTTCTTTCAAAGCAGGCATTGAAGTGGAAAGCAATGGTTTTTTTTTTAAAGCAGGCAGTGAAGTTGGAGGCAAAAGGTTCAAGAAAGAAAGGACGCTGTAGGGAAAGTCTGAAACAAACTTTACGTAGAAATGGGGAGGGGGATACCGAAGTTTCATAGAAAATATTGACATAGATGATAGGCCTTTTTGGTCGAAACGTTGCTGTGTATTGTCATTGTATTTGTATTTTGTAAAACTACAGTACTTTGTTTTACGTGCTTTGCTAGAAAATATTGAATTGAACAAGTTATTGGTTACTAAACTGACGTCATTGCACTCGGGCAGACCCATAGGTGCTCAGTCTCCCCAACAGATATCAAAGAGTATGCATACTAATGGTTCCTGTGGCTCGCTGATTAAACACACCTCTCACTCTGCCTCTCAGGCATCCAGTTCGACTTGAACAACGGGTAATTCCAAACTGCCTAAATCGCTTGATCGATTCAACATCGATTTTAGTGTCCTCATCCAACAGACAGTCGCAAAGAGACCGAAGAATATCCCCTTATCCATCTTCAACTCCCAACAATCGATGCTGTTGATGCAAGCCTGTCCGCTCTCTCATTACCGTAAACACCCGCATGCCCAGGACAGTATATCCACGTAAGCCGCCGGGGTTAGAAACTTCTATAGATGACATCCACTCATACCGAAACCTGCCCTTCTGGATCTTGTGAAGCATCGACTGAGAGTCAGATACAACAACTGCCCCAGTAAATGAAGTCCCAGAGATCCAATGGAGGGCAGCAGTATTGAACAAGTTGTCCAGGATAAGTAAGTATGAAGAATTGTTCCAGGCCCTATTAGCCTGTAATGGTACAAAAGGAATAATAATGGTTCTTTTATTTATTCACTTGAACACAAGTCCTACTTTTTATCGTCTGTCTCCAAAAGGACTAGGCACTTGATTTCACCTGCTTTAAGATCATACAAATCTGATCACTCCGCATGAAGACAAACATTGTACCTAGGAATATATATGTCATATGATTGGCATTTCAGAAAGGGACACATTCAAGCGAATCTATTTCTAAAGTTATAAAACAACTGTACAAAGATAAACGTACACTGATGCATTGAATCTTAACATTATAGGTAGACATGAACTTGACTGAAAATAACAAGGAAATAATAAAGATAGAGGTCTACAATCACCTAAGCAAGAACAAAACAATAAGAATGTATAGCAACCAAAGACTGCTAGGTATAGTTTAAGAAGGTGTCACAATAATCTGTTTTGTTTTTCTGTTCTGTCCCGACAAAGAGTTTTTCTGTTCTGTCCCGATAAAGAGTTTTTCTGTTGAGATGTCTGTTATATTGTTCGTTGTCTTGATTATCTTCTTCTTCAGCGATCTCTGGTCATGCGCTTAATTTACTGTGCACCACAAACTGGGCAGACAGCTTCAGGTCTGTCAGGTTTCCCAAAGCTTAGTTTTCAGGTCGACTGGGTGTGGCCACATGTTGCTTCTCAGCTCACACAGAAGAGGACAGTCTTGCAGGATATGCTCTGGTGTCTGTTCTGCCTGCTGACACTGGCAGAGAGCTGTCTTGATTATACAGTTGAAGAAATTCTATCTTTAACCCTTAGAGGTCCGTCCAGGTGTAGGCTATATTTTTATTTTTTTCCTCTTACTAAAAATAATTTTGCTTTTCCCCTTTTCTTATTCAGAAATATTTTACTAATTTAAATAAACAGAGAATTCAAATTGGAGGCAGGCCAAGAACACGATGGATAGATAACATCTTAGAGTCCCTACGAAAGCATAGACTGACAACGTCAAGCGCAACACGCCTGGCACAAGATAGAAACTTACTCTCCCCACGACGCTTCACGGCAAATGTGGTTTAGATAAGATAAGATACATCATCAGGTGCCATGCTGGCTGACGTAGGCAATCATGAATCTCCACAAATCTCTGGTGTTTGCTATCATCTCAGATGTTGGTGCTCTTTCGTGCCATGAAGTCATGTTTTCCAAATTTTTCTGTCTCGCCTCCCAGTTGTCATGTGTTCTAAACCTCCTTTCCTCATCACATGTTCGAAAAATGATGATTGCCTCTTTCTTATATTGATGATAAGATTTTTCTGTGTCTTGACCTCATTCAACACCTCAACATTAGTCAGTTTAGCAGTCCGTGGAATTCTCATCATTCTTCTGTAAAACAACATCTCTGTGGCCCTCAGAGATTTTTTCGATCTGTTTGTTTATTGTCCGTGTTCCATATATAAATAGTAACAGTTTCATGACAAAACTAATAACAGCTGTGTGCATAAAAATGTATGATACCCAAAATGGTTTGTAAAAATGTGGTTTTTGTCCTGGTCCACTAGGAGTTAATAAAGCTGCTTCTTCCGTCAATATTTCTTAAAATGTTTCTTGTCTTCTTGATCACAATAGGAACTCTTTACATTAGAAGACGCAGCCAGTTGCTGAGGGAACATGCACAAATTGAGGTACACATTTCATTCCCTGTTTATTCTCATTTATTTAATGAAAATCTTTCAGCAGCTCTTACCATTCATGAGATTTGCATGAAGAAAAAATGTTCCAGTTTGGAACCAATTATCATACCATGGAATATATTAGGTAATATGGTGTTAGACCCATATTTCTCTTTGGCCAACAGCACGTAATATATTAGATAATATGGTGTTTCTCTTTGACCAACAGCATGTAATATATATTAGATAATATGGTGTTTCTCTTTGGCCAACAGCACATAATATATATTAGATAATATGGTGTTTCTCTTTGACCAACAGCATGTAATATATATTAGGTAATATGGTGTTTCTCTTTGACCAACAGCATGTAATATATATTAGATAATATGGTGTTTCTTTGCCAACAGCACATAATATATATTAGGTAATATGGTGTTTCTCTTTGACCAACAGCATGTAATATATATTAGATAATATGGTGTTTCTCTTTGACCAACAGCACATAATATATATTAGGTAATATGGTGTTTCTCTTTGACCAACAGCATGTAATATATATTAGGTAATATGGTGTTTCTCTTTGACCAACAGCACATAATATATATTAGGTAATATGGTGTTTCTCTTTGACCAACAGCATGTAATATATATATTAGGTAATATGGTGTTTCTCTTTGACCAACAGCATGTAATATATATTAGGTAATATGGTGTTTCTCTTTGACCAACAGCACATAATATATATTAGGTAATATGGTGTTTTTCTTTGACCAACAGCACCTAATATATATTAGGTAATATGGTGTTTCTCTTTGACCAACAGCATGTAATATATATTAGGTAATATGGTGTTTCTCTTTGACCAACAGCACATAATATATATTAGGTAATATGGTGTTTCTCTTTGACCAACAGCATGTAATATATATATTAGGTAATATGGTGTTTCTCTTTGACCAACAGCATGTAATATATATTAGGTAATATGGTGTTTCTCTTTGACCAACAGCACATAATATATATTAGGTAATATGGTGTTTCTCTTTGACCAACAGCACCTAATATATATTAGGTAATATGGTGTTTCTCTTTGACCAACAGCATGTAATATATATTAGATAATATGGTGTTTCTCTTTGACCAACAGCACCTAATATGTTAGGTAATATGGTATTTCTCTTTGACCAACAGCACCTAATATGTTAGGTAATATGGTATTTCTCTATGACCAACAGCACGTAATATATTAGGTGATATGGTATTAGGCCCCTTATTTCTCTATGACCAACGGCACATAATATGTTAGGTAATATGGTGTTTCTCTTTGACCAACAGCACGTAATATATTAGGTAATATGGTATTAGGCCCCTTATTTCTCTATGACCAACGGCACATAATATATTAGGTAATATGGCGTTTCTCTTTGACCAACAGCACGTAATATATTAGGTAATATGGTATTAGGCCCCTTATTTCTCTATGACCAACAGCACATAATATATTAGGTAATATGGCGTTTCTCTTTGACCAACAGCACGTAATATATTAGGTGATATGGTGTTAGGCCCCTTATTTCTCTATGACCAACGGCACATAATATATTAGGTAATATGGTGTTTCTCTTTGACCAACAGCACGTAATATATTAGGTGATATGGTGTTAGGCCCCTTATTTCTCTATGACCAACGGCACATAATATATTAGGTAATATGGTGTTTCTCTTTGACCAACAGCACGTAATATATTAGGTGATATGGTGTTAGGCCCCTTATTTCTCTTTGACCAACGGCACATAATGCATTATTTGGTCAATATCATGAATGTAACTTTTAATGCCCAGTGTTTCTCTGGTGCCCAATTGAAGCTAGATCAACCTGAGCTGTTTTCAGTAGGGAAAAAATCCCTGGAACTGGGGAATCAAACCAAAACCACCCATCTAGGAAGTAAGTACACTAACAACTGTGTAACCTTTGCTCTCAGATATACATGAGTTGTGATATAAATGTGCATCTAGCATGACCATAGAACTGAACACAAAAGAAGAAAAGGTAATGGCTTGACATAATGAATAATTTTTTAATGGAGGCTAATGTGTATATTTACTTCCTTGTTGTTGGTTTTTTTGTTCACTAAAAAAGGCATTTGCTATGTTCGCAGTTTACAGCTGCTATGTTCGCAGTTTACAGCAAGACTGTGTGTGATATTTATAACTTTTGATGCCTGTGTTTTGTCAGGGTACGCAAGAGAAGCAAAGAATAGTAACACTGTGATCTACAAGGTATATCGTAAGAGACGACTGAGATAGGAACCTAGGAAGCTACCTAATAAATAAAAAGCATCACAGAAATCATATGAAGGATAACCACCGAACAAACAAAGTTAAGAGAGTTCATTGTTGCTTTACTACTTCTGTGTTAAGATCATTGATGTTGTTAGATCATCAATCTTGTCATCAGGACAAAGTCTCCAGTTCTAGGCATCATCCTTGTGGAAGCCAAACGTTTCTGCTGCCTGGTTGTAACTCTTAAGAGCGTTCCCATGATGATATATCAATTGTCACTTGGTAGCCATATTACATTAGTTGTATGTGGGTCTTAATTTATGCTAATATATAGCTCCATCACACTCCATCCTTGGCAGACCAGAACTGTCCTTCAAGTTGCCACAAGGTGTGGTTGTCACTGACTGCTTCATTAAACAATGGCCAATGATGTTAAACAAATAGTTGCATTTAAAACAAAAATTTATTTGGAGTTTGAAGTGCTATCACCAGTTCTAACCGCATCCAAGGGAACATAAGACAAAGGCAAAAAAATTCCACTCAATTTAATCTTGTGCCTTTCTCTTGATCTCAAACCTAGTCTTATGTATGGTTTTCTCTTGATCTCAAACCTAGTCTTATGTATGGTTTTCTCTTGATCTCAAACCTAGTCTTATGTATGGTTTTCTCTTGACTTCAAACCTAGTCTTATGTATGGTTTTCTCTTGACCTCAAATCTAGTCTTATGTATGGTTTTCTCTTGACCTCAAATCTAGTCTTATGTATGGTTTTCTCTTGATCTCAAACCTAGTCTTATGTATGGTTTTCTCTTGACCTCAAACCTAGTCTTATGTATGGTTTTCTCTTGACCTCAAACCTAGTCTTATGTATGGTTTTCTCTTGATCTCAAACCTAGTCTTGTGTATGGTTTTCTCTTGACCTCAAACCTAGTCTTATGTATGGTTTTCTCTTGATCTCAAACCTAGTCTTATGTATGGTTTTCTCTTG
Organism: Arion vulgaris; assembly: GCA_020796225.1. Taxonomy (NCBI): domain Eukaryota; kingdom Metazoa; phylum Mollusca; class Gastropoda; order Stylommatophora; family Arionidae; genus Arion; species Arion vulgaris. Next base: position 637,112 of record CM036767.1, read on the forward strand.
ACCTCAAACCTAGTCTTATGTATGGTTTTCTCTTGACCTCAAACCTAGTCTTATGTATGGTTTTCTCTTGACCTCAAACCTAGTCTTATGTATGGTTTTCTCTTGACCTCAAACCTAGTCTTATGTATGGTTTTGAGCACTTCTTAAAAAGTTCACCGCTATGTACTCCTAGGATCTTCCTTTTCTTCGCTGTCGCTTTGGTGTCCACTCTATTGCATGAGTTTCAAGTAAAACTAACATTTCTTTTTCAGAGGGATGGTACATCCAGGAGGGAGTATCTTCATCTTCGAGCTCAACTGCTTAATTCACGCTATGGAAGCCCAGCATTTTCAGATCAAGGGTTGGTACTTGGTTATTCATCGACATAAATTGTTATTTTAATCAAATAAATATCTATGTCGATTGCGCTACAATCAAGCAAGGGCAAGAATTTAAATACTTAAGGAGCACATTCACAGAAGATTTAAGAATAGACAGAGAGATAGAGGCTAGAGGGCAAAAAGCAAATCTACCAACTAGCCACATTATTCAGGTGCCCATACATCTCACTGACAGCTAAACAACAGATGATCAACAGCATTTTCATGCCTATCTTGGCTTACTAGAATCAAATATAGACAATGAGCACAGTCACAAAAATAACTACATGTGAAATGTGATGCCTACGAAAAGTTACCAACAACCCCAGAAAATACAATCACCAACATCAGCATAAGAAAGTTGTGACAGAACCTTGCTTCAATTACATTGAGAAACAAAAAAGGAAGTGGTTCTGCCACTTAATAAGAATGCAACCAAACTCCACTGTATACAGTCTTCTACAACAGAACACCAGGAAAGAATATGAGACGAAGACTACGATAAAGATTTCTGCAGAATCCTGTCAAAAGGAAAAATAACTATCACTCAAGCCACTAGAGCAGAGCAAGACAAAAACAGAAAACCACAACCCTGGTTATCAACCCAGTAACAGTGTGACTATAAAAGATAAAGAAGAAGATGTTATTTGATCAGTGTTGACTGTCAAGTGATTGAAAGATTTGCGTAGCTAGTTAAATATTTTTTTTTAATTTAAAAACTAGTATGAAATATGTGAATTACTAACACTTGGACATTAGAATGACAATTTTTCATTTATTCCTATTGAAATATTTCAGAGATGAACTTCATCAGAATAGTTAGCAGTTACATTATACCATCTAAAAATTAATAAAATTACAAGTTTTTACCCTTCTTCTTCTTCTTCTTCCAACGTTTTCAGACATCGATTTGTATACTTTTAAAGTAGCTAGTGGTCAACCGGAGTCCATGTACATCTCCGTATAGCTTGTCTTGGACTGATATGGGGATTGGCCATGTATTTTCTCTCTGTTCCATGTACGTTGGACATTCTTGCAGTATGTGTGTCTCTGTCATCTTGCTGGTGCCACATGTACATATGTCAGATGGGCCTATTTTATACTTGTTAAACAGATGGTACCTCAGTCTATTGTGCCCTGTTTGTAGACGAAAAAGGACAACCTGTTCCTCTCTACTTAGTTGGTGGTAGGCATCGTCCTTTTCATGCCCTGGGTGATCTCTCAGCCATTTGTTCTTGTAGGCCATTTTATCCGTACTTTTGCTTCCTCATATGTCATACTGGTGTCTGTCTGTGGTAGCCTGCTTCCTGCTTTTGCCAATATGTCTGCAGTCTCATTGCCAGGTATTCTGCAGTGAGATGGTATCCACTGTATTACCACTCTAGAGAAGATGTTGCATACTTGGTGTAGTGATGCTTGCAGTTCCTTCAAGTTGTTATCGTCTTCATTTTTAGAGCAGTAATTACTGACAGGGCATCAGTAAGAAATACCAGGTTTTCATTTACATGTTCCTCTGACACTATGGCTTCTGCTGCCGCTTTTAGGGCCTCTGCCTCTGCTCTGTAATTGCTGGAGAACCTTCCTGTCGCTAATTTTAGCTTCCTGAGTTTCATGTCACTGAGCACTATGAGGGCTCCTCCTCCTCCATTTTCAGTTGCATTTGCTGCAGACCCATCTGTGTATACATGGGTCCACCTGCTGTTAGGAAAGTGTTCCTTTAGGTACTCGGTGGCCAGGAGTTTTCTTTCTTCACTTGTTTGTTGGTTTTTCCTACTATCCCTGTGATGTTCTCATTCAGCTCTGGGAATTTTGTATCTTTCCATATCTGTCTTGTGTTGGTGTATTTTAGTGGTTTGGGGTAACTTCAGCACATGATGGTTGTTTGCTCATCATCATCTTGGTTGTCGCTGCAAAGTTGGTTCGTTTTAGTCTGCCCTTCCTAGCCCATTCATTCTGTGGTACATTGGGTGATCTTCTAGTCTCTTGAACTTTTCTGCTTGTTTTTGTGCTCTGCTGTCTCTTATATCCTCCATTGGTTGTAGGCCGGTGGTCTTCTCCATTTCCTGTATTGGAGTAGATCTCATTCCCCTGTAATAATTCTCATAGCTTGGTTCTGAACACGGTTGATTTTATTGAAGTTGGATTGGGCTACAGTTGCCCATGCAGAGATTCCATAGTCCAGTGTCGGGCGAACATATCCCATATAAAGCTTCTTTAAAACACTGTTATCTGCCCCCAGGTTGTGCCAGCTAGTTTTTCATGATTGCCATCCTGGATTTTGCTCGGGTTTTGTTTTTTCAATCTGAGCATGCCATGTCATGCGCTGGTCGAAGGTGATTCCAAGGTATGTGGGGTTTTCTCTGGGAGCAATATATGGTTATTTAGTAGGAGCTTTGGACTTTGGGGCTTTGTTGATAGGGAGAAAATCGTATATGTCGTTTTCTTTTCATTGGCTTTGATCAGCCATGTATTGAACCATTGGTCTAGGGATGTGAGGGCCTGTTGTATTCTGCTTGTTGCAGCGGTAATGCGCTTCTCTGATGTCCACAGGGCCAGGTCATCCGCATACAGGGCGTGGTGGATCCTTCTGGGTATGTTCTCGGTTATGTCATTGATGTATATGAGGAACAGTGTTGGCGACAGTACTCCACCCTGAGGAACTCCTTGTTCTAGTGTTGTTTTCCTGCTGGTGAACTCTTGCACTTGCACTTTAGCAGTTCTTTTTCTAGATACTGTGATATCCATTTGTACATTCGTCCTGCTACTAGGTTTCTGCGCAACTTCACTTTTAGGCCAGCCTTCCACACTTTATAAAAAGCCTTCTCCAGATCTACCCATACTGCTAGCGTTTGTTTTCCCTCTTGAAAAGCATCCTCTATCTCCTGGGCGATGTATGTCACTTGATCTTCTGTAGATCTGTGTTTTCGGAATCCTGCTTGTTGGGGAAGTAGCAAGCCCTTTTCTTCCAGGTGCCACATTAGTCTGGTGTTGATCATGCGCTCTAGCAATTTTCCTACGCAGCTCAGTCTAGCAACTGCTAGGGTCTGTGGGATCCTTCCCCGGCTTTTTATCGGTATCAGTATAGCTTCCTTCCATTCTTTGGGTATAACGCCACTTTTCCAGCTACAGTTAAATATTTCTAGTAGCTTCTTTTTCGCTTGTCGTCCCATTTCTATTATCAAGTTTTTACCCAATAACATTGTGTTAGCCTTGAGAGACAGTGAATGTAGCTTTCCTGATTGGGGGAGAGAGGTGGGTGGACCTTTGTGTAACTTTCTGCTGTCTTCTAGCACAATCTATATCAGCAAGATGTCAGAGCCTTGTTATCTTTCTTGAGATAAGAACAATTTATTTGTTAAGAACCTCAAGAAAGTACAATTGTTCATACACTTTTTCTATAAGCGCATGAAAGGTGTTTCTCAAGCTATTCATCATACCCATTCAAGGAAAGACTGTGGTAGTACTATGTACCAATGATAAAACATGGGAAACGATGTGAGGTTGTTTTACAAAGTATAAAAACAAGATACTGTGACATTTCTACCAAAAGACATTTATCAAGAAAAGGATACAGAACAAATGAAATGAAAATTATGGTACCAGACATCACAGAAACACTCAAGTTGATAAATCTCTGTCAACTTTCCTAAAATGAAAATATGTGACTAAGAATGAAATAAATGTTAACAACTACAAGTTTGGGGGAAAACATAATACGATGCAGAGCTGACCAAGACCCAACACCACCTCCAAATTGTGATCTTAATAGCAGGCTGTGTCATTGCAGCCGGACTGATCAGTTCGAGATTTAAGGGGGATTCGGTGTATGGGGATCATGAAGCTATTTTCGTTGTTTTCACATTAATGTAAAATTTGTATAACCATTTTGAAAGATTATGACTTAGTAGAAAAAAATGAGTAAAAAAAAAAATATCAAAGCGTTGCCATGGAAACAATACAAAATGGCCACCAAAAACAAAATTTCAAATTCCTAAGGCTCTGAATCTAATGAATGTAAATGAATTCTGTTTTCACTCTAAGATGCGCAATTGTAATATCTAAAATATTACACATGATTTTTAGGATATATTAAATATTTAATTTTTATAAATTTTGAATAAAAATTCTCTAAAATTTGGTCAAAAAAAGCTGTTTTTGGGGGGTGTGTTTACCAAAAATTCATAAAAAATGTAATATTTAATATATCCTAAAAATATGTGTAATTTTTTAGATATTACAATTACTCACCTTAGAGTGAAAACAGAATTCATTTATATTCATTAACTTCAGAGCCTTAGGGCGTTGAAATTTTGTGCTTGGTGGCCATTTTGTATTGTTTCCATGGCAAGGCATTGACATTTTTTTTTAAAACTAATTTTTTTCTACTATTCTAAGTTATAATCTTTCAAAATTGTTATACAAATTCTACATTAATACCAAAGCAACGAAAAAGTTTCAAGACCAGAATCCTCCCTTAAGACTGAAAGCAAACCTAGTTACAGAAATTCAATTCTGAAAATGGAAGGGTCAGCCTGAAAGACACAAATAATCATACCAGGAATTGAACTTGATATGCTGGTGGTTGAGTCTAGTGCTCTAACACTATGATATACTGACTCTCAGAACATATCACTTAACCCTTTAGCTGCTAAAGACGTATATATACGTTTTCCCCATTCACTTCTAAAGACGCATTAACACGTCTGTTATTATCTCTCCTCTGTTGGCTAAAGACGTGTTAACACATTATACATTGCTACTGTCACTGCTATAGGCGTACATTCACGTTTGTGACCTAGAAACAAAGAGTAGCTATTTTAAGCTCAGCCTTCAGAAAGTATGTAGCAGCGAAAGGGTTAAGGAAGAGGAAGCATTAACCAACCTGACCTAATATTGCTTCAACATCTAACTATTGTTTGAAATTATTATGTAGTTTGTTATGTATGTTTATTTGCTCGTCTGTCATGGTTATCTATTTTAGTAGTTCACATTTTTATTATGTTTCTTTGTGTACAGAAGTATTAAGAGTCGCTCATTTAGCTTAAGGAGCATTGGCAGAAATACTGAGGTAAATAAGTGTATTGTAGGAGAGGTTTTTTTTTTGGTTGCTATCTTGTTATATTGTTTGGTTATTGCTATCTTGCTATATTGTTTGGTTGTTGCTATCTTGTTTGGTTATTGCTATATTGTTTAGTTGTTGCTATCTTGTTTGGTTGTTGCTATCTTGCTATATTGTTTGGTTGTTGCTATATTGTTTGGTTGTTGTTATATTGTTTGGTTATTGCTATCTTGCTATATTGTTTGGTTGTTGCTATCTTGTTTGGTTGTTGCTATATTGTTTGGTTGTTGCTATCTTGTTTGGCTGTTGCTATCTTGCTATATTGTTTGGTTGTTGCTATCTTGCTATATTGTTTGACTGTTGCTATCTTGCTATATTGTTTGGCTGTTGCTATCTTGCTATATTGTTTGGTTGTTGCTATCTTGCTATATTGTTTTGTTGTTGCTATATTGTTTGGTTGTTGCTATATTGCTTGGTAGTTGCTATATTGCTTGGTATACACTCTCAGACTTTAACTTTAATGTGTTCAAAGATAATAGATATCATATAGATGCTGTTTGAATTTAGGCACATTTTAATTATATGAAAAATAACACTATCACTGCCTAGTTTCAAGAGCCGAATGACTGATTAGTACCAAGAATGCCATATAAGGATGTACAATGAGATGTGTAGAAGACTAGACAACATGTAAATAATGCTGAAATTACCATTGTAAAAACACATCAATAGTCTGGTACTCTTGTGTTCTAAGAAGGTGCAGTAATGATCCCTGGTTCCTGTTGGGGAGAGAAAGGAAGGATGTTAATACTAACAGTATTTATATATTCTTGTCTCGCCTGAGTGTTTACCTGGGCCCAAATTGGGTTGTAAAGAATAGAACTACTGTTACCCGCCACGCATGTCGTAAGAGGTGACTAAGGAGGTTGGGAGTGAGGCTAGCTACCCCACACTATAAAAAACACTAGATGGCTACAGAATGGAGGGCGAACCGAGTAAATGCTGGCTGAAACCGAACACACCGCCGAAGGATAAGCACCAGAGCTCCAAATGGTGCTGAAGATGTGATGTAAACACACCAATGCTAAGGTTGCATGACTCAGATTTCCACATGAATAGAATTTATGGGGAGGTCTGGTACATCAGTCTGGGCGGTGATCGCAAGAGAGAGATATTCTTGTCTGTTAGATATCATATTTATTTATATACGTATATTTCTCTTGTACCGTTATATGCGCTACATACGGCCTGCAAGTATTTCCTACATAACGCTCTGTACTGGGCATCTCGCTCATCCATGGAATTGAGTCCGATATTTCTTGCCTATTTCAACAATGTTCGTTTCAGGGTTTTCCTTGGGCGTCGTCTCTTTCTTGAACACTTTGCATCTCGCTTCAATGTCTGCTTGGTATTCTTTGATTATTTCTTCTCAAGATGTGTCCAACAGATTTCCATCTTCTCCTTCTTATAAAGTTGTTACTAGTGGTTGACCAGACATTTCTTCTCAAGGTATGCCCAACAGATCTCCATCTTCTCCTTCTTATAACAGTTGTCTACTAGCGGTTGACTAGTGGTATATATCATATTTTGTGTTTATGCAAACTTTATGTGTGTGTGTATACGAATGTTAACATGAGTGTTGATTTTCATCACTTGTTGTTAGTTAATTTAATCATTGAGCTGTAGCCAGTCATGAGGATGTGGGTTCGTATCCCAGTGCGGTCTGTGGTTGCTTTTTATTTTGGGGGAATAGTACAACAAATCATTCAGCAGTTTGGCAATGGCAGCTATGTCAAGCGACCTGTAGTTCAGGAAAGCCTCCTAATGATCCCTAACTGGACTTACACTATATGAAAGATTCTCTAAATAGGATAATGTTATGGGAAAGACCATCTCATCTAACTGGCATTAAAAAATGGTCTTAATGCAAAGGGATGGCTTTGCACCAGCTTTCTCCATATGGCTTCGTCCCTGTCTACAGAAACGGCAGAACCTCTAACTGGGATTATGTTGTATGAGTGTCCCTCTAACTGTGATTATGTTGTATGAATGAACCTCTAACTGTGATTATGTTGTATGAATGAACCTCTAACTGTGATTATGTTGTATGAGTGTCCCTCTAACTGTGATTATGTTGTATGAGTGTCCCTCTAACTGTGATTATGTTGTATGAATGAACCTCTAACTGGGATTATGTTGTATGAATGAACCTCTAACTGGGATTATGTTGTATGAATGAACCTCTAAGCAAGATTGTATTATATAATTGTGTAATAAATATTTCCTTCAAATCTATTGCTTGTCAGAGTTTAGAGTCTATGATTGTTGGTGGCAGTGATAACAGGAAGTATTATCATCGGCGTCATATGAGCACAAGCTCTCTCAAGTACTTGTATGAAGGTCCTATGAAACATGTGTACGACAGCATTGAGCTTGTTCCTACAAGTGCAGCAGAAGCCAGCAGGTAAGCATTTCCTCTAGTTATGTACATACATGCACACATTACATTCATTTTGTGGTGAACACATTTCATGTCTTCCCATTCAATACAGTAGCGGAAAGATATTCGTTTCCGAACACTTCTAGAACATTGCTGTAGGGATAGACTGCAGTAAATACTATACTAGAACATTATTGGTGGATAAACTCAGCAGTAATAATTATACTAGAACATTGCTGGTAAGAATAGATTGCAGTAAAAACTATATTAAAACATTTATTTGGGACCTAGGTTTATCTTCAATCCCTATTTGCTTAGTCAGACTGCAGTGATGCAGTCTGATACCAAGACCACTGCTTAAAAGTGATGCAAGTTGATACCAAGACCGTTACTGCTTGAAAGTGATGCAGACTGATACCAAGACCGTTACTGCTTGAAAGTGATGCAGTCTGATACCAAGACCACTGCTTGAAAGTGATACAAGTTGATACCAATACCGTTACTGCTTGAAAGTGATGCAGGCTGATACCAAGATCACTGCTTAAAAGTGATGCAGGCTGATACCAAGACCACTGCTTGAAAGTGATGCAGGCTGATACCAAGACCGTTACTGCTTGAAAGTGATGCAGGCTGATATCAAGACCACTGCTTGAAAGTGATGCAGGCTGATACCAAGATCACTGCTTAAAAGTGATGCAGGCTGATACCAAGACCACTGCTTGAAAGTGATGCAGGCTGATACCAAGACCGTTACTGCTTGAAAGTGATGCAGGCTGATATCAAGACCACTGCTTGAAAGTGATGCAGGCTGATACCAAGACCGTTACTGCTTGAAAGTGATGCAGGCTGATATCAAGACCACTGCTTGAAAGTGATGCAGGCTGATACCAAGATCACTGCTTAAAAGTGATGCAGGCTGATACCAAGACCACTGCTTGAAAGTGATGCAGGCTGATACCAAGACCGTTACTGCTTGAAAGTGATGCAGGCTGATACCAATACCGTTACTGCTTGAAAGTGATGCAGGCTGATACCAAGACCGTTGAGAGCCGCTGTAGCGTAGTTGTTAGGGAACTCGCCGCAAGGCTGGTGGTCTGGGTTCAGCTCCCGCAATGCGCGTGGAATTTTTCCCCTACCATGACGGCTCTCAGGTCGACCCAGCCTCAACTGGGTACCAGACATGCTCTGGGAAAGTAAAGGCGGCCGGCGTGATGCTGACCACATCACCCATTGTATGCCGACGGTCAATGAAAAATACAGTCCTAACACTGTATTGACCTATATACCACGAGGTATCAAAGGGTTCCTTTACTTTTTTTTTTTCTTACCAAGACCGTTACTGCTTGAAAGTGATGCAGGCTGATACCAATACCGTTACTGCTTGAAAGTGATGCAGGCTGATACCAAGATCACTGCTTGAAAGTGATGCAAGCTGATACCAAGATCACTGCTTGAAAGTGATGCAGGCTGATATCAAGACCACTGCTTGAAAGTGATGCTGGCTGATACCAAGACCACTGCTTGAAAGGGGAGTAAGGTGTTAATCAGTCTCCGTGTTATCTGTCTACTGTTATCTTATTCACTGCATTGTAGGCCTTGGAAAGAATGCAACCACAGCACACCTTGTATGCGCTATTGTCAAGCTGACATCTTACTTTTGCCTGTTGATTTTCAACTGACACGATTGTCATATTTTTTAGTATTATCACTATATCAATATATCACAATGTGAACGACTTTAACGTATTCAGAATGAAGGTATGCGTACAGTCCTTTACTGCACTAGAGATACTCTCATTGTAAAGATGAGATATATGCTTGGCTTTCTGTCACAATGCTCCCGTCATGCAATCGTCCAACCAAAAGCATATATGCGGGTTACTGCGGATAAGAGACACCCACTGCACAAGAACACTAATGATATTAAGGACACAAAAATCAAGCGTGGATGGCCCAGGATGAGAGAACAATTAGCCAGGTGACAACAGTTGAGACCCTACCAAAAGGGGAAGAATAGATGTTATCGTGGCCCACTACTGCAATGTTATCATTACTCTTGGAAGAGAATGTAGAGATTGGGGTCAATATTATGGCTGATCTCACAGCAGCTGATAGAAGATAAAAGCAAGGGATGATGACGTTGTTGTATATACTGATGGATCGGTTCATTGTGGTGAGAAGTCAGGCTGGAGGTTTCTGTCTAGTGCGCATGGTCTAGTTGTTGCAGAGTGAAATAGGACATACAGGACAACTAATTTCAGTATGAGGATGGAAGTTGAGACTGATACTGCTGCCCTCCATTGGATCTCTGGGACTCTGTTTACTAGGAGCGTTGTTGTTTCTGACTCTCAGTAGATGCTTCGGAAGATCCAGAATGGCAGGTAGCGGTATGAGTGGTTGCTGTCTATAGAGGTTTCCAACCTCCAGAGACTCATGTGGATCTACTGTCCTGGGCATGCAGAAGTTGGCAAAGAGAGAGCGGACAGACTTGCATCAAAAATCTTGATTGTTGGGGGTTTAGGATGGATAAGTGGAGATGTTCTTTGGTCTCTTGGCGACTTACTTGTTGGATGAGGACACTCAAATTAATGTTGAATCAATCCAGCGATTTAAAGAGTTTGGAATTATATGTTTTACAGGTAGAATTGGATGCTTGAGGGGCGGAGTGTGTTTAACCAGCGAGCCACAGGAACCATCAGTATGACTACACTTCAACATCTGTTTGGGGGAGGGGGACTGAGCACCTATAGGTCTGCCTGGAGTGATGTGATGTCAGTTCAGTAACCAATGATCAGTTGTATGTTAGTGTCAAGCTCACACGATTGTCATATTTGTGTGTGTTAGTGTCAAGCTCACACAATTGTCATATTTGTGTGTGTTAGTGTCAAGCTCACACAATTGTCATATTTGTGTGTGTTAGTGTCAAGCTCACACGATTATCATATTTGTGTGTGTTAGTGTCAAGCTCACACAATTGTCATATTTGTGTGTGTTAGTGTAAGGCTGACTTACCTTTGCTCATCTTAATCCACAGAGCAATGGCTGGAGGGAAAAGCTTATCAGAGAATTATGCATTTACTGGCATGCATCACATATTTGATCAACATTCTGCAGCTGGTATGATTGTTGTATGGTGTTATTATCTTTTACATATTTACCATTTTTTTCAGTTTGTCACTTTTACCAACAAGCTGCTATCAAGGGCCAGGGCAATCAACATATTGACTTCATTATCAAGTGATATGAACAATCGAAATGGGGACTTCATTATGAAGGACTGGGACAATTGAAATGTTGATTTTGTTAATCACGGTTAGGGACAATTGAAATGTTGATTTTGTTAATCACGGTTAGGGACAATTGAAATGTTGATTTTGTTAATCACGGTTAGGGACAATTGAAATGTTGATTTTGTTAATCACGGTTAGGGACAATTGAAATGTTGATTTTGTTAATCACGGTTAGGGACAATTGAAATGTTGATTTTGTTAATCAGGGTTAGGGACAATTGAAATGTTGATTTTGTTAATCACGGTTAGGGACAATTTAAATGTTGATTTTGTTAATCACGGTTAGAGACAATTGAAATGTTGATTTTGTTATCAAGGGTAGTTTAGACAAATGAAATGTTGACATTCCTTTGTGATTAGGAAGGACCTGTCATAGTAACACTTACTTCCCAGTGGGAATTTTCTATCAGGGACTACTCCTCTAGCCTTTAGCTATCCCAAGCCTACTTCTACAAGGCAGTGGGTTTAACAGTTGCAGCTGTTACCGTCTACTGACATACGGTAGCAGATGAAACATCTGATCTGATCTGACATGAAGTTTACCAGGCCAGCAAACAAATACTGACTTCTTTTAAATCAGACATTTCTGGTATTTGGAAATAGAATCAGCACAAAATCACACAGATTCATATTTATTTCTAGTTTTTTTATTATCACCAGCTCACAGTCTCTTGTGAAACTAGGTCATTCTGCGTAAAGGCCGCTGATATATAAATTTTGCTAACATTTTGAAACAAGGTCACAGCCTAGAAATTTGCATTTTATTTTTGTATGGTTGGCTTGACAGACTCTAAGATTAAAATGTAACCCAGCATCAATACTGGAAGTTATAGCTGTAACTGTTATTATATGATATCTTGATTTGTCTGTCAGTCACCCGTGTGAAGTTTGCAAATGATGACAAATCAAGAGTTGCATGCTCCTCATTGGATGGGACATTATCAATATGTCAAGTTATACCACCACCTGCCACTGTCATTTGTATGCTGAAAGGTCATAGTGCAGGGGTCACAGGTAATGTATAATTACTTTCTTGATGTTCATTTGTTTTATTTGAAATGCTAGTAGTTATGTGGAAACAACACATCTTGATGGATATGAATTGTGGACGGTGAATGAAGAGGCATCAAATCTGCTTCCTAGAACTGCATTTTGTTCATGAGAAGAAAGCTATGCATATCATAGAACTGCATTTTGTTCATGAGAAGAAAGCTATGCATATCATAGAACTGCATTTTGTTCATGAGAAGAAAGCTATGCATATCATAGAACTGCATTTTGTTCATGAGAAGAAGGCTATGCATATCATAGAACTGCTTTTTGTTCATGAGAAGAAAGCTATGCATATCATAGAACTGCTTTTTGTTCATGAGAAGAAAGCTATGCATATCATAGAACTGCATTTTGTTCATGAGAAGAAGGCTATGCATATCATAGAACTGCATTTTGTTCATGAGAAGAAAGCTATGCATATCATAGAACTGCATTTTGTTGATGAGAAGAAGGCTATGCATATCATAGAACTGCATTTTGTTCATGAGAAGAAAGCTGTGCATATCATAGAACTGCATTTTGTTCATGAGAAGAAGGCTATGCATATCATAGAACTGCATTTTGTTCATGAGAAGAAAGCTATGCATATCATAGAACTGCATTTTGTTCATGAGAAGAAGGCTATGCATATCATAGAACTGCTTTTTGTTCATGAGAAGAAAGCTATGCATATCATAGAACTGCATTTTGTTGATGAGAAGAAAGCTATGCATATCATAGAACTGCATTTTGTTCATGAGAAGAAAGCTATGCATATCATAGAACTGCTTTTTGTTCATGAGAAGAAGGCTATGCATATCATAGAACTGCTTTTTGTTCATGAGAAGAAAGCTATGCATATCATAGAACTGCATTTTGTTGATGAGAAGAAAGCTATGCATATCATAGAACTGCATTTTGTTGATGAGAAGAAGGCTATGCATATCATAGAACTGCATTTTGTTCATGAGAAGAAGGCTATGCATATCATAGAACTGCATTTTGTTCATGAGAAGAAAGCTATGCATATCATAGAACTGCATTTTGTTCATGAGAAGAAGGCTATGCATATCATAGAACTGCTTTTTGTTCATGAGAAGAAAGCTATGCATATCATAGAACTGCTTTTTGTTCATGAGAAGAAAGCTATGCATATCATAGAACTGCATTTTGTTCATGAGAAGAAAGCTATGCATATCATAGAACTGCATTTTGTTGATGAGAAGAAGGCTATGCATATCATAGAAATGAAAATCGTGTCATAGCCTTTACAGGACGTCACCATCAAGCACAATAAACAAGTCATTGATTTTCTAGTCACCATTTTTACATTCAGTAGCTTTCCAATGCTATCTGATCTCAACGGTGAGGTCTATTTTTACAGTTCCTAAAATTCCACAGGAACAAGTTTGCTTCCAAATTGCCTGCCGCAGAGTTTGAACCAGGTACTTTTGGGTTGTTATTGAGTTCAGTACCGCTTAACTCTTTCCACGCTTTAAGCCGCACACTGCGCCATAGAGTTGCTTCCCTTATAAAAGTCTTTCTAGTTTTACTTCTACTATTTTACTTATACTACTTTTTAACCTTGTTATTCTATTGGGTTGTCCGGTTTTCTTCAATTTAATAATAATAATAATTCCTCTCGTACCATTATACGTTACATAGGGCCTGCAAGTAATTTCTCCATATCGCTCTATCCTGGGCAACTCGCTCAATCTCCTCCATGGAACTGAGACCTATATTTCCTGCCTCTCTCAGCAAAGTTCGTTTCAGGTCTCCTTAGGTCGACCTCTCTTTCTTGAACCCTTTGCATCCCACTTCAATGCCTGCTTTGATATTCGTTGATCATTTCTCCTCAAGGTGTGTCCAACATATCTCCATCTTCTCTTTCTTATAACAGTTGTCACTAGTGGTTGACCAGACATGTCTCTGATTTCATCACTTCTCCTGAATTCGTTCCATTTTATATTCATTATTTTTCGCAGACATCTATTTTCAAATGCATTCAACTTGCTTTCTATATCTTTAGTCATTTTCCAACTCTCGCTGGCATATGTTAGGATTGATACAACATTTGAATTGAAAATTGTAATTTAGTTTTAATACTATATAACTTGCAGTTCCATATTTTATTTAGACTTTTAAAAGCTGATGTTGCTTTGCCAATTCGTATCATAATTTAATTCTTCAATTTAGTATATAAAAATATATATATGTTTATTTATTGATGAGTAGTTGGGATCGTAATTTTAACATTTTTTTTACTTCCCTTGAATTAACTGCTTAAAAATTGAGGAAATAAATAGGCGTGGAAAGAGTTAGCTTCAGATGTCCACTGCTTATCATAGACAGCATGTAAATATCATAGACAGCATGTAAATATCACAGAAAAATAAGGCAGCCAAAATATCATTTGTCCCCACACTTACAAAGGGACGCCTAGAAAACTTTTCTATCTATATATATATAAAATACCCCCCAACACTTCTATGAAGAAGTAATTGGTGGAAGAGAAGAAAAAGATCTATATATATATATAAAATACCCCCCAACACTTCTATGAAGAAGTAATTGGTGGAAGAGAAGAAGAAGATCTATATATATTTCAGATACAAAGATATTTCAGAGATACAAACAAGAGATTTTTAATGTCTGCTGCCTATCTACTAATTGTGTCCCACTTCAGATCACAATCTTATAACTCTCCACAGTTCTTCGGTTCTTCTCCGTATTTTGTTTGGACGTTCAAGCTTTATTTCCCCATCCGCTGTCAGTTAGAGAGCTGCCCTAATCAATGATCCTACTAGCATACTACATACATTTTTCCATCTGCTGTCAGTTAGAGAGCTGAACTTCATCCTTTAATGATGATCTTCAATGACGTATCGTTTATTTGTTTTTTAAATTTCTTCATTTACTAAAAAACATTTGCTAGAAAACATTGGCTAGAAAACTACTGAACATCAAGAAAGATTGTGACTAAATGAAGGAGTGGATGACAGAGAAGACATATCTGCCTTATCTGGGGGAAAATGCGATGAGACAGATGGAAAAGCAACAAGAGTCTGATGTACTGTTTTGCTCCAAAGACATATCATTTTGGAAGAAATCGATCGTGTGATTCATCAGACAGGACAAATGATAATGGTTGTGATTTTTAAAAAAAATATTCTTTCAAAATATATATTTTTTCAGATTTTGTGTGGTCTCTCTCCAATGACGTCATACTGTCTGTATCACTGGATGGTACTGCACGTTTGTGGGATGTGGCAGCAGGAAGCTGTATGAGAGTCATTGTGGATGGTTTAGGTTCGGAGCTGCTCTGCTGTGTCTTTCAGCCTCTCAACAATAATATGTTTGTTGTATCCTTTTGGCAGTTATTAGATGAGAACTTTATGTTCAGCTAGAAGTGTTACCTTGTTGTGTACAATAGTAGTGTTACCTTGTTGAGTGCAGCAGGAGCATAGTGGTGTAAGAGCATCCTAGTTTGGTGGTTTCCGTTTAATTTCCAGTTGAAGTGGGATTTTTATAACTATAAATAGCTCTCAGGCCAATTGGTTACCAAAGAGACACCGTACAGTAAAGCCAACATGATCTTGACCACATCATCCATCATATGCTGTTGTATGCCATCGTATATTGTATGCCATCGTATGTTGTATGCCATCATATGTTGTATGCCATCATATGTTGTATGCCATCATATGTTGTATGCCATCATATGTTGTATGCCATCGTATGCCGTTGATCAAATAAAGATACAAACTTGACACTACTTTTTATAATTAGATGCAGAAGGGTAAATGCTTCATAATTCATAAGTACAGTTCCAACTTCACTGCAACGGGTCACCCCATAATTCTCCGTTCCTGTGCCAATGAAAATGACACGAAATGCTAACAACTGTGAATTGTTTCCTGTGTAAACTAATTCCAGAATGAAACAGCCGCGTACCGCCACAAAAAGCAACCTGCACCGCATAAAATGCATATGACCGTCGCTAATGTAGCAACACAAAATTGTTCATCACTTGAATTGTAATTCATGTCAAAGGGAACATAAATCACGACAAAATCCAGCTTTCTGCACCCGCAATATAACTGCATACGGCAGATTGAGCTTGTTCGTCATAACTGCTGTCCGCCATTTTCTGGATACACACAACAAACTCACAGTTGACACAGCAAAAAGCATTCCATGTAACATTCATAGCTCACAGCATTGCTCAAGCACTAACTCAGTAGCTTGGGAAAGCGAAACCGGAAAATACCTGACCAAACATGGCGGAAATGCGCTAGCAAAGTCGTGTTCAGAATCAAACAGTCCGGGCTCTGAATGGCCCTCCCGCATTCCACCACTGCTGGCCAGATTTTAAATGCTTCGATGGTGGTTAAATAAAACACTTGAAAGATACAACTTTAAATCTTCATTAATAGCTTTTGATATACACCCGGACACAATGGAAGATGTTTCATAATATCAAACTGCTTAACACACATCTTTTCATAAAGGAGCAGTGTGACATGCAAGGCATCCAGAAAATTAACAGCAAGGACATGCTAGAATAGTTAGTGAAATAAAACTTCACATGAAGCGATCATTTCCTACCC
Source organism: Arion vulgaris (assembly GCA_020796225.1). Classification (NCBI taxonomy): domain Eukaryota; kingdom Metazoa; phylum Mollusca; class Gastropoda; order Stylommatophora; family Arionidae; genus Arion; species Arion vulgaris. The sequence goes on from CM036767.1 coordinate 653,902, forward strand.
ACACTTTCCAAGATATTTCCACGGCCACATCTGACTCATCGATCACACTTTCCAAGATATTTCCAGGGCCATATCTGACTAATCGATCACACTTTCCAAGATATTTCCAGGGCCACATCTGACTAATCGATCACACTTTCCAAGATATTTCCAGGGCCACATCTGACTAATCGATCACACTTTCCAAGATATTTCCAGGGCCACATCTGACTAATCGATCACACTTTCCAAGATATTTCCAGGGCCACATCTGACTAATCGATCACACTTTCCAAGATATTTCCAAGGCCACATCTGACTAATCGATCACACTTTCCAAGATATTTCCAGGGCCACATCTGACTAATCGATCACCTTTGTACTCATAGACATCTTTCACCTCAGAACAGGACACTGCAGGCTCAACCATCACATGCACAGAATAAAACCTGCTCAGACTGCACAGTGTGCATGTCAGACTGAAATACAGAATCCAGAACACATCCTCTAGTCCTGCTCATCATACATAACCAACGAAACGAAACATGGCCTCATGAACGAAGCTAATAGAGTACAAACTATGGAGAACCCACGAGGAACTCCAATTGACATGTAAGCATCACGCTGGACACATTTACTTCCTAATTCTTTTCTATTTCCTAATTGAGGTTGGGTCGACCTGAGAACTGTAACAATAACAAGAAAATTCCACTCCCACTGTGGAATCGAACCTGGACCATGCACCAAAGAAATGAGTGTACTAACATTGTGCTATCGCAGCTCTGTCAATTACTTACAGCTTGCTTAACAAAAAAACCTATTAGAGAGAAATGTAAATGTGATGAAACCTTTACACAAAATGTAAATGTTACCTTGACTGACTTTAGACCGGCAATAGTCGCAGCCAGGTACAATTGATGAACATGTCCACTGGGAAAGGTTATAAGGTAAGAAATACCATTATTGATGTCCTGGGTTTTTTAATATATCTATTTTATTTGGTAGCTCGATGATTATGATATTGTAAATTATGGATCGTCTTCGCTCGCATGAAAATATTGATTGTTATGTTACATCACAGTGATAAACGAGGTATCTGCTTCTTCTGACGCAACATATCTGTTTTCAACACATAATTCTGATTTTATGATTTCTATCATATCATTCACTTTTCTTAGACTGCAGCATTGCCCGTGTGATGCTGGGATACACAAGGGAAGCAAAGAATAGTACCACTGCGACCTACAAGGCGTGTCGTAAGAAGCGACTATGTAGGACCTAGGAAGCTACCCTAGTAAATAAAAAGCATTGCAGAAATAGGATGTGCTGGTCTGCTTGTAAACGCATAACTGGCACAATGTATAATTGCTATTAGGCTCAAATCACATACAAGTCACAAAAAATGGTTAACAAGTGGTCGATATGGAGCGTTGGAAGAAGAAGAAGACTGCAGACCAAGAAGAGACCAATTTAGAAATGAAGACGAAGATATCAACAACAAAAAGTGGGTGCACCATCAGTACTGAACTTCATCAAGAAACAACAAATTAAATGGTTTGGCCACATAAGGAGACTACCAACAGACAGTGTACCTCAAAGAACAGTGCTATTACGATACAGTGGATACATAACAAAAAGCAGTCTAAACAAAAGGTGGCAGCAGAAATAACAGATGTGGTGAAAAAAACTGTTTATGCACGGACACAAAAACCCATTCTAGAAATCTTTTCATATTATGATGCTGTGAGGCATATTATGATGCTGTGATGCATATTATGATGCTGTGATGCATATTATGATGCTGTGAGGCATATTATGATGCTGTGAGGCATATTATGATGCTGTGAGGCATATTATGATGCTGTGATGCATATTATGATGCTGTGAGGCATATTATGATGCTGTGAGGCATATTATGATGCTGTGAGGCATATTATGATGCTGTGAGGCATATTATGATGCTGTGAGGCATATTATGATGCTGTGAGGCAAAACAGGATTAGAGAAAAATCAAGAAGAAGTAGATCCCTGGAGGCATCGTTGTAATACCATCATGCTGTAGCCACCTTCTTCTTTGCGTTCGTTCTTCGACCAATTTTAATCACTCTTTGTGATATGTTTGATCTTTGCCAAGAACGTGTATACGTTGCACATTGGTTTGGTAGGCCCCTAAACGCATAGACTTCTACACATTTAGGACACATGCATCCGATTTCAGTCAAACCTCCTTAGTTATCTCTTACGACATGCGTGGCAGGTAACAGTGGTTCTATTCTTTACACCCCAAATTTGGGCCCTGGTAACCACTCGGACGATGCTGTAGCCGTTCATTATATAGAACAATGAATAAAATAATGTTCTGTCTGTTTCAGGGAGGTAGCAGTAAAGTGACTGGGCGAGTAAATGCTTTGACTTTTGATGGAAGTGGTCGTATCTTGTGGACTGGAGATGAAAGAGGGTCAGTCTATTCCTTTACCATTGACGTAGCTACAGGGAAACTCACCAAAACTAGAAGGTAAGTTAGTTGTATAGATCTAAGTCAACATATATATATGTGAATGGTAATAAGACTTGACCTGAAAATGGAATCATCAAGAGGAGGGCAGACCAAGAAAAAGATGGGTTGATGGAGTTACAGACATCTTAAAACTCCACAATACCACACCATATCAAGCGACCGAGCATGCACTATCTCGAAACCGATCATCAGTTAAACCTGCTACGCCTAGCGGCAAAAAAGCAGAAAAGGACGAAAGAAAGAATAAGACATGTGGGAACGGATTAGCATAATGCTTAAGTGTTCGTCGATCGACTCGGACGCAAGTGGGTTGTGGGTTCAATCGCACACTTATTGTTCAACATGAGGAAAGGAATTGGCCATTCTGCACACTAGGGCCTAGAAATGTGAAGTTGCATCATACCCTAAGGTCTCTCTCTGCAATCCCCTTACCTAAGGTCTGAAAAGCATATAGGAAATTTTATTTTAAATAATTAGGCGTGATTATTTTTTTCCGTTCGTCCACTAAGAACTCGGGCACAGTAATTACTCTTAATGTTACTCTTACTGATTTTTGCGTAAAGGTTTGCTTTCCTTATAATCAGTGCCCCTTACCATTCAGGCGAGTTTTACTCCAATTTCAGAGGTACTTGTAATTTAAATCCTCCAGTAAACGATTATGGTCTGTAGTCCAGCTGCGTATTGAGTACATACCGAGAAATTTGTTGTCCAAGCTGGCCTTATTACCTATGTATTATAGTTCATCTTCGATAGAACTAGGAACTTGACCTCACCTAAATTGAGATCAGGGATCTCTTCAAAAATAATCATGATTGCATACACATAGAAAGAACAGAGTACCTTTTGAGCGAGAGGTAAGCACCTTACCTTCACTTCATGATTGAATACACATAGAAAGAACAGAGTAACTTTTGAGCAAGAGGTGAACACCTTCACTCCACAGAGATGCTCTAATGTTTGATTAGTTGGTGTATATTATATTACCATTGTTATATTCTGCAGAATGACAGTGTCAGAAGGTCATCCAATCACAAGTCTATCGGCCCGAGCATGGATCAGTAGAGAAGCCAGGGATCCATGTCTTCTAGTTAACTGTTGCATCAACTCTTTGTGTCTGTTTAGGTATGTTGAAAAAACTATATCAACATTGATTTGTTGCTCTTCCTTGATACTTGTCTCCATGTACTCCACCATGAGAGAGCAGACAGAGATCCATGTCTTCTAGTCTCTTCCTTGATACTTGTCTCCATGTACTCCACCATGAGAGAGCAGACAGAGATGCATGTCTTCTAGTCTCTTCCTTGATACTTGTCTCCATGTACTCCACCATGAGAGAGCAGACAGAGATGCATGTCTTCTAGTCTCTTCCTTGATACTTGTCTCCATGTACTCCACCATGAGAGAGCAGACAGAGATGCATGTCTTCTAGTCTCTTCCTTGATACTTGTCTCCATGTACTCCACCATGAGAGAGCAGACAGAGATCCATGTCTTCTAGTCTCTTCCTTGATACTTGTCTCCATGTACTCCACCATGAGAGAGCAGACAGAGATCCATGTCTTCTAGTCTCTTCCTTGATACTTGTCTCCATGTACTCCACCATGAGAGAGCAGACCAGAGATGCATGTCTTCTAGTCTCTTCCTTGATACTTGTCTCCATGTACTCCACCATGAGAGAGCAGACAGAGATGCATGTCTTCTAGTCTCTTCCTTGATACTTGTCTCCATGTACTCCACCATGAGAGAGCAGACAGAGATCCATGTCTTCTAGTCTCTTCCTTGATACTTGTCTCCATGTACTCCACCATGAGAGAGCAGACAGAGATGCATGTCTTCTAGTCTCTTCCTTGATACTTGTCTCCATGTACTCCACCATGAGAGAGCAGACAAGAGATCCATGTCTTCTAGTCTCTTCCTTGATACTTGTCTCCATGTACTCCACCATGAGAGAGCAGACAGAGATGCATGTCTTCTAGTCTCTTCCTTGATACTTGTCTCCATGTACTCCACCATGAGAGAGCAGACAGAGATCCATGTCTTCTAGTCTCTTCCTTGATACTTGTCTCCATGTACTCCACCATGAGAGAGCAGACCAGAGATCCATGTCTTCTAGTCTCTTCCTTGATACTTGTCTCCATGTACTCCACCATGAGAGAGCAGACAGAGATGCATGTCTTCTAGTCTCTTCCTTGATACTTGTCTCCATGTACTCCACCATGAGAGAGCAGACAGAGATGCATGTCTTCTAGTCTCTTCCTTGATACTTGTCTCCATGTACTCCACCATGAGAGAGCAGACAGAGATGCATGTCTTCTAGTCTCTTCCTTGATACTTGTCTCCATGTACTCCACCATGAGAGAGCAGACAAGAGATCCATGTCTTCTAGTCTCTTCCTTGATACTTGTCTCCATGTACTCCACCATGAGAGAGCAGACAGAGATGCATGTCTTCTAGTCTCTTCCTTGATACTTGTCTCCATGTACTCCATCATGAGAGAGCAGACAGAGATGCATGTCTTCTAGTCTCTTCCTTGATACTTGTCTCCATGTACTCCACCATGAGAGAGCAGACAGAGATGCATGTCTTCTAGTCTCTTCCTTGATACTTGTCTCCATGTACTCCATCATGAGAGAGCAGACAAATGCATGTCTTCTAGTCTCTTCCTTGATACTTATCTCCATGTACTCCACCATGAGAGAGCAGACAAGAGATGCATGTCTTCTAGTCTCTTCCTTGATACTTGTCTCCATGTACTCCACCATGAGAGAGCAGACAGAGATCCATGTCTTCTAGTCTCTTCCTTGATACTTGTCTCCATGTACTCCATCATGAGAGAGCAGACAGAGATGCATGTCTTCTAGTCTCTTCCTTGATACTTGTCTCCATGTACTCCACCATGAGAGAGCAGACAGAGATCCATGTCTTCTAGTCTCTTCCTTGATACTTGTCTCCATGTACTCCACCATGAGAGAGCAGACAGGAGATCCATGTCTTCTAGTCTCTTCCTTGATACTTGTCTCCATGTACTCCACCATGAGAGAGCAGACAAGAGATCCATGTCTTCTAGTCTCTTCCTTGATACTTGTCTCCATGTACTCCATCATGAGAGAGCAGACAGAGATCCATGTCTTCTAGTCTCTTCCTTGATACTTGTCTCCATGTACTCCACCATGAGAGAGCAGACAAGAGATCCATGTCTTCTAGTCAACTGTTGTATCAATTCCTTGTGTTCCTCTTCCTTGTTACTTGTTTCCATGTACTGTCTTTACTGTGTATGTAATACCACTGTTTAGGGCAGTGTAGGACAGGGGGGACATGAGCATGTGAAATCGTCATATGGCTAGTGCAGTCACCACCAAACTGTTCAGGTTAGAATGTTTTCTGTATGCCCCGACAGAAAAAACTCCATCACCTTACCTTAGATCGAACCCGCGTCTCCCGAATAGGAACCAACCCTCTAATCTATTTGGCCAGACACTCCTCAAGCACACTCCATGTACTCAATCATTTATTTAGTGGATTGTTGCGTACAGAAATTTGTTCCCATGTCAGCTTGTCTAAATAACATGACCTTGCCTGGCAGTTCCTATTTTCACTCTGGATAGGAATGCAGATTTATAATTGTTTTTAAAGTCATTTATACCACCTGCTTCTCTTAAGTCATTGATGGTATCTGCACTATCTATTTACTGTCCTTCCTTGACTACTGCTGTACCAGCCAGATGATCTACAAGTTAATTACCTTGCACATCTTTCTACAAAAATAAAGATTAAATGAACCATTCAAGATGTGCTCAATGTGAAGACAAACCATTCCAGCCAGTCTTAATTTTCTTGAGTATATTCATTGTGTTGCTCAGTATACACTTCCATGATTGTCTTCCCCAGTCCAAATTGATGTTTTATGTTACTAAAATACTTCCATTTTTTCATAGTCTTATCTTCATCTATGTAACACAGTAATATTGAACATCAATCTGTCTTTTTCCTGAGTAGCTATATCATCATCCTATTTGGCACAAAATCCTTTACTGCATGTGGGTCATACATTGTCATAGTTGACAGTTGGGATGTTGCACATTCCGTCTTCAGACTCTGCATGTTCCATCTTCAGTGGCGGAAGCTATGGAGAAGAAGAATTTATATATATATATTGGTCTTCTAATAATGGCTACAGAGAAGAAGAATTTATAGGAATAACCACATCACCCATCGTGTGCCGACGGTTAATGAAAGATACAGGCCTAGCACCGTATTACCCTATATACCACGAGGTATGAATAAAGGGTTGCTGCTTGCTCTTTTTATTGAACATTTGTGAACTTGTTTTGTATTATAGAGAGACATCTGTCTACAGATGATTGAATGTAATCCCAGGATTAAATGATAAACTTCTGATTAATTTAATATTACAGGATTGTATCTGACGATGGAGCTCTCCAACTCAAGAAGTCATTTCCCATCAAACAGCGCTCTTCATTAATTAAAAGCACATTCTGTCCTTTAATGTCATTCCGACAAGGTGCATGTGTCAGTAAGTATCAGTAGATTTTCTTCTCTTCATTGTTAAGTCTGTCATTTTTTCTTTTCTTCATTGTTAAGTCTGTTATTTTTTCTTATCTTCATTGTTAAGTCCGTCATTTTTTCTTCTCTTCATTGTTAAGTCTGTCATTTTTTCTTCTCTTCATTGTTAAGTCTGTAATTTTTTGGGTGAGTCACAGTTATTGGCCTTATGTTAATTTTGTTTTACAACTTTTGCTTAATCCTCTTGAGACGATAGGGCTGGATAGGGCTGATTTTGGGACTGCCATTGATTTAGCGAGAAAGCCTGGCACAGGCCAAAATATCTATGCACTTGTATTATTCATGTTTGTTGTCTTTTGAACAGCACCGATTGTTAGGAAGTTGAATATAGGATGTCCTTTGGTTACTCAGAGACCGCCTGCTGGATGAGGTATTGTTAGGAAGTTGAATATAGGATGTCCTTTGGTTACTCAGAGACCTCCTGCTGGATGAGGTATTGTTAGGAAGTTGAATAAAGGATGCCCTTTGGTTACTCAGAGACCGCCTGCTGGATGAGGTATTGTTAGGAAGTTGAATAGAGGATGCCCTTTGGTTACTCAGAGACCGCCTGCTGGATGAGACCACAGCAATTGATGTTAAAGCTATATAGAATTTTAAGGAGTTTAACATTATGTCTTTGATGGTAAGATTGTGTGCCTGAGGAGCAGAATAAGGAGTGTGTTTAACCGACGAGTCATGGAAACTATCAGCGTGTTTACACTTTGACATCAGCATAGGGAGACTTAGCGCCTATGGGTCTGTCTGTAGTTCTGTGATGTTGGTTCAGTAACCATCTCTTGAAAATTGAGATGATGATACAAGCCTAATGATTCGATTACATTTCTGTTGTTTTCAGTTTCAGGAAGTGAGGATATGTGTGTATATTTCTTTGATGTTACCAAGGAAACCAAGCCTTGTGTCAACAAACTTCTAGGACATTCAGCTCCAGTCATAGATGTGTCCTTTAATTGTGATGAAAGCTTGCTAGCTTCCTGTGATGCTAATGGGATGGTGATTATTTGGAAGAGAGAAGGAAAACAGGGAAACTTATAGTACATATCTACATGCGTATGTGCTTCAAGAAGGTAAATGTCTTTTGAAATGTTTTTATTTGAATTCATATGGCTTGTTATGGGGGGATATGTCACCAATATCAAAGTTGATAACACTCTGTTCTAGTGACCATGCATCGTGAACATTCCAGGGTTCGAGTCCAGCATGGCCAAAAATTCTCAGTGAGTTCACGGTTGAACTATATGAGACCCTGATTCTTTATTTGGAGGTCTAAATTACAAGTACCTCTGTAGTCAGAGTGATGTTCACCTAAATGATGAGGCGACACTGGTGATAAGGAAAGCAAGCCATCCTGCAAAATTAAGTCATGACTACGCCTGAATTCATATCTGGCAAATGGAAAAATAATATTACTTGTTCTAATGTTGAATGTGTTTCAATATATTTTATGTTTATGGTAGGTATCTTCTGATAGTAAACCGAGTGCCAAGAAATCACAATCAGGGTTGGTCATGGACATGACTACGATAAAGTGACTAGTTCAGCAATTCTGGTTCTCAGTAACATATCTCTTTTCTCTCTCTCTTTCTGATTTCTTTCCATTCCAAATGGAGCATAGGACTGCAACTTATCACTAACATTTATATTTGTTTATTTAATTCAACATTTCTAATGAAACATAATGCTGAAATTGTTCCTATCTCAGTTTTTTTTTCATTGCAGTTTCTGTAACATTCATTTTTGTAGATTTGGGTTGTTAGCCATAACTCAACTCCCATACCTGGATGGATGGATGGACGATCGTAAGGGCGGGTTCATCTGTTATGTATCCTATGTAAATCTCACACTTGGTTATTATGAAACAAAGAATATAGGAACAGTGTGGATCCATTCACATTGCAGCAAGCTGAGCTGGTATTTCCATTCACATTGCAGCAAGCTGAGCTGGTATAAATTCACATTGCAACAAGCTGAGCTGGTATTTCCATTCACATTGCAGCAAGCTGAGCTGGTATGTCAATTCACATTGCAGCAAGCTGAGCTGGTATTTCCATTCACATTGCAGCAAGCTGAGCTGGTATGTCAATTCACATTGCAGCAAGCTGAGCTAGTATGTCCATTCATGCAAGATTATCTGATCTATGAAATTACAGAGTACTCTGAGGTCATTTCAATAACCGATGATAGCCAGTAGCAGAAATGAGACCACAGACATTCTTGTTGAATTGTCGACAATATTATACAAGACAAGATTCATGATAGCTTTTAATTCTAATATCAAATTATTGTTGATATTTTGTGTCTCACTTTTATCAGATCATGGAACTCAGGTCACAGACACATATCTTGGTAACACTCAAAAACTCAGGCCTAGACATCGCATAGTGAAAAGTTAAAGAAGCAACAGAGTTCCACTAAGAACTAAAAGCAAGGCGCCATATATTCAATTTTACTTGTTGCTCTTGTACATTTTATATTGAACTGTTTTTAGCCAGATCGTTTGTTTATTGTCATGTGCCTGAGCATTTCAAGGTTGTTGATTAGTTTATTTTTTTACTGTCAATTTACAGTTTTTTTTACTGTACACATTCCATTTGATTGATAACTGGCTGCGTTTGTATAACTGGCTGTGTTTGTATAACTGACTGTGTTTGCATAACTGGCTGTGTTTGTTGCATTAAAAGCTGTGATACAGTGATTTCTATTGCATTTCAACATTCTTTGAAGTAAAGATACTGATATACTTGCCAAGGAATTGCTAACACAACCTGAACAGAAGCATAACATATGACGAGATCAAGAGCAGATATATTAAACAAACATATATGAACAGCACAGATAACTCTCCTGTCAACCCTGTAGACAGAAGCAAAGATAACTATCCCACTAACCCTGTAGACAGAAGCACAGATAACTATCCCGTTAACCCTGTAGACACAAGCACAGCACAGAGAACTATCCCGTTAACCCTGTAGACACAAGCACAGCACAGAGAGTTGATTCTATTCGACAAGACTACTACATGTTTATCAAACTGCAAAATCAACACTAGCTCATGGAGATTCAAATAAAAAAAAAGCTTGTCTGGAAATTTAGATGAACTCCCAACAACATCAACTTACATTCAGAAAGATGTCTTCTATTTCTCTTCCACCATTTATTTCTTTATAGAAGTGTTGAGGGGAAACGTAGTGATCTTGTGTGTGCTTGTTCTTCTCTTCCACCATTTACTTCTTTATAGAAGTGTTGAGGGGAAACGTAGTGATCTTGTGTGTGCTTGTTCTTCTCTTCCACCATTTACTTCTTTATAGAAGTGTTGAGGGAAACGTAGTGATCTTGTGTGTGCTTGTTCTTCTCTTCCACCATTTACTTCTTTATAGAAGTGTTGGGGAAACGTAGTGATCTTGTGTGTGCTTGTTCTTCTCTTCCACCATTTACTTCTTTATAGAAGTGTTGGGGAAACGTAGTGATCTTGTGTGTGCTTGTTCTTCTCTTCCACCATTTACTTCTTTATAGAAGAGTTGAAGGGGGGAACATAGTGATCTTGTGTGTGCTTGTTCTAATGCACTTTCTAAGCTTTTATTCATTTTCTTGATGCTGTCATTCCACCTTTTGCGTGGTCTTGATGTTGCTAAGCATGTCGTAAGAGGCGACTAAGGAGGTTTGGCTGAAATCAGATGCACATGTCCTAAACGTGTAGAAGTCTATGCGTTTAGGGGCCTATCAAACCAATATGCAACGTATACATGTTCTTGGCAAAGATCAAACATATCACAAAGAGTGATTAAAATTGGTTAAAGAACGAACGCAAAGAAGAAGAAGATGATAAAAATATATATTCACTATTAAGAGGACTAGATAATACAATAACATGGTAGGTCTTGTCTTGAAAGCCACAAGGAAAAATGAAACAGGTTATTGGTTGCTAAATTGATATCACAACACACTAAGCAGAAGTATAGTTGCTCAGTCTGCTACAGCAGATGTTGAAGAGTATAGATGCTGGTTGTTCCCCGCATCCTAGTTATATATGCATTCTCTCTCTCTCTCTCTCTCTCTCTCTCTCGCACGCGCGCGATCTACATGCATCTAAACCGTCCATTCTTGCATACCTCCATGCTTGTCCCATATTTGATTACAAACTTCTTCATTCTCATCATCGCTGATTTATATATATAAGTAAAGTAACTCTTGCATACCTTGAGCTAAATCAGATAATACAGTGTTAGGTATATATTTTTCAATGACTGTCAGTACACGAGTGATGTGGTCAACATCAAGCCGGCCACCTTTACTTTTCAGATTTATATATATATCTCTCACCGTTACATGTGATACTATTATGTGCCCTATTGTAAATTATTATATATTAAATGTCAATAATATCAGTCATACTTGTGTTTCTTGTTGAAATTTTTTAGTTAGTCAACAGAACAGATGTCACTACAATCTGCCACTACAATCTCCCACTACAATCTGCACAAACAGATAAGGTGCTCAGTTTTCTACTATCATATAGCATGTCACTTGTTGATTCAATGTATCTGAATGAGGCTCGTCTGAATGGCGGGGACATTGGTGATAAAGAAAGCAAGCCTTCATGCAGTAATCAGTCAGAGGTGACATATTAGGTGCCATTACCATGCCTAAATTCATAGCTGGTGAACCCCCTTCCTCCCCTCCCAAAAAGACCCCAACAATTTGAGAATGGTTCGGGGTAAATAATTAAATTTATTGAAAACAGAAAATACAAAAAAATGATATGTAAATCTATGATTACGTGAATACACTAATAATTTTGTAGAAATCATACGTAAGCATATAATCACACAGAATTGCTTGTTAATGTCTGCAATTAATAATTATACATAATTAATAACAAAATATACATATGGAGTATTTGCCAGTTCTAAATATCCGTGGCAAATATTAGGAATTACAGGAGTGGTTCATTCTTCTGTGTGTACAAACTTGATTCTTTCTTCTTCTGTGTACACAAAAAATTTAGCTATTGCTGCTTCTGTGACAAAAATGTGGCTATTTCTTCTGTGTACACAAATGTAGCTATTGCTGCTTCTGTGACAAAAATGTGGCTATTTCTTCTGTGTACACAAATGTGCTTGTCAATTGTTTGTTTGCGTTTGTTATTATCAACCAAGTTAACCACTCTTTGTGATTTGTGTGGTTTGTTCTTATCAACCAAGTTAACCACTCTGTGATTTGTGTGGTTTGTTCTTATCAACCAAGTTAACCACTCTTTGTGTGGTTTGTGCAAGAACATGGGTATGTCAAGTCTCTTATGGCATGTAGGACAGGCACATCTAAATGTCAACCAAACTGTACGCATATTATCCAATAAGACACAAATTTGTACAGACTAGTAACTCTACAATTTTACATACAGAACTCCCCCCCCCTTTAAAGTACCACATCTAAAGTTAAATTGTAGCATGGTATAATATTGGTCATAGGAAGACCATCAGATCAGACTCATACCAAGTGTCATTGAATTTATAGATTTAAACTTAATCTTCTTTGTCGCAGATATTATGTTGTCGCAGATATTATGTGGGCAATGATGAGAAGGATCTCCACATCAGTACTTTTCTGTAGAATACAGTTTCATAGTGCAATCTTGTTTGACATTTTATTGTGCAGGAAGGGATAAACATGAACAAAATATAGTAGTTCCACTTTTGTAGAATAATATACTGGCAAAGTGGGGATTACACATTATTAAAAATGTGTGGTACTGTACTGAAGTGAGAGAAAATGTGTGGTACTGTACGAAGTGAGAGAAAAATGTGTGGTACTGTACGAAGTGAGAGAAAATGTGTGGTACTGTACTGAGTGAAAGAAAATGTGTGGTACTGTACGAAGTGAGGGAGAAATGCATGGTACTGTGCAAAATAAGAATAAAATATACGATTATAAGCCATCATCTACTCCATTCTTAGCAACGTTTATTTTGGTAAATAATTACTGTAAGAATCAACTTAAGGTGGGATCCTGCGGTGCTATGGAGTTCGTGCAGTGCCTCTGAGATCTTCCTGTGTAAGAAAGAGATCAGAGCACACATGGTTACTCACGGAAGTGCAAAGATGAACGGTCCCATCAATTTATTAATGAAGTAAGAATCAAAGTTATGCCAAATATAAACTGTGCAAAACAGCTCACAAGAGTTGTCTCTATTATGATTGATATACTCTTTATGGGTCTTTAGTGTGAGTGACTCGGTCTATTAACCCCGACGTTCTGAGTTCGAATCATGCTGGACAGTTTTGGTTGCAAATTGTTTCACATGGATTTTACAAAGAACAATGGCACCACCCGTTCAGAAAGCAATAGCAAACTACTGAACGTAATAATGCCTAGAAAAATCACAAACAGCATTGAAAAGCTGGGGTTGATTCGCAAAGTCCTGTAAATGATATGCAATTAACTTTTTTAGTGTAAAAATGTTTAAAACTCTAAATTATGGGAACAAATAACAAATATTGTTAATAGCAGCACTCATTTGATTTTGGTCCATATTTCTCTGTAAAAAAATTAATGATAGTTGAAAGTTCATTATATTTCATTGAATAAATCCTCTATTAATTAAAATGCATATTTATATACAGTTATGTTACTACTAAACATGGTCACAATAAAACAGTTGGAAGAAAACAAAACAAATCAATATTATATTTTAAAACTGCTTATAATGATGTGGTTTTTTTTTTTTAAAAGGGAGAGTAAAATCAGGTACACAAATGGAATAAATGAAAGAATTAAAATAGGATATACATTGAGAAGACCGACCAGAAGCATTGCAAGACAGGCACTGTATTGGAACCCGCGAGGAAAGAGGAGTAGGGGAAGGCCTAGACAGACCTGGAGGTGGATATTAAAAGGATGGATAAAACATGGAAAGAATTGGAAGGGATGGCAAGAGAGGAAGAGCTGGAAGAAGTTTGCTGAAGACCTGTGCTCTGCTGGGAGTTGAAAGCTGAAGAAGAAGAAGAAAGAATTTTTTTAATGTCTTTACCGCCTGTGTAATACCGCTTATTTTGGTGGTGTAGGAGCCTGAGGAATTTAATGGTTGCACGGCTAGTGCAATCACTGAAGTAGATAAGAGAACTGGTTGCACGGCTAGTGCAATCACTGAAACTGTTCAGGTTAGGAATTTTTCTTTATGCCCCGACAAAACTCCTTGGCCCTACCAGGGATTGAACCTAGGTCTCCTGAATGGGAGCCGCGCTCTAATTCATTCGGCCAGACATCGAAAAAATAAATGATTTCAAATAAATGATTATACACTAGTTCATGAGTGAAAATTGCAGTTCATCTGAAACATGAACTCCCATACAATAATTCAAATATTTGATGTTAAAACAAGAAGTATGTTTCCATGTTTTAAAAGTTCACAATTTATGGAGTCACATTAATGAAGGCAGTTAGGTCAATAGTAACACAAGTAGGTAACAGTAACATAATATCAAGAAAGTAGGCAGTCAAAACTTGCCAGCAAAATAAATATAAGTATTCTGGTACACTTTGGAATGTATAGAAGTAGCAGGTAAATATGTTCTGGTACACTTTGGAATGTATAGAAGTAGCAGGTAAATATTTGGACATACAAAGATATAACACTGTTGAAAATATGCTGTAAAACAGATTTCCTGTTGTCTCCACTTTCACAATATTAGAGAAGCTTGTTTGTCTCTCTGACTTGAAGAGAAAACTAGGTTAGGGGTTAGCTTAGCTACCAAATACTGCCTTCAAGTCAGTAGGATGTAACTTCTTTGTTCACCCACTATGAATTCAGACGTAGTCAGGGAACCTTGTATGACGTCTCTGATTGATTTTTGATAGACCCTACCTGAGTAGGAATCTCTGCACTAAGCATAGCACTACATGCCTAGAGTTGTTGGAGGTTTCTGTAGCACTAAGCATAGCGCTACACGTCTAGAGTTGTTGGAGGTTTCTGCAACACTAAGCATAGCACTACACGTCTAGAGTTGTTGGAGGTTTCTGTCAGCACTAAGCATAGCACTACACGTCTAGAGTTGTTGGAGGTTTCTGTCAGCACTAAGCATAGCACTACACGCCTGGAGTTGTTGGATGTTTCTGCAGCACTAAGCATAGCACTACACGTCTAGAGTTGTTGAAGGTTTCTGTGTCTGAAAGAAAGCCGGGTACTCTCCCCCACTTAAACTTAGGAAACGGGTAAAAACTCATAATTTCTGGGGGTTCAAAGAAGAAGACTGATTTTTTGCATGAAGGCCTGCTTTCCTTATTATCAGTGTCCCTCGCCATATAAGTGTGCCTTTTCCAACTTCAGAAGATGTTGGATGTAACTAAAGGCTTCTTATTCTCTTCCTCCATTGTATCTCGGTGAGGTATTGGGGGAAGATATGATGATCTTCTGTGTGACTTGCCAAATGCACTTTGTAAGTTGGTATTCATTTCTCTAAGGTTTTCTTTAAACCTTCACTACAACCTTTGCATGGTCTTCCTCTTGCTCTGTATTCATTACATTTTTTTCAATTTGGTAAGCCACATCTCTTTGGCTTCCAGTAATCTTATTGGTTGCTTGTTCATTGTCTATGATTTGCTGCCATTCATAAGTATTGGTTCAATATAGCACCGGCGTACTCGTTTCCACAGTGTCATTGGTAATGAATTCACGCATTCTGTGTTTTTGCTTGAGCTATTTTACTCCCCAAGTCTAGTCAGCTGAAAATTGGTATCAGAGCATTTTGAATTGAGAGATAATTTTGTACAATCGATTGAGCTACAGCATAAGTACTTACTTACTTACATTCTTAGCTGCAGAAAAGGACTGGTCATCTATTGAGATGCCCTGAGTACAAAATAAAATTGATTGTAACCAGTTTTATACGTGATCTTATCAACATCAAAGAATTAAAATTCAAGATTTATCACAAAAAGAAGACAGAGTGTAACCAAGTTCATTTTTTTCCCGATCCAGAAGCACTTGAGCTTTTCAGCTCTTCGGCTCGGTGCCATGGACATCGTAACCCTCGGTTCGGTGCCACGAACACCGTAAATCTGGGGAATCTGTGGCTTTTTCTGCCATCCCGCGGAATTGAACCCGCACACACAGAGGGATAGTCACTCGTAGTCCAACGCGCTACGAACACGCTGGGCAGACGGGCAACCAAGTTCATTAAGAATTGTGCTTGTGCAGAACTGATTTTCTGATTATCAATAAGAGAAGGACAAATGTATAACTAAATAAATCAACATGAATGAATCTCAACTTGTTAAACATCTCCCAATAAAATATTTGAATATATACAACTCGGTCTGGTACACTTTCTAACACATCAGCAGTACATGTGTCCACCTAGAATACAATATAAACTCTTTTATTAGCAAAGTTTAGTTCCAATGCCAACAATTATTTGTTATTATTGAGAAAACATAGGTCTTTTTTTAAAACAATCATCACAAGCGCAAGTACGTAAACAAAACATGAAAGCAGGATAAACACAGTTTGTGAATATATAAAAAGTGAATCACATCTATAAAGTGAAACAAATAAAAATGCTGGTTACTGTAAGACTCTTTAGTATGTGGTAAGAAAAATGGAAAAGTTTGTTATTTCAAAGAGGAAAAGTTATTGCAATATGTTCTATCCTCTTTTAGTGACTTGTCGTCTAGAAATTCATACAGACTAGTCGGAACTTATTATTTTTGGAATATCTTTTTTGCATTTCGGACATAGTTGCTCCGATCTCCTTTGTAATATCTCCAACAGAGTCCAGCAGTCAGAACTGATGTATCATACATGGCAGTGAGAAGAGACATAGTTGCTCCTATCTCCTTCGTAATATCTCAGAGTCCAGCGGTGGGAACTGATGTATCATACAAGGCAGTGAGAAGACAGTTCCATTGTGTTATTTACCGTTATTTAGTTTATATTTTATCAATTTTTAAAAACAAACATAGGAACACTTTTTTAGTTCTTGTAATTGCTATTTTGATGATTATACCATACGATGCGTCCTTATGATGAAGTTGTTTGGTGCTCATCTCTAATGATGTGTAGTTTTGAGTGTTATGTTGTAGGGCCAGCATCCCTTTCTAGGAGGACATACAGGGAAGCACTTTTACACCAGAAAACACACCAGAGCTGAATATGTTAGACAAAAAAACAACATAGTACTAAATTTGTAAATCTTACATTCTCATAATAGACTCAGTGATAGGAAAATCTAAACAACACTGTAACAGGAAGTAAGTGCAACATTAAAAATGTTCCCTTCTCCTCAAACAAGTGGTCTGATCCATTACAAATCTGTGATTAAAAATGATAATCAAGTGTGTAAATGAAGGTTAAAGATAAATTGGATATAGTAACAACATTTAACATCATGAGAAGAGAGTAAAAGTATATATAAGTTTATGAGCAAGATTGAGAAGTTAAAATTTGATTAAATGTATTGGTGTCACAAAGTTAGTGAATATTCATGTTCATTTAACGGAAGAAATTATATAAAATAACTCAAAATATTCTTGTGATTTCAATATCACAAAACTCCAATTACTTAATTAATGATTTTAAAAAATCACAGTTAATTTACAGTTTATAGAAATCATTTTTGTCATCATGAGAATCAATGAAATGTTAATTTTAGCCATTATTTTGTTTAGCCCATTAACTCATTGACTGCATAATTTTTGTTACATCTGGGGGCACTTCTTATATTGCAATGTATACTAAATTAGCCAGTGTACTGGATGTGCATCATTTTAAAAATATAGCGAGCTGGTATATTTGCTCATAAGTGTGAAGGGGCTAAGTGTGGTGAATGTACACAAGAAAGTTTGCACAAATATTTTTTTAAATGATGCAATAACTTCTGCAAACAATTTCTGTACATATAGTTACCATTGTAAGACAGATTAATTTCTATTTAAAATCTAATTGTAATAAGATTTTAAAAACATTTGGATTTTGATGAAGAAATATTAATTATTGATGATAGAACTAACCTCACAACATTACAGGCAGACATATAGGTGCTTAGTCATCCTTGGCAGAAGACAAAGGGATATGTAAGTTGATAGTTTATGTAACTTGCTGGTTAAATACACTCCACCAACTGTAAAGATTCCCTTAAAATTGAATACACTCCACCAACTGTAAATATTCCCTTAAAATTGAATACACTCCACCAACTTTAAAGATTCCCTTAAAATTGAATACAATTTGATTGTTAAATCATGCACCCGTAGTATTGTTGCATCCTCATTGAATTCGGTGGTAGTAAAGTAACTACAGTATGCTAAGTACATGTAGTCAACAGCATTGCAGATATTTGTTAGCAAATATAAGATCTGATCACTGGAAGTATCACAGAAGAACCATAATCAAGAAATGCTTCCAAACTGTTTAGTTAAACATATATTATACATGCAAATATGTCTGAACAATTAACTCTATAAGTACCACATACCATTACAATGGCTTCCTAAACATATCCCATCCAACTGTCTGCAATTTAAATGGTGGAGCAATTTCTTTTGTTTAGCAGTTAAAAACTATAAGATTTTAATGTAATATGTATACAGATAAATAATAATGAGAGTCATTTCCCTTTTGTATTTTCCCATCTAATGGTTTAAATTTGTTGACAGTCTTGGCACATCTAACTTTCATTTGGATTTTCCCATCTAATGGTTTAAATTTGTTGACAGTCTTGGCACATCTAACTTTCATTTAGATTTTCCCATCTAATGGTTTAAATTTGTTGACAGTCTTGGCACATCTAACTTTCATTATTTGTTTACAAGGTTACTTCTCGTAGAAATATTTAGACTACTTGTCAATATTTCATGATTTTTTCCCTATATTTGTTTCCTTCTGTTCAAACTGTGCCCAAGTGATTCTTGTGTGAAAACAATTGCATGGAGAATACATTATAATACATTTTAAACATAATTTAGCAATTAGAAGTCAACAAGATTGAAGCAAGACTAGTTTTTGCATCCTATACTTTTTACATTTGGCATTAAGAGTGTAATATTTGTTATGCAAATATCTCTCTAAAATATATCCAAATATTGGATGATCAATATGAATATTGATTGAGCGAGTTGCCCAGGATAGAGCGGTATGGATGATCAATATGAATATGATAATCTTCTACAAACACAACAAAACTTTTGTGTGACATAATTCTGGTGTCTCAAAATAATTGCAGTAAGATCTCAGTAGAATATATGGTATGGAAATAGTTATATTTGATTGTAACATCATCATCATCATCATCAACCAATAGATTGTCTTGAGCAGATGTTTGTCACACTAACAGTCCTTTCGGAATTTCTTTCTCTCAAAGTGCCTCGTCTGGGTTATTTTTTTAGCATTATTTAGACATTGTAATAACACTGGCCTGATATTTGGCAATCAAGAATAAGATAACAGCATCCAAGCAAGCATGTAATCACAGGTAGTTGTGTATGCAGGTGAGATAACAACACCCAAGCAAGCATGTCATCACAGGTAGTTGTGTATGCAGGTGAGATAACAGCACCCAAGCAAGTATGTCATCACAGGTAGTTGTGTATGCAGGTGAGATAACAACACCCAAGCAAGCATGTCATCACAGGTAGTTGTGTATGCAGGTGAGATAACAACACCCAAGCAAGCATGTCATCACAGGTAGTTGTGTATGCAGGTGAGATAACAGCACCCAAGCAAGCATGTCATCACAGGTAGTTGTGTATGCAGGTGAGATAACAACACCCAAGCAAGCATGTCATCACAGGTAGTTGTGTATGCAGGTGACAACTTCCTCATTACAGAAATCACAGCGGCAAGAAAACAAAACACTCATTTGCAAACTTGTAGTAAGAAATAAAACAAGGAATATAGTAACAAGTATTATAAAGCATGATTAGTGATTAATACAGAACATCATCACACCATTCTGGACTGGCCAATAGATGCTCTCATCTCCTCTCCAATGCAGAACATCATCACACCATTCTGGACTGGCCAATAGATGCTCTCATCTCCTCTCCAATGCAGAACATCATCACACCATTCTGGACTGGCCAAAAGGGTTTTAAAGCCGAAGGATTGACTTCATTGCACCGGGTTTTACCCCATATGGCTCGGTCCCTCTCCGCAGAAATGGCAAACCACCTGCCGAGAGTACTGCACAAAGCACGAACTCCATAGCTCCAACAACAATCCTAGGGGTTTCGGGAAAAAACTGCACTAGTGAACAGAACGGCGCGATCCGGATTCGAACCCACGACCTTCGACTCACAAGGCAAAGGGCTTAACCACTCAGCCACAGAGACTCTCCTCTCCAATACAAAACATCATCACACCATTCTGGACTGGTCAATAGATGCTCTCCTCTCCAATGCAGAACATTATCACACCATTCTGGACTTGTCAATAGATGCTCTCATCTCCTCTCGAATATTTTTACCAGCACCTAATAACAACTAATCACACGCGTTCTCTGTTGACTCATGCCTCTAACAAAGTGTTCATTAATCACACACGTTCTCTGTTGATTAATCAAGTGTCTCATGCTTCTAACAAAGTGTTCATTGCTGACAGTTCCCAGTTTACTCCTATCACTTTCACTTTGAATAGGAATGCAGATTTATAAATGTTTCTGAAGTCATCTATATGACCTGCAGCTCTTATGACATTGACAATATCTGCACTATTCATTGACTGTCTTTCCTTGACCACTGCTGTGTCAGCCAGGTGATCTGCTTGCTCCTTGCCTTGTACTCGTGCATTCCCTGGTGCAAAAATAAATATTAAATGGGTTATTCAGAATGTGTTTGATGTGACAATCTCCCTTTTTACAGCCAACATGAATTTTCTTGAGCATGTTCATTGAGTCGCTCAGTATACATATATGTGTGAATTTCTGTGTACTCTGCTACTTCAATGTTCATTGAGCCGCTCGGTATACATATATCATCATCATCAAAGTACGTTGCTCTCTTTGCAGCACATCTGAAATTCACTCTGTCTCTAGCCAGTTCACCCACTTCGTCGATGGTCATGTTCATGGTTTCTTTAATATCTTGTAGCCATCTTCTTCTTGGTCTGCCTCTGCGTCCTGGGTCCCTGCCCTCTAGTATTGTTCTTTCCAAGCCATCGTGACGCTTGATGTGACCAAAGTATGTAATTTTTCTGTATAGTATGTTGCTTATCAGCCAATTCTCTTTAACATTTAGTTCTTTCAGGACATCAGTGTTCTTTCTTTTTTTCTGTCCATTTTTTCTGTAGGATCTTTCTGTAGCATTTAGTTTTGAAGGACTGGATTTTCGTTCTTAATTTTCGTGCAATAGTCCATGATTCACAACCATAAGTAGCTACTGGGAAAATGCATGCTCTCAATATTTTTAATTTTTATATTTTGCTGGTGCTTTGCCACATGTTCTTCATTGTGTTTAACTTCTTGATTGATTCATACATATATATATCTGTGTGAATTCCTGTGTACTCTGCTACTTCAGAACCATGGCTACCACTTTGATTTCCATTGTGAGGCTGCTAGTACTTACACCAAGGCACTGCTGTCCTCCTTGACAGTTTTGTATTTTGAGCTTGCAGTTATGAAGCATGAAATGTCCAGTATAATGAATATGGTGCATTTTTCCAAACATATAATATAGAATACAATCAGTACCAAACATGGACGCTGACATCAAATGATAGAAGAAAATTAGTAACTACAGAAGAGATGAAATGTCTACGCATAATGCTGTGAGTATCAAAAGAGACCGGTTTAGAAATGAAGGCCCCAGGAAAAAGTGGGTACAACATCAGTACTGAACTTCATCAAGAAACAACAAATTAAATGGTTCTGCAACATAAGCAGATTACCAACAGACAGTGCACCTCAAAGAGTAATTTTACTCTGATACAGTGAATACAAAGCAACAGGTCGTCCATGCAAGAGATGGACCTCAGAGGTAACGAAAATCACTGTTTATGAGCACAGAAAAAAGCCTGTTCTGGAAATCTTTTCTTATGCTGATGCTGTGAGGCAATACAGAAGTAGAGAAAAGAAGAGGAATATAGAATGTTGGTAAATATCAAAATCTTTATGTATTTAAGTATAGGCAGGAATGTGCAATGTTAGTTAGTTCTCTTCATGCTCTTTGGCACATTAGGCTTCTACAAGGACTCTTCATGCTTCCCTGTCTTTTGCAACCATCAAAGTAGTATTCTATGTCAAATATACTACCTGTATTTCATCTTCCATTGTGCATCTTAAAATTGTTTTTGGTTGTCCTTTTCCTCTATTTCCCTGTGATGTTTCAAGTGATGTTTGTTCTTGCAGGTATGTCACGGCTCATTTTTATGACATGCCACAACCATTTCCAACTTCTTGTCAAAGAGATGTCTAGTGTTTGATACAAAATAATTTGTTTATTCTAGACCGACATGAGTGACAAAATGTGGAACGTCTGTGAACATTTTTCTCCAGCATTCTGATCTGTGGAACTGATAAGTTAGTGCTTCAAAAATATCTTAACTTGCTTTATTTTTTTTCGCTGCATTCAAAGGATTTCCAGATTAATTTTTATCTTTGTCAAGCAAAGCAACTCTGGTCCTACACAAACATGAGCAATTTTACCAAAAGAGCAAAACATGACAGTCTTGCAATGAACAGCAAAACTCAGTCAGTTTTAACCAAATAAGCATGGAATGAGCAAAATATGTACAAATAAAAGTAGAAATATATATTTATTATTATGTAGTCTACGTTTGGGCAGTAATAATCAGTTTCAGTTTGGAATATTTTCATTGTACTCCGGACATGTTCATAGGTGCTCTGATCCCCTTTGCAATATCTCCAACAGCGTCCAGCGACTGACTGTACCAGTTCGATTTTGATTGATAATAAAAATCAATGTTGGTCAAGTATTTTTGACAATGAAATATTTAGATGTAAGTAATAACTAATACATGCAATGTATTTAAATGTAGGCAGTAATAAACAGTGTTAGTAACATATTTTTTTTTAAAACTGGGTATTTAAAAATATTTAACTATGTATTTAAATATAAACTGGAATAAGTTCATATTATGAATAATGAGAACAATGGAACAAAAGAACATAGTCCCAATGTCCCACTACAATATTTTTCGCCTCTTTCAGTAAAATTCATGTCAGGGTTTCCTTATGGCATCTCTTTCTGGAACCCTTTGTCTCCCACTTCAATGCCTACTTTGTGATTCTTTGATCATATCTTCTCAGAGTATGCCAACTTATCTTTGTGTTTCTTTGATCATATCTTCTCAGAGTATGCCAACTTATCTTCAAATATTTTAGATTTGGTCAGATTTGGTCCATTCAAAATATTTTGTGTAAATACAAGTTCTCTGTAATAAACTAAATTTTAATTCACAAAAAAAAAGAAACTAATATTATTTTTAGTGTAAAATAACATCTATAATTTGTTCTAGATAAATGCTAAAATAGACGTAGGGCTAAACGTAGCAGAGGACTTTTTCTACTGCTATTACTACTATTACTACTAAACTCTCTTGTGTCCAATGGAACATAGGGCTGAAATAATTGACTTGAGAAAATATTAAAACAAAACTAAATGTATGTCTACTGCAACAACTTTTGATATTTCAAGTCTAAAATGACATACACTTTCCTAAATTATCTCAATTCAATTATTGCTCATATTTTTTTAAAACTCCAAGTAAATGACAAACCATTGCATGTGGCACATCAATGATTCAAATACAAAAACAGCAGGCCATTTCATGTGGCATTAGTGCACAACTCCAGTTCAACGTGCATCACTGAATTGTTAATATTAAAAAAACACCAGATAAAAATATTTTAAATACATCTTATCTGGAAGATTCATAAGAATAAAATGTATTTTCCAGCTTTTGAAATTTGTTTATATTTAGCATCTTTTTTTTCCACGTTTATTAATATCACCATAATAATAAATTCTTAAATATATTGTCATTCAAAATTCTTCCATGTTCATTAACACCACCATGATAATAAATTCTTGAATATTGTATGATTTTTTTATTTGTTAAAATCATTACTTATGTTGAACTATTATTACCAACAACACCAGAACAAACAAAAACCCACCAACATCAGCATAAGATAGAAAGTTGGAACAGAATCTGGCTTGAATTACATTGAGAAAAAAGGTATGAAGTTGTTTGGCCAATTAATAAGAATGCAACTAAACTCCACTGTATCTTCTACAACAGAACTTCAAGAAAGTAAGCAAGAGGAAAACCACACAAAAATTGTTAGATTGCATAGAAGAATCCTGTTAAAAAGCAAAATATCTATCAGCTAGTTCACTAGAGCAGCGCAAGACAAAAACATGAAATCACGACACTGAGCAACAACCTAGTAACAGTGTGATGACAAAAGAATAACTATTATTATTTGCTACAAGTAAGTAATATATTGATCCTTCCTTCTGAAATTGATCATCATAAAATTTGTTGCAGTATTATAATTATCCCAGCTTCAACGTTACCAACTCTAGGCTTTCTAAAATATTCCACTTGCATAGCTTATATTATGTGTATTTCATTAGTTTTTTCTTCATGGTCAAATCATCTTAACTTATTTTATCCACACTTAACAAATGCAATAAATGCAGAAATTGGTATCATGACAATTTTATCAAAGAAGACAAAGGGAAAAAAAATGTAATCAACTTATGCTTCGTTTGGGTAATAAGGTATACAGAGTTAAAAACACAAATGTAAAACATGAAAGAAAAGTACAAATTCTCAGCATGATTCATATGAAAGAAATCCATGAAAAAATTAACAAATCAGCTTTCAGGACAACCATTATAATCTGCAAAATATATTTTAAACCTACTGACATGAAGGAATCAAATGTGCTGTACAAAAAAAGTGCAAATATCAGAACTCTTTTGTAAACTAGCAGCACAACATATTGACGCTCAATGAATAAAATCACAAAGAGAGGTTTATACATGGCTAATCTAGAATGATTGCAGATTAAAACTGATTTATGTATGAATAATAGACTCATTTCTTTTTTGCTCTACATTCTCCATCTATAGAGTTGAAAAACAACAACTAAATGTTTTTAATGCACATACAGAATTTTTTCTAAAAATATTACAGTTGTTGTGTGCTTACATAAAAATATTCAGAATCTTAAAGAAAGAATAAAAAATGTCAAATTCTGTCAAAGAACATGATGTAAAAACATATAACATAAATACAGTAACCTTGACCAATGCTACAAAGATATATCACCAACTGCAGTGTTCTCATTCAACAGGTGCTCTCTAAGCAACCGATGTTGGCACCCACCGTATACATCTTCAGAATGCTGACTGCAGGCACTTTTAAAGCAAGCTTATCTGCTCTCTCATTATCACAAACACCAGGACGTGCAGGACAGTAGATCCACAATAGTTTTAAAGACTAGAGGCATCAATGGACAGAATTCATTCATACACCTTTTTATTTTCATCCTTCTGAAGTATGGACTAAAAGTTAAACGCAATAACCAAAATTGTAAATCTCAGAGAGCTACATTCTACAAATGCACTTGGTAAAACTTGTTAGAATTGGCATCACTGTGCCATAGGTGCTAAGTCACTTTCAATAAGCTGAATATTTCAGCAGCAGATCACATACACTACAGCTCCTGCTGATGTTTTATAAACCTTTCTCAAATAAAGTAGGCAGGGTACTCATTTGCACTTGGCAAACAAATTACCTTGGGTGGACTAGGGAACTGACCATTTCAAAATTGAACCCTGCATGATGATGATTTAATCCAGTGCATTGCCAATGTATTGACTTCTAAGTTAAAATTTAAAATGAATAAAATTTGCAACTAAACAAACATAGTTAAAACAGTTAATTAACAGAAACAAAAAATTATGTGAAGACAAATCATCATTAACTTCATTCCCACTTCAACCATTATTGTGTAAAATTATAAAATATAGGTCACACGGGGCAAACATGGTTTAATGAAATTAAAATACCCTGCTGCTGCCTGTATATAAATGACAAATGTTGAATAAATTTTGGCTGAAAGAGTGTAAACAAAAATTTGCTTTATGCCATTCCATGCAAACATATTGCCAACATCGACAAAAACACCAAAAAATATGTAAAATCTATGAAAGGTTTGAAATTTTACACTGCACACAGGCTATAAAAATAATTTCACTCAAAACACAAGCAGAAGATTGTATCTCTATCTACAGAAGAAGATTGTATCTCTAACCACAGAAGAAGATTGTATATCTATCTACAGAAGAAGATTGTATCTCTAACCACAGAAGAAGATTGTGTCTCTAACTACAGAAGAAGATTGTATCTCTATCGACAGAAGAATATTGTGTCTCTAGCTACAAAAGAAGGTTGTGTCTCTAACTACAGAAGTAGATTGTGTCTCTAGCTACAGAAGAAGATTGTGTCTCTAACTACAGAAGAAGATTGTGTCTCTAACTACAGAAGAAAATTGTATCTCTAACTACAGAAGAAGATTGTGTCTCTAGCTACAGAAGAAGATTGTGTCTCTAGCTACAGAAGAAGATTGTGTCTCTAGCTACAGAAGAAGATTGTGTCTCTAGCTACAGAAGAAGATTGTATCACTATCAACAGAAGAAGATTGTATATCTAGCTACAGAAGAAGATTGTATCTCTATCTACAGAAGTAGATTGTATCTAACTACAGAAGAAGATTGTGTCTCTATCTACAGAAGAAGATTGTGTCTCTATCTACAGAAGAAGATTGTGTCTCTATCTACAGAAGAAGATTGCGTCTCTAACTACAGAAGTAGATTGTATCTAACTACAGAAGAAGATTGTGTCTCTATCTACAGAAGAAGATTGTGTCTCTATCTACAGAAGAAGATTGTGTCTCTATCTACAGAAGAAGATTGCGTCTCTAACTACAGAAGAAGATTGTGTCTCTATCTACAGAAGAAGATTGTGTCTCTATCTACAGAAGAAGATTGTGTCTCTATCTACAGAAGAAGATTGCGTCTCTAACTACAGAAGAAGATTGTGTCTCTATCTACAGAAGAAGATTGCGTCTCTAACTACAGAAGAAGATTGTGTCTCTATCTACAGAAGAAGATTGTGTCTCTATCTACAGAAGAAGATTGTGTCTCTATCTACAGAAGAAGATTGTGTCTCTAGCTACAACATAATAGCGTCAAATAAAACTTTTCTGTTGTTTTCCCTCCATTACAAAATTACTAGGTCATACAATTTCTAACTGATCCGGTGTCAAATCTGAACTAACAATTAATTCATTATTCCTGTGAATGAATCACCATGTTCTGTAAATAAGGAGTCTGGATTAAGAGACAATTCTAAATCCAACAAGATCACCTGCTGACTTAAAAGTATCCACATTTGCAAGCTCAGAAACAGTAACATTCTCTTTTATACACTTTCAGTTGGTGTAGAATTATCATGAATGACAGTCTCCTGTCCTGGGTTGACATACAAGAGATGACCTGACACTAGATCAAATTCTTGGCTGGATTTGTCATCATAGTTATCATGTTCCTATAGAAATTTTAAAAATAATATCACATACTTATTTGGGAACATCAGTATTTTACATGTTAGATACATATTGAGCATAATCAATTTAGCGTAACAGCTGCCCATTGCAAGTGATGATGATGACAACAGCCTTAGACGTGTGTTGTAACACTTGTCTGGTGTGTGTGGAGGTGACTAGAATTCAATCCTGAAACCCAATCCCCTTCAACAGGTGGGGGTATACATGATCAGGGTTGGACATGTGGATGCTGAGTGTTCTGTATTTCAGTATTTTACATATTAGATTGATGATTGGTTATTTAATGCATTTCAAATGGTGTCACCTCATTTTAGTTTATTTCTATCTTGTCAATTTTCTTGATTAAAAACATTCTGGTCGTGAAGTTATGTTTTATTTTATCATTTGTGGTACGTAGGTTTACTGCAGTCCATCCCAGTATTGATGAAAGCAGTAACTAGTTTATGAGACTTAATAAGATGATATGGTTTCAGTGTCGTATCAGGAATAAAAACACAGTACTAACTCTTTGTAGATATCACATCACATGTTATTGTAACCAAAACAATGCAGAGCCACATACTATCACATTCTAGTTAAGAAAATTGTAATGCAATATTTATTTCTATCAAACAGCATGAAACTACAATAATATGATTTTTAAATTTTACTGTACTTGTGACTGAGCCTGATGCCATAACACAAGAGCATTGAATAATTAATTAATAGGAGAACAAAAAACTACCATAACTTGTGATTCTTAAAAAGAAATCATTCTTGAAATACGTCTGCTTCATACACATGGCAGAAGACGTGAAGATATTTGAATGTATAGTCATCACAGTTTGTACAGTCATGGCTATAGATAACCATAGATGAAGACAAACTAGTCAGTGCTAATTCAGAAGGATGTATATTGAAGAAAACTTGAACGGAAAAAGACAACATTGTTATTTGTGTTTAAGTGGCCATCAATAGAGAAATTTTTAACACTCTGTGCTAGTAGCCATGTGCAGTGGAAATTCTGGATTTCAATGCGCCAGCTTGGCCAAAAATTTGTAGTCAGACTATAGGTGACCGTAATCCTTTACTTGATATTTTGTTTTTGTCTGCCATAAATTCAAATGTAGTCATAGAGCCTCTGAGAGATTTTTGCGTGATGGCTTGCTTTCATTATCACCCAGTGTCCATTGCCATTCAGGCAAGCCTTATACCAACTTCAGAGATACTTTAGAGCAAGCTGTGGATCTAATGTCAATTATTGTTACTGCAGTGAATATCATCTAATGTCAATTATTGTTACTGCAGTGAATATCATATAATGTCAATTATTGTTACTGCAGTGAACATCATCTAATGTCAATTATTGTTACTGCAGTGAATATCTTCTAATGTCAATTATTGTTACTGCAGTGAATATCTTCTTATGTCAATTATTGTTACTGCAGTGAATATCTTCTAATGTCAATTATTGTTACTGCAGCGAATATCTTCTAATGTCAATTATTGTTACTGCAGCGAATATCATCTAATGTCAATTATTGTTACTGCAGTGAATATCATCTAATGTCAATTATTGTTACTGCAGTGAACATCATCTAATGTCAATTATTGTTACTGCAGTGAATATCTTCTAATGTCAATTATTGTTACTGCAGTGAATATCTTCTAATGTCAATTATTGTTACTGCAGTGAATATCTTCTAATGTCAATTATTGTTACTGCAGCAAATATCATCTAATGTCAATTATTGTTACTGCAGTGAATATCTTCTAATGTCAATTATTGTTACTGCAGTGAATATCTTCTAATGTCAATTATTGTTACTACAGTGAATATCTTCTAATGTCAATTATTGTTACTGCAGTGAATATCATCTAATGTCAATTATTGTTACTGCAGTGAATATCATCTAATGTCAATTATTGTTACTGCAGTGAATATCTAATGTCAATTATTGTTACTGCAGTGAATATCATCTAATGTCAATTATTGTTACTGCAGTGAATATCTTCTAATGTCAATTATTGTTACTGCAGCGAACATCATCTAATGTCAATTATTGTTACTGTAGTGAATATCATCTAATGTCAATTATTGTTACTGCAGTGAATATCTTCTAATGTCAATTATTGTTACTACAGTGAACATCATCTAATGTCAATTATTGTTACTGTAGTGAATATCATCTAATGTCAATTATTGTTACTGCAGTGAATATCTTCTAATGTCAATTATTGTTACTGCAGTGAACATCTAATGTCAATTATTGTTACTGCAGTGAATATGATCTGATGTCAATTATTGTTACTGCAGTGAATATGATCTGTCAATTATTGTTACTGCAGCGAACATCATCTAATGTCAATTATTGTTACTGCAGTGGTATGGCTTTGGTTCTAATGGGTGTACATCATTGCACATTGAACAAATAATGTTTGCTAACTTGTTATCTAGTTGCTTACCTGTGATTTATGATTTTGTGCTGTGCCAACATGATCAAGAGCTGTTTGACTGGTAGGCTGCGCTGAGTCTGATAGCAGTCTCTGATCAAAGTTGTCATTTGAACTTACAGCTGTTCCGCTGTTGTCAAGAGTATGAATTATGACAGTGTTACTCTCTGTAGAAACGTTTATGATATCTGGTTCTTGAAAACTAGAGTGCTCTTGCAAATCTTGAACAGCTACCAACTGCTCAGACTGATTGGGGGAAGTTTCAGACATTTTTTCCAAATGAAGATCATCACTAAGAAAAGAGAAACCAGAGGAACCCGAGGTCAGGCTTGGCATTTCTGAGGAAATTTGCTCTAGGGAAATCAAATTTTGATTTTGGTCTGGTTCTAATTTCTGTACTGAAATGTTTTCAGCGGAAATGTTAACTGAAGCTATGTTATTTTCCTTTCCATCATTTACATCAGATATTCCTTCTTGTATTTCTGGGTGTACATCTGGGTCTGGTATAGGGGTAGAAATTACTTCATTCTTATTGTATGACTGAAGATTTGGTACTGGAGAAGATTTATTTGAAGCTAGCAAGTCACTGTCCAGCCTGGAGGGCATCTCATCACCAGCTAAGCTCTGAGGTAGACTAGTATCTGTGTTATTGGATACAGTAGTTTCCACTTCCACTGTAATAATATTTGAGCTTTCTGTTACTCTAGATGGAGCTGAAGTCACAAAATCAGAAAATGTATTAATGTCATCATCGGAATTGCTTTTCTCCTCGGCAGCAGCAATAGCAAACTCAGAAAAAGAGTTGTTTGCAACATTGACATCGGTTGTTGATTCAACATCAATCGTTTCTAAATGTCCAACTTTTACAAATGAACCATTATCAGCAGATGCAAAGTCTGTGAAGTCCATAGATGGGGCAGTAGGTGAAGTGCGTACAAAATCACTAAAATCCTCATCCTCTGTTGATACAGGTGGATCAAACATAGAAGCACCATTACTGTTTTTCACTGGCTTATGTAATGTTCCATCTAGTAATTTTTGGGAACTCTTTCCTTTGACATCTGATCCTGGAGTAGAATTTGTATCTGTTTCTTTCTGAACATTTGAGGCGGTAAATGTGTCAGTTCTGTTCACATGATCACTGCTCAAAGATGAAGGTGTCGAACTCTGATTGTGCAAAGTAGGTGTGTGTATTGTCACTACTGGTTGACTGGGTGATTTTATGGGCACCATATGATTCTGTGATACTGATGTCCTTGTGATCTCATTCTCTACATTGATATGGTCCTGAGAGCTGCTGGTGAAATCTCCATGATGAACCATGGTTCTATGATCGATAATATTATTACCAGGTTGTTTTGAAATTACTGGTACAGGTTGATTATAATGACTTCCGGAAGTATATGTGCCATCAGTTCCAATATCTATAATAAGGTCATCACTTCGGACCCCATCATGTACTTCACTATCTCCATCAAGAAATGAAGGTTTATCTGAGGATGAAGATGAGTTGTCTGTAGCAAAACTGCCAGCGGGGCTATTCTACTTCCCAGATCTGTGGTTTGATTGTGCTGTAATTGGTTCCACTTCTGGTCAAAGTCTGACATGGCATCCATGGTATCTACCCTAATTCTGTCCAGCTGTTCAAGACTATTGAAGACTTGTTCCACATCTAACCTACCATGGGGATCCTGCCAGCATTGGACCATGATTGACCACCTGTTGATAGAAAGAAGTCAATATATATTTTATGACATTTAATATATCCTCATTGTTAAAAAATTTGCAAGAAAAATGCATTAGAGATATTCTGCAGACATTGCTTATGAAGAGTTCAAGGATCTCAAGCATGTGGTGTCTATATCAAAGCATTTTAGACACACCAAATTGCCTTTAAAACAATTTTTCTGTTCACCAACCAATCAGCTGCTCCATCAAGCTTGTCATACATCAACTGTTTTGGAATGCATTTATCAGGTATCCAAGCAACGTGACCAGCCTATCTCATATGGGCCTTCTACAACAAGGTGTTGACTATTGAAATCTTCGCTTTTATAAGGACTTTGGTAACTGGAATTTTGTCCTGCAAATCTCATTTTGAGTAGTCTGCATAGACAACTTATGTGGAAATTGTATCAATAGCATCAATGTAGAGCAAATACAAAGTATACAAAAGACTATAGTTCCAATATTCAAGAACAGAAGTCGCTGCACTTCAGGTAGGTTAATACATCTTTCTTTTCTTTTGTCCTTCTCTGCTTTTTTGCCGCTAGGCGTAACAGGTTTAACTGATGATCGGTTTCCGAGATAATGCACGCTCCGTCGCTTGATATGGTGTGGTATTGTGGAGTTTTAAGATGTCTGTAACTCCATCAACCCATCTTTTTCTTGGTTTGTCCTTTCCTCTTGATGATTCCATTTTCAGGTTGTACACTCTTGCAACTGGTGTATTCGGTTCATTCTGACCAAGTGGCCAAACCATTTGAGTCTCTGTTTTTCAATAAATCTAATAGCAGGTGTTGTTCCGACTGTTCTTCTAATTTCCTCATTTCTTATATGGTCTCTTCTTGTTTTATTTACTGCTTTCCTCAGGCATCTCATTTCGCATGTGGTAATTTTCCTTTCTTGTTCTTTTGTCAGTGCCCATGTTTGGCTCTGGTAGCACAGTGTTGGTATAAAGATTGAATTTATAATCTGTCTTTTAGTCACTACTGGAATAGCTGGGTGTTTCAAAATTGGGGTAATCTGGTATGTAATGTTGTTGGCTTGCTGGATTCTAGTTTCGATCTCTCTGTCCAGTCTACTATCAGATGTGAAGATACTTCCAAGGTATTTGAATTCTCTCACCTGCTTTAGCGTTTGGTCATTTATTTTTATGTTGATATCTTTATGTTCTCTGCTTATAGTCATGACTTCTGTCTTTTGAATATTGATCTTCATGTTGTATTTGAGGCAGCTAATCTTGAGTAAGTTTATGTGTTCTTGAAGCTGTTCAA
Organism: Arion vulgaris; assembly: GCA_020796225.1. Taxonomy (NCBI): domain Eukaryota; kingdom Metazoa; phylum Mollusca; class Gastropoda; order Stylommatophora; family Arionidae; genus Arion; species Arion vulgaris. The sequence goes on from CM036767.1 coordinate 687,002, forward strand.
TATTATTATGGAATATACACTGATCGTCAGCAAAGAGTTCATTTTGTTGGTCTCGTTGAGTGATGCTTCATCTATTTTGGTGATACTATCCATGTATATAATAAAGAGGAGAGGTGATAAAACACATCCTTGTCGTACTCCTGATGTTACTGGAAACCAATTTGTGAGTCCGGCGCTTGTTCATATGGCACTTTCACTTTCTATATATATGGCTCTAACACAGTCTAGCAATGTTCCTTTTATTCCGTAGTATTCGAGAACATCCCATAATATGTCTCTGTTAACCCTATCAAATGCCTTCTCTTGGTCTATGAAGGCTATATTCATTTGATTTTTGTGTTTTATAGTCTTTTCACTAATTTGTTTTAGGGCAAATATTGCATCTGTGCACCCTTTTCCTTTTCTAAACCCAAACTGTTGTGGGCTGAGTGCTGGCTCCACAATTGGTCTTATTCGTTGCTCCAGAACTCTTGCAAACATTTTTCCCACATGGCTTAGGAAGGAGATGCCTCTATATGTACTACAGTCTTGTTTTTACCTTTTTTCTTCCATATTGGTACTATAATAGCTTTTTGCCAGTCTGAAGGGACAGTTCTTTCTTCCCATGCCTTCTTGAAGATGTAATGTACCCAGGTTACTCCAATCTCTCCACACGCCTTTATTGCTTCTGCTGTTATTCCATCAATTCCCGCAGCCTTGTTCTTTGGGCTTCTCTTAATAGCTTCTCTTACCTCACTTACTAGTATTTCAGGTTCTTCAATGTTTGCATGTCTCGGTTTGAATGATGTTTTATTCCCAGTATCTGGTATATTCAAGAGGTCTTTGAAGTATTCTTCCCATCTTTCTCTGATCTTAACTTCTCGGTTTTAATAACAAGATGGCGACGTAAACAAGACGTGATAATTCCTGTGGATGTGTTTACGATGATTTAATGTGTTCATTAAGGATGAACCTACGACAGGTCCAGCAAACCGGTAGGGGATTTAATTGTTCACAAATTGAATCTGCTCTAGATATTGTGCAAGAACTAAGTAAACTGAAGAAATCTATCAAAGATCGGTTAATACATGCTCAGTCGTATTCAGCAGATGGCAAAAACTAAATTACAAAACGTACAAGAAATTTGAATATCTTCACTTCTGTTGTATGATTTGTTTGATAAAGGCCTCTTGGTTTATACATCACTGGGGACTGCCTAGAGTAGTTGATAGTAGCTCGGCCTGCTAGCTGTGAGACGCCTCATAGCTCGGGTTCGAACCTACTATCCGGCATTTGTTCGAGTCCCTGGTCTTACTCAGGACGATAGCGTGAGTACCTCTGAAGTCGGAGAAAATCTGCCTGTATGGCGAGGAATACTAATTACGAGTACATTGAACACACGGCTGCCAGTGTAAAGTAATTTACAATGTGCACGCTGCTGACATTGTAAGAAATTGGAAAATGGATTTTCACGCAAAAATCAGTTTCAGAGATGAAACTCGTCTGAGTTGAAAGCGGACGAAAGAAGAAAAAAATTTAAAAAAATACATCACTGTTTATTGTTTTTGTGCTTTGTAAAACTACAGTACATTGTTTCTACGTGTTCCGCCATTGCTAAATTTTGAACCTCAACTCTGTAGGTCACCATATTTGCAATACAGATTCATGATAATTATAAAATGTTTATTAACCATAATTTGTGAACAAAAGCCAGCATAAATTAAAGCAGTGTATTTGATAATTTATGTATTTTTCATACATTAGAACCAACTTACAATCTGTCTTTGTAGGGTGGTTTTATGTCGACATCTGATGGTAGCACCAATCTGTCCAGCACCACTCCTTGTAGCACTGCCTCATCTGTCAACATGTCATAAGGACGTTCACCAGAAGTAGAAATTTCCCACAAAAGAATACCAAATGACCTATTTAAATAGATTAAATTGAAGATTTTTTTTATACTACGTTGAGAAACACGCTACTAATTACAGACAATCAGTATTTCTAAAGTATTTATTATGAAATTAGTAAGTATTGACAGCACTCCTATGACCAATCAGATCTCTGATACCAAGTTACAGTATAACTCCAGATGTGGTATTTTAAATTTGAGTTTTGCTGTTTGTAAAATCTTACATTTACCCATCTGTACAAATTTGTGTTTTGTTGGATATGCATATATTTTGGCCTTCTTCTTCTTCTTTGCGTTCGTTCTTTACGACCAATTTTAATCACTCTTTGTGATATGTTTGATCTTTGCCAAGAACGTGTATACGTTGCATATTGCTTTGATAGGCTCCTAAACGCATAGACTTCTACACGCTTAGGACACATGCATCCGATTTCAGCCAAACCTCCTTAGTCGCTCTTACGACATGCATGGCAGGTAACAGTGGTTCTATTCTTTACACCCCAAATTTGGGCCACGGTAACCACTCGGGCGATATTTTGGCCTAAATTTGAATGTGCTTGTCCTACAGGCCATAGGGAAACTACTATTGTGCAGCATGGTAAGTGTTAAGCAACTATTTCTGATTTTTTTATTATAATTTATGTTTTCTAACAAATGTTTCTAAAAAAAACCTTGAAAAATTATGGTCTGCAACTATACACGAATTTCCATGTTACGAAAAAGTGCTAGCTAAATCAAGCATGTATATTATACTTATATTTATTCCCCATATAACTGTTCTGTTGTATAAGACAGTTTCATCATTTAAAAAATGTTCAGGTTTCTTTTTACAATTACCAACAATTACCCCTCAACAATTACCCACCATATGTCAGAACTCTTGTCATGTGACTGTGTGGTCCATGTATCATCCACTTTGTTAAGTGTCTCTGGTGCCATCCATCTTATAGGAAGCAATTCAGAACCTGTGTTGTAGTATTCATTCTGCAAGAAAATCAGAGTACAAAATGAACCTTTACTTAGTTATTGAACAATAAAGGTAATGCTTTTTTAGATACAGTAGAAACAAAGCAAACGATCATCCATGAATAAGGTAAACTATAGAAATAACAGAGGCAGGGAAGAGACACCATGTATGAAACACATACAGGATCCAGTTCTAGAAATCTCTTTTTATCCTGATGCTGGGTGGAAAAACAGGATTAGAGAAAGAAAGAAAAACAAATAAACAATAACATGTTATAAAATACTATATTTACGACAAGACTATTTATTTTCATTACAAAAAGACTGGAAGAAAATAAAGACAATGAAAATGTGAATATTAATAAGAGCGCAGATATTGACACTCATAAAAGTAAAGTGTTCACATATTTTGACAGTAATAGAACTAATCAGACCAGATATATTGACACCGTTTGAGTGAACTAAACCAAACTATACGGACACTATTAGAATTGATGAGACCAGATATATTGACATGGCTAAAACTAACAGTGACAAGTTCTCCTTTTCTGAGAGTGTGCTTCAGGAATTTATTGGGCAAAGGAATTAAGACTGCTCGTTCAAGGCTGTCACCAGGCATATGCAGGTAATCAGTTTTATTTTCTTCCTAACAGTCAAAAACTTGTGATCTTACCAAGGCATTGAACACAGGATGTTTCCATTGGGAAACCCCACTATGCTTCCCCTCTTCCTGTAATAACTAATGTCAGACTTTGCGATCATAACAGTCCTTAGTAATTTCTCTCTATGACATGCCAGATGTTCTGTCTTTGATACTGCCATGTTCTAGTCATTTATCAAATCTTGTATACATCTTCACTATGGTCTTGCTCTTCTTTGTTTTTCCAGAATACCTCCGCCATAATTCTTTTCCCAGAATACCTCCGCCATAATTCTTTTCCATACCTTCTTCTTCAAAAGCTCCATATCGAAACCACTTGTCAACCACTCTGTGTGATTTGTATGTGATCTGCGCCTAAGAGCGATTGTACATTGTGCCAGTTATGCACCTACAAGTAGGCCAGGCACATCCGATTTATGCGCTGCTTTTTATTTACTAGGGTAGCATCCCTAGGGTCTACATCAGTCACCTCTTACGACATGCGTTGTAGGTTGCAGCGGTACTATTCTTTGCTTTTCTTAGGGCCCCGACACCACACGGGCATTCCATGCCTTCATGTTTCTTTATGTGTTCAAAATACTTCACTTTCCTCAATTCTATTTACTCATCAACTAATTTTCTTCAATTCTCAGTTCATGTTGGATAGATCTGTTCTCTCTTTTCTCTGTTGTTGTTATCCAACCTCCAGGAATTATGAGTTGTCACCCTTATTTCTCCTATATTTGAGTGGCGGAGAGTCCCTGAGTTTCTTGAAGACCTATAAGGTTTCAACAACTCTAGGCATGTAATGCTATGCTTATTGTTGTGGAAACTCCTAATTAGGTAGGGTCTATTGGTAACCACTGCAGTGCCCCCCATATTTCTCATATGGTAGACACTCTAGAAACATCCCTTATTGATCACACTGGACAATCTGCATGTGATTAAAGTCCAATGAGCCATTTCCTTGATTTCTCTTTTCTCTGCCCATGGAATTTTAATAATTTTTAAAAATAACATTTATATTCAAAAGCAAAAATGCTCCTGAAATTATTTTTCATTCTATCCAACCGGGCAACATTTAAGAGTTAGTATTTATCAAGCATTTCATTTCACACATTGATTTTCTTTTCCTGTAATCTTTTAATCTAATAATTTATCAAAATGAATATAATAAATTCTGAATGTTCCGTAGCTTCAGCAAGAAGTAAATGTTTATATGTTATAAGTTTACCTTAAATAGATGATCTGAGATGCCATAGTCTCCAATCTTAAGGGTATAGTCTGACGTTACAAGACAGTTTCTTGCTGCAAGATCACTAAGATACAAGAGGAAATATTACAATCAATATTATGAGCTACATGATAAATATGGTGTGGTCTTTGTCAATTACCTCTTGAGGATGTGATGCTTCAGTTTTTGACTGTCAAGACATAAATTTGAAAGATTACAAAAATGTGTCTATTCATTTGCCTTTTGGTCTTTCTCGGTCTGAAATATTTTCTATTGCAGCCATATATCAGATAGCAAATGCAGCAGATGAATCAAGTTGATCACCTGGCTGATACAGCTGTGATTAGGGAAGGGTGAGTAATAGATTATCAATGCCATGAAATAAACGGGTTGAATAAATGATGTTGAGCATTTGTGGAATTCACATCCCTAGCCAGAGTGACGGAGGAGAAGAGGGTGAAACTGGGAGCTACCAAACATTAACACTTTATTAAGGGCATAAGACACTTGATTAACCAACATAGAACAAGTTTGATCAGTCATTTTATGCTGATGTGGGTGCTGGGGAGGATACTGAAGCCCTTCTAGATCTGTCAGATTGCTGTAATTATGATCCTTACTAATCACAGATTCAAACTCGACAGTTTGATAGATAAAATAGTAGAAGTACAAGGTTGCTACAGCTGCCATCCACTGTTGTTATAGTCAATCACGTATAGCTGTTAATGAAGTTAGTAATTAATAATGATGTTAGCAATTAATACGTAGGTGCTTTGGTATAGATATTCTGCATTTGCAGTCATGTATATCTTAATGAGTTTAAAAAGTGGACAAGATGTCAATCAAGTGCCGTGCCTGCCGGCGTGGCGATCATGTCTCTCCACAACTCTCTTTGCTTGGTGCATGTAATCAGTTCTGGCGTCGATATTTTGTCGAACCATGATGTCAGGCCATCCAAAATCTTCTCCCTCTGTCTTCCACGATCTCTCCTTCCCTGAATTTTACCCGCAGTCACCAAATGTTCTAAACCTTCTCTTCGCATTATATGCCTGAAGAACCTTGATTGTCGGATTCTTATTCTTTTGATAAGGTTTCTTTGTGTGCAGGCCTGATTTAAAACCTCCACATTTGTTTTCTTTGCTGTCCATGGAATTTTCAGCATTCTTCTGTAAAACCACATCTCTGTGGCTTCCAATGATCGTATTGATTGTTTGTTCATTGTCCATGATTCGTTGCCATACATAAGTATTGGTTCAATATAGCACTGGAGTACCGTTTTGCAATGTCATTGGTAGTGAGTTCACGCATAGTGTGTTCTTCATTTTCATAAAAGCTGCTTTCGTTTGAGCTATTCTACTCCTAATCTCTGTTGTACATCTTCCATCTGATGTTAGTAATGTCCCCAGATACTTGAATCGATGGACTTGTTTCAGTGTTGTGTTATTTATTTTGATATTACAAGTTGGTGTTTCCTGTTTTTTGGAGACAACCATAACCTCTGTTTTCTTTATATTCATGCTTAATCCTTTCTTTTCACTTTCTCTCACTAGTATGTCTATCAAGTCTTGTAGGACAAGATGTACAGATCTAGAAATATACAAATACTCTTAAACTGAAAAGTACCATCATCATTTAGACTTAAATTATCCTTTCTGCTTAGTAGAACATGCTATTCTACATATATATCATCATCAAATAGCTTGTCCTGAGCAGAACTTTGCCACCCCAACAGTCTTCTGGAACTTCTCTCTCTCATAGACCAGATGTCCTGCCTCTGCGGCCGTCATGTTCAAACCATCCGTTACATCCTGAATCCATCTTCTCCATGGTCTTCCTCTTCTTCTCTTTGCCGGTATGCCTCCTTCCATGATGGTCTTCTCAGCCCTTCATGTCTTTTTATATGTCCAAAATATCTCAATTTTCTCTTTCTTATTTATAACATCAGCCAGTTTTCTTTGATGTTGAGTTCTTTCTGGATAGATCTATTTGTTCTCTTCTCTGTCCAAGATATACGGAGGACTCTTCTGTAACACTTAATATATATATATATATATTTAATATATATATTTATATAATAATAATAATAATAAAGCCCATAATCCGTTAGTGTCGTAGCGGTGTCACTGTGGAGACAACAGCACAAAAGCATGCCATGAGTCTCTGTCTTCAACTCTTGAGCGAGTATATATATATATGTTATAAGAAGGAGAAGATGGACATATCTTGAGAACTAATGATCAAAGAATACCAAACAGGCATTGAAGTGAGAGGCAAAGAACAAGAGGATGCACTAAGGAAACTCTGAAATGAACTTTGATGAGATAAGCGAGCAATATCAGACTCAAAAGTTAAACTCAAGCTCTTCACATGAAATCATATGCCTTCTGTGTACTTTCATCTGTATATTTCTCTTTATCTTTGAAGAAAAATATGGGTAAGAATAAAGGCACCAGAAAAAAAGTAAGAAATAACAGCGACAAACACAATAGGAAATATAGTGGATGAGATGACCTACTTATGTATATAATCATGTTTATGCAGACATGCCAGTCCTGAAGCAGCATCCCAAAGCAAAACTCACAAGTTTATTTTTGCCGTACATTTCATCCATATCCTGCCTGTTCTCGAGTAGATAACTCTTGAGATTGCCCTGAAACACAGAACACATCACATTTTCAATATGTTCCTTTTTTTTTTTTTTTCGTCCGTCCGCTTTCAACTCAGACGAAGTTTCATCTCTGAAACTGATTTTTGCGTGAAAATCCGTTTTTTCAATTTCTTACAATGGCAGCAGCGTGCACATTGTAAATTACTTTACACTGGCAGCCGTGTGCTCAATGTACTCGTAATTAGTATTCCTCGCCATACAGGCAGATTTTCTCCGACTTCAGAGGTACTCACGTTATCGTCCTGAGTAAGACCAGGGGACTCGAACAAATGCCGGACAGTAGGTTCGAACCCGAGCTATGAGGCGTCTCACAGCTAGCGGGCCGAGCTACTATCAATTACTCTAGGCAGTCCCCCCAATATGTTCCTAAAAACCAATGAAACTCCCAAGGATTATAGAAAACTAGCAGTTTTACCCGTTCTTCACACAGGAAATTTAGTTTAAATCTATTTGTAAAGTCTCTTAAAGAAACATGCCCATTGCCTCAAAATCAGCTTCTTCCCCATTACAAACAATTTGGCTGAAATCGGATGCACATGTCCTAAACGCGTAGAAGTCTATGCGTTTTGGGGCCTACAAACCAATGTGCAACGTGTACATGTTCTTGGCAAAGATCAAACATATCACAGAGTGATTAAAATTGGTCGTAAAACACAAAGAAAGAAGATTACAAACAATACGTTTTCTCTCCATACATCGGCCAGTAAAATCTAATACAACAGAATTCCCGTTCCCGCGAAAGTTGTATTTAGTTTAAATCTAGTTGCAATATTTTACATCTTTTAAAGTTACATTTGTTATCCTTTTACGCTGATCTTCCGAGCCTTGATAAACTGTCCCTCATTTCCAGCAAAACCTGATACATTTGAATTCCCGTGGAAGTTGAAAAAAAAATAATTGGCAAATTAAATTTATTCAGTGCGAAAGACATCACCGGACTTTAACAACATGATCGCTTTGCGCATCATGTGACTGGCAACGTCGTGAAATCATGGATATACGCTTTCGGTGATTTCTATGCAGAAAGACCATGTGCGTTAAGCTGGGAGTATGGTTAGAGAAACGTAAAAAAAAGTCGTTTTATAATTTTTCCTTCTTCGTATCCATGAAAGCCACCTTCTTGACAAATTTCAAGTCCGTAGGATGTCCAGATATCTCCAAACAATTGGGACAGACATACAATTCCATTGATCTTTGTCTCATATATATAAGATGAACAGAAAAAAGTGACTGCTAAATAGTGTAATCTAATGTCAGCCTCTCCTAGACAGTGTAAAATGATGTCAGAAACAGATTATCAAGAGGTGTAGAGAACCAAGCGGTTAACATTAACCTTTCGCACCACCATATTTTTATTGCAGTTTTTCCCTTGTACTGTTTACGTAACATCTTCTCTTGGTCCATGTTTCCCAAAATAAATTTAATCAGGAAATGATAACTCACATGAGCAGCATACTCCAGGATGACAAGAAACGGTGTGGTTTCTGTGCACTGACCTAGCAGATTCATAATGTTTCCATCTTTGAGATATCTAAACAAAATCAGTAGAATAAAACATACATTTCTTTTCAGAAAACTCACTATAAAAAGAACAGCAATAATTTTCTATTGACCACCTAAACATTCAACATATCAGTTATCAGAGGACTATCATCACAGCACTCTGGACATGATATCAATAAATCTAGCAGCATCCAGAGGCCAAGCATGCCAACTTGATGTTATTAATCAATCTTTTGCATACTTGGTATGTCAAGCTTTTTGGGCTATACCAATATCGACAATCATCTCTCTCTGGTCAGCGGCTGGGATTCACAACCCTGAAACTCCTTTGTTTGGAAAGACTCTGTCAATGCGTTAAGAATATCATTTCGGCCCATTGCAATTCCCTCTGATATCATAACCATGCCAACCAATCTATTAGCTCGTTCATTATCCCTGACTCCTGTGTGTACAGGGAGAAAAATGAAGGTGATTTCTCTAACCCCTGTCTGTACCAGTATGTGCACCCAGTTTCATCTCACTATTCCTGTTTCGACTATGAATTGTGACGATGTCCAGGTCACAGCCATCCGATCATGTTCCTCGGATGATCGCAGTCGATTGCTCTGGAGAATCGGTTGATTTCTTTGTATGGTACCTTGCGACCACGCGGCTCAACGTATTACATTCTTATGCTTCTTAGTACTTTCTCTTCCCATGCTTTGTAATCTATATGGGTATATGTTGCATGTCTTCTTCTTCTTCTTTCTCGAATCCTGTATGCCTCACAGCGTCAGGTCAGGAAGAGATTTCTAAAACGGGCCCTAGTATGCGCTTCGTAGGTAGTCTCTTTCGTCGCCTCTGTTATCTCTGAGGTCCATCTTTTGCGTGGCCGGCCTTTTGCTTTGTACCCATTGTATCGGAGCAGCATTGCTCTTTTGGGGTGCACTGTCTGATGGTAATCTGCTTACGTGACCAAACCATTTAATTTGTTGTTTCTTGATGAATTCTAGTACTGATGTTGTACCCACTTTTTCCTGATGTCTTCATTTCTCAACCGGTCTCTTCTTGTTACACCCAGCATTCTGCGTAGACACTTCATCTCTGTTGTGACTAGTTTTCTTCTATCGTTTGTTGTCAGCGTCCAGGTTTGGCACTGGTAACATAATGTGGGAGAAAGATTGTGTTGAACATTGCTCTTTTTGTGTTCATGGTGACGTGTTTGCATCTTAAAATTGGCGCCATTTGCCCTATCATTTGATTTGCTTTGTTGCATCTGTGTTGAATTTCATTAGTTATTCTTCCATTTGCTGAAAAAATGCTCCCAGGTATGTGAAATCTTTTACTTGATTTAGTAGATGATTATCGATGGAGATGTTGGTAGTGTTTTCCTCTCTGGCGAATGTCATTACTTCTGTTTTGTCGATGTTAATTCTCATGTTGTATTCGTTACATGCTAACTGGAGTCTGTTGATGTGTTGTTGTAGCTGTTCTTCTGTTCATGTTGCATGTATTCATGTTATATTCCATTCTTATGCTTCTTAGTACTTTCTCTTCCCATGCTTTGTAATCTATATGGGTATATGTTGCATGTATTCCAGTTATATATTTACTAGATGTTTCATTGTTTCTTTTCCTTTCTATTTCTAGTTTTTATGTGTGTTTTTGTGTTACATTTATTTCGTTATTCGTTTTTATTCCAGATTTTCCTTAGATACGTTTGTATTTGGTCGTCCATTTGTGTTTCATTTTAATTTGTCACTCCTGTTTGTTCGTTTGCTTGATAAAGGCCTTGTTGGTCGAAACGTTGCTGTATTTTGTCATTGTTTTTGTAATTTGTAAAACTACAGTACTTTGTAATTCCGTGTTTTGCCAATCAAATAGTTTTACTGCAGTTCCATATATATATACTGACTATGAATTATACTCATGGAGTATTTAACATATAAAACAAACAAACTTTACAATGATTATTTTTATGTAAATAGTTTATGCAGAACATATAATGCGAAATGTTAAGAATGACGAAAACTGCAAATTTGTTGACCCATTTACAATCTGGGGAAATATGATTTCAGAACTAAGGTACGCAGATGACACAGTACTACTCTCAAATAGTGCCACCAGCTTCGAACATCTAGTTTGGTCTGTCAAGAAGCAAAAGGAAGATCATAACCTTTTTCTGAATATAAAGAAAACTAAAATTATGTACACCGAGAAGTAAAATCTCAACCCAAAATTATCATCAATAATGAAGACATTGAGAACGTCACTATTTTGAATTTCTTGGCTTTATAATTACCAACAATGGAGATTATACAAAAGGAGTTAGAAGAAGACTAGCCATGGCTGTCCAGTGGGTGGTCAGCATGAAGAAACTATGGCACGACACTAGCAAAGCAACAAAAGTAAGACTTCTGAGAACATGCATATTCCTTGTGGCAACATACGGATGCACATTGTGGACCATAACACAAACATTAAAAATCAAAATTGAAGCTTTTGAAGCACGGTGCTATAGAAAAGTTCTTAGAACATCCTGGACAGAGAAGAGAAGAAACAAAGACATCCTACAAGAACTATATATCGAGGAGCATTGGCTCATAATTAACATCACGTCCTAGAAAATGAAATATTTTGGCCACATTAAACGCCACAGTGGTCTGGAGAGAAAGAATAGAAGGCATGGTTCCTAGAACATGAAGCAGGGGACAACCAAGTCGAAGGTTTCAGCAGTACATCAAAGAAACATTGAACATGATGCTCAGAAAGATTGAAATGGGAAGACAATGGTTGTAGTCTCTGAAGAGGTATAGGCTGACAAAACTCCATTTTATTTTTGTGACAGTACACACAGGCCGCTGGAACTACATCGGCCACACACTTAGAATGGATGAGAGAAGACTCCTTACCAATCCCTCATATGGACACCAGAAGGAAAAAGAAAACAAGGAAGACCAAGAGAGACTCTGCGTAGAACCATCATCAGAGAAGGCTCAACGATGGGCCTAGCAAACATTAAAGACCTAAAACAGATAGCACGAACCGCGAGACATGGAGAGCTATGACCTCTGCCCTATGCGCCCACAGGCCCAAGAGGAAAGACTAACTAACTAACACAGGATCGAAGGAACATGCTGATAAGGTTGCAGGTATGGCTATCACAGAAAGAGAATGAGCAATAGACCGGACTATTATTCTAAATACCCCAAGGGAGAGAACATATGCAATGATTCAAGGAATGGGGGAGAATCTGCAACCCTAATCAGACTGCAAGAATATCAAATCAAACATGGTGAAGCTAGACTAGAAAAGAAGAAATACTGGATCAAAGAAGAATAGTAAACCAGCAGAGAACTGATGTAATTAGTTGCCACACACTAAGAGAGACATACTGAGGAAGATATCAGAGCCCTTAAGGACTAACTGGTTTAATATGCAGTGATGATGATCCACAGACTAAACTAAACATATATTGATAACATTACAATACAGTAGCATAATCAATTCCAACAACTATAATATGTCTATATAACAATAATGATTCTGAAAATTTTTTTAATAAATTTACAATTTACCTGAAGGCATTGACTTCATCCAGGAATTGCTTTTGCTCCAATTTGGAAGCATCATCCTTTAGCATTTTGACTATCACATGACTTTTATAGCTTCCCCCCACAATTTGAACAGCTTCAGACTCGATGACCTTGCAAAAACAATGAGACACACAACTGAACATGACTTTTATAGCTTGCCCTCACAATGTGAAACGTTTTAGATGATTTTGCAAAATAAGAAATTGACAACAATTAAAAAATATATTGATGTATGAGCAGAAAGGTGAAGTGGTATTGTAACAAAAATATTTTATGAACAGGATGATAATAGATTTATTTGGAGCCTGTAACGTTGGTACTAATTGTAACGTTGGCACTAATTGTAACGTTGGCACTAATTGTAACGTTGGCACTAATTGTAACGTTGGTACTAATTGTAACGTTGGTACTACTTGTAACGTTGGTACTACTTGTAATGTTGGCACTAATTGTAACATTGGTACTAATTGTAACGTTGGCACTAATTGTAATGTTGGTACTAATTGTAACGTTGGTACTAATTGTAATGTTGGTACTAATTGTAACATTGGTACTACTTGTAACAACAGTTGAAACACCGCTCATGTGGGACACACATTTGAAATCTCAAACAGGAAGCATTGAAACTCTATTGTTGGATTGATACAACCATCATCCTTGTACTTCGGTGAGTAACCATGTGCTCTCATCTCTTTCTTACACAGGAAGATCTCAGTGGCAGTGCACGAACTCCGTAGCACCTGCAAGGGTCCTTGATGTAATTTAGAAGGATGGTGAAAATGTTTTTTAGGAATTTTTCTTTTTATAATCTTTCTAATGAATTTTGCCAGGGTAGGCTTTCCAGCCTGTTCTTCTTGATTTTGTACTGTGCCCGGGCAGCAGCTTTCCAGCCTGTTCTTCTTGATTTTGAACTGCCAATGGTTCTTTTACATGCTCAACTTGAACACGGGACCTACATTTTATCATCCATCTCCGATAGGACTAGGAAATTGATCTCACCTACACTGAGATCAGAAATCTTTGGATAAATATCCGATGACTCCACAAGGGAGCGAACCGAGTACCTTTGAAAGAGAGGCGAGCAACTATCCTCTACGCCACAGAAACTCCATATGAAACTCTAGTGTTTGTTCTTGATTGGAGGCAGTAGTCCTATTATTTGATTAATATTTATGACCCACATGTGACCTATATGAAAAATGTGATAGAAGTATGGTGTGTTTAACTGTTACAAAGAAACATTGCCAGGTAAATATGACCTAACAAGCCATTATTATTTTTGCAGCTGCTGAATATTTAAAAAGTGAAAACAAAGCAACACAGAATAATATTGCAATGTTTCATTACAACAAAGGAGCATAACACAAATATTTTATGAGCTAATTTACCTTGCCAAACCAACCTGAGCCAATCTCATTTAAGTAGGTCAAATGATCTCTTGGAAATGATCTCTGCACACCTGGGACAAAAAGAAACATAGTAGGCTATCAAGGATATACCTTAAAGTTATTACAAATAATATGAAATTTTTTGGTGATCATTTCTCAAGGCATGTGAATAAATACAATAATCATCAACTGATCTTGTTGTATCTGGGTGTACGTATTGTAGAAATAATATTGTAGAAATATTGTAGAATATTATTGTAGAAATAATACTTCAAATTTTAGGATCATAGAACATATAACTTTTTAAAGCTTAAAATAGTCCGACATACTCTCTATGGCACTAAGATTCTTTAATGAGAGGAGAGAATGTGAGCTTAGCAACCTAACAAACATGTCATTGGAGACGACTACAAATTGTTACGTATGGGGCTAGCAAAAAAGATAAAATCATTGCCATACAGCAATTTTCATATGATGATACAAACTGATGTGCTGCTTGTGGCTAGCAAATTGATGATGATGAATAAGTAATTTGTTTAAAGCAGCAGTTCTCAAATTATTTGGACAGAGTCTTTCATTTCAGCACAACAATTTATGATGAACCACAATAGCTGACTGATTTCATGATAAAACTGCATAGTTATTGAACTGACGTCATTGCATTTGGGCAGAACAAAATGTGTTCCATCTCTCCCAACAGATGACAAAGGATATGTATATTGATGGTTCCCATGGCATGTTAGTTAAGCACACTCCAGCCCTCAGACATCCAGTTCTACATGTAATTAATATATGAACATATAATTACAAACTCCTTAAATCGCTGGACAGGTTCATTATCCATTTTAGTGTCCTCATCCAACAAGAGATCACCAAGAGACTGAATAACATCCCCTATTCTTTCTCAACATCCCTGTTGAACTGGAAACCTATATAACTTTTCTACTTCTTCACTTTCAAACTCCCAATGGAGCACAGGTCTTCAACAAACTTCTTCCAGCCTTTCCTCTCTCTTGTCATCCCTTCCAATTCTTTACACATCTTGCCAATTCTTTTAATAACAGTCTCCAGCTCTCTTCACCAGGTATTTCTAGGTCTTCCTCTACTCTTCTTTCCCTGCAGATTCCAAACCAGAGTCTGTCTTGTAATGCTACCGATCAGCCTTTTCAATGAGTGACCTATCCATCATCAGCGCCTCTTCTTTAGCCCTTTTCCCACTGGTATCTGCTTAGATCTTTCTCTGAGTTCATCGTTTGTAATCTTATATCATCTTAGTCTCTCTAGTTCTACATAAGTTTTAGCAAACCAACACTTCAATGTCTGACATAGGGAAAAAAGGTGCACACTTGTATACTCTTCATCATCATCATCATGTGCCGCGCCGGCTGGCGTAGGCGATCATGGAGCTCCACAAATCTTTGTTTCTGGTGTTTGCTATTATCTCTGATGTTGACACTCTTCCGTGACATGACATCAGACTATCCAAAATTGTCTCTCTCTGTCTTCTTCTATCTCGTCTTCCCTCAATTTTACGGTTGTTACAATGTGTTCTAAACCTCCCCTCCTCATCACATGCCCAAAAAATGACGACTGTCTCTTTCTTATATTCATGATAAGCTTATTCTGTGTCTTGACCTCATTCAACACCTCAACATTAGTCATTTTAGCAGTCCATGGGATTCTCATCAATCTTCTGTAAAACCATATCTCTGTGGCCCTCCGAGATTTTTCGACCTGTTTGTTTATTGTCCATGACTCGCATCCGTATGTCAGTATTGGTTCTATGTAGCACTGTATGACTCTCATTCTGATATTAATTGATAATGACTTGTTGCTTATAATGTTTCTCATCTTCTGGAACACTGCTTTGGCCTGTCCTACTCTGCTCTTTATTTCTGATCCGCATCTGATGTTACCAGGACTCCGAGGTATTTAAGTTGCTGAACTTGTCTTAGCTCCGCCCCATTTATGTAAACCCTTAAGTGTACAAATATGAACCAAACCTGCAAGAAGAATTACTTACTGAGATCAGGAACAGTGACTTCTAGTTTCCCTCTTTCTGCATACGTTATTTGAGGTCGCTGGGGCAATGCAACTGACACCTTAGATAAAATATCGGGCAAAGGTTCAATAGTGACCTGATCTGATGAGCTAGGAATACTGCATATATCCACAGTAAATTCTGTGTTGTGTCGACCATCTGTTGTATCCCTGTTTCTAATGTTCTGAAAAATAGATTTGTAATCAAAATAATAACAGCCTGAGACCGAATATTTTGTTATTTTCTGAAAAGTATTAAAACAAAAATTGAGTCATCACTGGAGACCATCATTAAAAGGCAAAGATAAAGATAGATTGGTCATGTATATTGTATGCCAGTGAGGACATTGGCTAAAACAGCTCTCCGATGGACGGAGGATGGGAAAAGAAGTCCTTAATGTTGAAAGGAAACATGGAGAAGAAATATGGAGAGTTGAATTTTCACATAAGTTTTGTCTACATTTATATAAACACAAAAAAAAGTTCTACAAATCACATAATTGATACATTTATGTAAAATTTAGAAATAAGATCTCATTATAATAATGTCATGATTTCTTTATTCATGTGTAACACTATTTTCTTGCCAAAACAATACGCCTAACAAGTGCAGATTGCAAACATTGTACATGGGTTTTATGAACATGTGAAAAAAACAACACTCGGTATAAATACTTCACTGCCTAATGATGCAGACTAAAAGATCAGACTAAAGAACAAAGTTGACCAAGTCTCCATTCCGCCTGCCTGTGGTCCCGAAACAGACAAATACCCTTAGTATGATGAGAAAACTCGCAGCTTAGCATGATGGGAAAACTCAGATTCCATGGGAGCAAACAGCAAAATCCTCAATAAGCTCTACTCTGGAAGAGTGCGACCAGTTCTGGAGTATGGCATTGCAGCTTGAGGCAATGCATCCAACACACAATTCACCAAAGTGAGCAACACTCAAAATCATGCAGCGTGCATTATCACAGGGGTCATGAAGTCCACACCCATCACGGCGCTGGAAGCAATCACAGACCTCCAACCCATGAAAAACCGCAGAGACAGAAAAGTTACCAACAGGCTGAGAAATTCAAGAGACTTAACTCCCACCCCATGTATGACAGAATTAACGGATTTGGAAGGGACAGGTTAAAGAGATCCAGCTTTACGGGAAGGGGCAAAGCACTGATTCAAGACGACCCAGTCCTAGCCAACTGTAAACCCAGACTTATACTGGCAACCTACAAGAACCCGCCGTGGGAGACCATGATGCCAGAGCTAAGAGAATCAATACCGGGCATACAAAAAAGGGGCCACAAGCGATCCGCAAAAGGAGAGTGATTACAGAAGAATTCGCAGCGACAGAGCACCCTGAGAGAGCGTGGACACATGTGCACACCGACGGATTGATAAAGAACGCAATTAGCGATGGAGGAGGAGGAATAGTGCTTAAACTCCCACAGAAAGTGAAGGTCACGAAGTTGATAGCCACAGGAAAGTACTCAAACAACTACCGTGCAGAGACAGAGGCACTTAGAATAGCCACTGAAATGATCCTAGAGAGAAGCAGTGCCTCATATAACAAAGTAGTGATATTCACGGACGCCCTGTCGGCCATCAAAGCACTAAAAAACTCAACCAGTACAGAGCTAAAAACGATCCTCTGAGTATTAACAAACTCATTCAAATGCACAGTCATACAGTGGATCCCATCACACTGCAATATAAGCGGAAACAAAAAGGTAGACAAGCTAGCAAAGGCAGGTGGGTGACTGCTGCAGACTGATTATGAAATCAGCTACGAAGAGGCTAAAACAACCATCGGATGGCGATATAGAGAGAAGTGGGCGCAAGACCACCCACAACACAGCGCCAAAGATGGATACTATGGTCTGTCCCATAGCAAAAAAGTTGTCATATTCCGCCTCTGTATTATCCATAACAGACTCTGGTCCCACCTTTACAACAAATTTTAAATTGGCACAACTAACCTACTGCAAGCAGGCCTGAGAAACGAAACCTGGCCAGAAAATACCGAGCTAAATGAGAAGCTGTATGGAGGGATGGAGTAAAAACAACAGCAGAACTTATGTTGAAATCTGGTACATCAGTCTAAGCGGTGATCACGAGAGAGAGAGTCAGCTACAAATAAGTATGGCTAAGTTTGTGGAGATCAAAGAGAAAGAAGCTAACTCGGTACCCAAAAATGGATATGCTGAAGTCAGATCAAAAGGTGCAGATACCACAGCTCACGCTGAAAACTGCAATAAAATGTGTTCTGTTCTCTGGACTGCATTCTGCTATAACCAATGAGAGAATGCTAACAAATGAGGAAGAAGGAAACATATATAAGGAAAACATGTTGAACAGCAACGTTATGCCAGATTCACTAACTTTTCAATTGCTTTCTGTCAAAATATGCAAGCCCAGCTATTGAATATTAGTTACTGAACTGATGTCACAGCACTCCAGCAGTGCCATAGGTTCTCGATCTCCTCCAACAGAAGGTGAAGGGTATGCATACTGATGGTCCTGTGGTTTGCTGGTTAAATACATTCCTCTCTCTTCTTCACAGGTATCTAGTTCTACTTGTACAATGAGCAATTCCCAGCTCCTTAAATTGCTGGACAGATTCAGCATCAATTTTAGTGTCTTTATCCAACAGGCGGTCTGCAAGAGCAACCTCCCTATCAATCCCCTACTCCCTGGTGATCAATACAGTAGATACAAGCTTGTCTGTTCTCTCATTGTCGTGAACACCAACAATCCCAGGACAGTAGATCCATGAAGTCTCTGGAGGATGGAAATCTCTATAGATGACACCTACTCATACCAC
The DNA here is from genome assembly GCA_020796225.1 of Arion vulgaris. Lineage (NCBI taxonomy): Eukaryota > Metazoa > Mollusca > Gastropoda > Stylommatophora > Arionidae > Arion > Arion vulgaris. The sequence goes on from CM036767.1 coordinate 705,731, forward strand.
AAGCTGCCATTTTGGACCTTCCAAAGCATAGGCTGAGAGTTAGATACAACAATAGCCCCAGTAAATAGAGTCCCAGGGAGCCACTGGAGCGTAGTAATAATGGTTTCAACCTCCATCCTTATACTGGAAGCAGGTGTCCTATATGCTCCACTTTCCTATGCAACGACCCTAGTATGTGACTAAACTGAAGAAATTAAATCTCCATCCTTATACTGGAAGCAGGTGTCCTATATGCTCTACTTTTCTATGCAACGACCCTAGCATGTGACTAAACTGAAGAAATTAAATCTCCATCCTTATACTGGAAGCAGGTGTCCTATATGCTCCACTTTCCTATGCAACTACCCTAGTATGTGACTAAACTGAAGAAATTAAATCTCCATCCTTATACTGGAAGCAGGTGTCCTATATGCTCCACTTTTCTATGCAACGACCCTAGCATGTGACTAAACTGAAGAAATTAAATCTCCATCCTTATACTGGAAGCAGGTGTCCTATATGCTCCACTTTCCTATGCAACGACCCTAGCATGTGACTAAACTGAAGAAATTAAATCTCCATCCTTATACTGGAAGCAGGTGTCCTATATGCTCCACTTTCCTATGCAACGACCCTAGCATGTGACTAAACTGAAGAAATTAAATCTCCATCCTTATACTGGAAGCAGGTGTCCTATATGCTACACTTTCCTATGCAACTACCCTAGTATGTGACTAAACTGAAGAAATTAAATCTCCATCCTTATACTGGAAGCAGGTGTCCTATATGCTCCACTTTCCTATGCAACGACCCTAGCATGTGACTAAACTGAAGAAATTAAATTTCCATCCTTATACTGGAAGCAGGTGTCCTATATGCTACACTTTCCTATGCAACGACCCTAGCATGTGACTAAACTGAAGAAATTAAATCTCCATCCTTATACTGGAAGCAGGTGTCCTATATGCTCCACTTTCCTATGCAACGACCCTAGTATGTGAATAAACTGAAGAAATTAAATCTCCATCCTTATACTGGAAGCAGGTGTCCTATATGCTCCACTTTTCTATGCAACGACCCTAGCATGTGACTAAACTGAAGAAATTAAATCTCCATCCTTATACTGGAAGCAGGTGTCCTATATGCTCCACTTTCCTATGCAACGACCCTAGTATGTGACTAAACTGAAGAAATTAAATCTCCATCCTTATACTGGAAGCAGGTGTCCTATATGCTCCACTTTCCTATGCAACGACCCTAGCATGTGACTAAACTGAAGAAATTAAATTTCCATCCTTATACTGGAAGCAGGTGTCCTATATGCTACACTTTCCTATGCAACAACCCTAGCATGTGACTAAACTGAAGAAATTAAATCTCCATCCTTATACTGGAAGCAGGTGTCCTATATGCTCCACTTTCCTATGCAACGACCCTAGTATGTGACTAAACTGAAGAAATTAAATCTCCATCCTTATACTGGAAGCAGGTGTCCTATATGCTCCACTTTTCTATGCAACGACCCTAGCATGTGACTAAACTGAAGAAATTAAATCTCCATCCTTATACTGGAAGCAGGTGTCCTATATGCTCCACTTTCCTATGCAACGACCCTAGTATGTGACTAAACTGAAGAAATTAAATAATAATTCAAAACTACATCAAACCTCTGATTTCCTTTTTCTCATCAAACAATCAAGGCAGCCAATCAGAATGACAATGAAGCACACAGGAAATACAATGCTGAGCACAATCACAAACATCATGGCTTAGTTGCAGATGATTTTCACCTGCAGATACAGTTTAGTTGAAATATCAAAACACTAAGCCATACAACAAGATGGATTCACATTTGAGTTAAATATCCTGTGTTTGTATTAGTGAAAATGGTGGTAGAGTTCTACTCTGTGTGCAGGAGAACAAATGCATTTCTAATATTGAAAGGAATATTTTGTTGGTTCTGCTTTTATGAAATGCATCCAAGTTATTTTACGACCAATTGTTAGTAATTATCTTCTCTTCTTCTTCTTTGCGTTCGTTCTTTACAACCAATTTTAATCACTCTTTGTGATATGTTTGATCTTTGCCAAGAACGTGTATACGTTGCACATTGGTTTGGTAGGCCCCTAAACGCATAGACTTCTACACGTTTAGGACACATGCATCCGATTTCAGCCAAAGTTAGTAATTATGAAACATATCTCACTTTGTAAAAGAAGCAAAAATATAAACTACACAACATAAAATATTGCCCTGTTGATTAATCAATTATGTCTGTGAGTGTCTTGGGAAGTTTTATATTTCTATGTTGAGTAGGACACTGGTGATAAGAAAAGCAAGCCTACATGCAAAAAAACAGTCTGATGTGCCATACTAGGCACCCTGACTATGTCTGAATTAATAGCGGGCGACCGTGTGCAGTGTTTTGCGAGTGCAGAAAGCTGAATTTTGTTGTGATTGATGTTCCCTTCGACATGAATTGCAATTCAAGTGATGAACAGTTTTGCGTTGACACTTTAGCGATGGCCATATGCATTTATGAGGTGCTTGTTGCTTTTTGTGGCGGTACGGCTGTTTCATTCTGAAATTAGTTCAAGACACAGGAGACAGTTGTTAGCATTTTGTGTGATTTTCGTTGGCACAGGAACGGAGCAATTATGGGGTGACCCGTTGCTGTGAAGTTGGAACCGTACATATCGGGATCGCGAGAGATCCGTACATATGAACTATGAACATATGAACTAATAGCGGGCGAACAAAAAAACAAGTTGTTGAGTAAATTGTGTAGCAGCAGTTGTTGTTAGTCCATATTGTCGTAGTATTTCAGTGATGTTGTGTATCCATCTTCTACTTGATTTTCTCAGTATTTTGATACAAGATCTTCTATAGGTGTAGACACAAAGTAGTAGTCATGTGGATGTCATGCTTACAAGATGACCCCTTATTTTATGTCTGTCCACATATTTTGATGCTGGAAATGGATCGCACATGTGATACACATGGAAACTAACTTTATCACAAAAACTGCACTGAGATGGAAACTAGAGGGTAAACAACAAAATAGAAGACTCAAAACGACCTGAAGGAGAACAATAGAACAGGAGCTCAAAGAAATGAATCCCAGCTGGAATACAATAAAAAGAATGGTCAAGAACAAAGGAGAATGCTGTGAATTTGTTGCTACCATAAGTGCCAGGGGTGTCACAGGCAAGAGATACATATCTTACAGCAGGTGTGGCTTCTATAATCTTTTTAAATATATGAGAGTAAAAAATAGAAACACTGCTTCCTATCAGACATGTCCTAAAGAAGCTACAAAGAGAAAGAGGTGGTAGGAAGAAGAGGGTTGTACAATGAATTAGCAAACTCACCATGTCAAAGAAATTGTTACAGGCATCACTAATCAAGTTGCTCAAATAGTTTCTATATGCAGATTTATGAAAGCCAGAAATCATTACAATAAAGTAATCCAACACATTTAAGCTAAAGTTTCAGTTGCCATGGTTATTATTTTCCTCTTTTACCATCCTTCTTCTTAATCTATTCTTACTTTTGCTGTGTTAATCTATTCTTACTTTTACTGTGTTAATCTATTCTTACTTTTGCTGTGTTAATCTATTCTTACTTTTGCTGTGTTAATCTATTCTTATTTTGCTGTGTTAATCTATTCTTACTTTTGCTATGTTAATCTATTCTTATTTGCTGTGTTAATCTATTCTTACTTTTGCTATGTTAATCTATTCTTATTTGCTGTGTTAATCTATTCTTACTTGCTGTGTTAATCTATTCTTACTTGCTGCGTTAATCTATTCTTACTTTTGCTGTGTTAATCTATTCTTACTTTTGCTGTTTTAACTGATAAACATTTTACCATCCTTCTAAATCTATTCTTACTTGCTGTGTGAACTGATAAACATTTTACCATCATTCTTCTAAATCTATTCTTACTTGCTGTGTGAACTGATAAACATTTTCTAGTTGGATATCACAAACCATGAAGAACGGTTTCAGCTGGTGGATGAGGACACTAAAATAGATGTTGAATCGATCCAGCAGTGCTTAAACTCTCAAAGAAAGTGAAGATCACGAAGTTGGTTGCCACAGGTAAGTATTCAAACAACTACTGGGCAGAGGCACTAAGAACAACCGCTGAAATGATCCTAGAGAGAAGCAGTGCCTCACGCAACAAAGTAGTGATATTCACCGATGCTCTGTCGGTCATCACGGTACTAAAAAACTCTGCCAGAACAGAGCTCAATGAGCTAAAAGTGGTCCTCGGAGTACTAGCAAACTCACTTAAATGCACAGTCATACAGTGGACTCCATCACACTGCAATATAAGCGGAAACGAAGAGGCAGACTGGCTAGCAAATGCAGGAGGAGACCGATCACAAGATCAGCTACGAGGAGGCCAAAACAACCATCAGATGGCGGTATAGAGAAAGGTGGTCGAAAGACCACCCTCAACACAGCATCAGAGATGGGTATTATGGTCTATCCCATAGCGAACAAGTTGTTATATTCCACCTCTGTACCAGTCATAAGAGACTTTGGGCCCACATGCTTAACAAATTTAAAATTGGCACAACTACCCTGTGCCACTGTGAAAAGACGGGCATGGCGGCAGAACACATACTGCAAGACTGTCAGTTGCTAGCAGGCCTGAGAAACGAAACCTGGCCCGATAATAGAGCTTCGCGAGAAGCTGTATGGAGGGACAGAGTCCCTAAAGACAACAGCAGAATTCATGAGAAAGTCTGGTTCATCAGTCTAAGCGGGATCGAGAGAGATAATTGATCCAGCGATTTAGGCAATTTGGAGTTACCCGGTGTACAAGTAGAAGTGGATGCCTGGGGCGCAGATTAGAAGTGTGTTTAATCAGCGAGCCGCGGGAACCATCAGTATCCATACTCTTTGATATCTGTTTGATGAGACTGAGCACCTACTGCCCAGAGCGCAATGACATCAGTTTAGTAACCAATAACCAATAAAGAAAAGAATTGTCTGCAACAGAAGATACTGAAGAACAAATATATAATGATCCAAGGCAAGAGAAAAAAATAATTGCTGTCTGAGGATAACCTTCATTGTGTAGTCAAGCAGAAACAGCGGGCAGACTTATGCAAAGAGAGTACTTGTCACAAACAAGTGTAACACAATGCACTCCAGGAAATGTATTACATCAGAGATTGCTGTTGAACTTAGCAGAATGTGTCGTCATGTACTTCATAATCTGTTCAGCAGAACAAATAGATGTATGTAACAGTATTGTTCAATAATAATATTTCAGCAAACACTTGACACTTTTCAAAGTCAGTGAACCGTGCAACTGTATGATGACAATAAATAGTCATATCAAATATGCAATGACTGAGATGACAGTCGGTGAACCGTGAAACTGTATGATGGCAATAAATAGTCATATCAAATATGTAGTGATTGAGATGACAAAGTCAGTGAACCTAAGTTGACCATGAACACACTCTATCTTTAAGTGATGACTATGGTAGCAGGCTTCATCAGTGCAGTCTGACTGGACAAGCAGGGATCGAAGAGGAAAGACAAATTTGGGTTTTTTTTTTTTATGTATTGAAAGCGGATGCCAGCCTAAAAGAAATTATTATCTCAATTTTGTATTAAACTGTGACCCAATTTAACTAGTTTTCCCTTTTATGAAGAATAAAGAAGAAGAGTAAAAATCCAAATAGAATAATGTTGCCAGTGTCTGTTATTTAATTTACAATAAAATCTGGTGACTAGTTAGATAGATGAACCTGGCAGCAGAAGTCAATTTTATATTGTAAAGTATAAGGATCAGTGGAAGAGGATCGATCATCACAACATGCACAAGATCCCAATAGAAGAGGATTGATTGTCACAACATACACAGGATCCCAACAGAAAAGGACAGATTGTCACAACATGCACAAGATCCCAATAGAAGAGGACAGATTGTCACAACATGCACAAGATCCCAATAGAAGAGGATTGATTGTCACAACATGCACAAGATCCCAACAGAAAAGGACAGATTGTCACAACATGCACAAGATCCCAACAGAAGAGGATCGATCGACACAACATGCACAAGATCCCAATAGAAGAGGGCAGATTGTCACAATATGCACAGAATCCAAATAGAATAGGACCGATTGTCACAACATACACAGAATCCCAATAGAAGAGGACAGATTGTCACAACATGCACAGGATCCCAACAGAAGAGGACAGATTGTCACAACATGCACAGGATCCCAACAGAAGAGAACAGATTGTCACAACATACACAGGATCCCAACAGAAGAGGACAGATTGTCACAACATGCACAGAATCCCAACAGAAGAGGACAGAATGTCCCAACATGTACAGAATCCAAATTGTTAGAGCTTATGACATACAGGAAGTCCCAGAGTGCCATTGAAGGATAAAACTGTCCATCCATGAAGGATCAAGTCTTGGGAATGGAACTGGACCAGACGAGAAACGATAGCATCTTGAGGTGTTATTTTTGGATGAGTTTTACATGCCAGGAAGGAGTGGCTAAGTAAATAAATTACATCGAAGCAGCTGGCAAACTAGTTAGTAGCAATGTCTGTGTAATCAGTGAACCCCTTTAGGTGCTCAATTCTCTTGTGCATGTTGCCTCAGAGACTTACACAGTAATGATAATTCTGAATAGTTTCAGTCAACAATTGCAGTTGAGTTGTTATTCTGGTTGAGTTGTTAGTCTGGTTGAATCAGTTTCATAACTATTGCAATTGAGTTGTTAGTGGTTAGGTGTTGGTGATTATTCTAGTTGAATCACTGTTTGAGACATGGTGATATTGTGTTTATATTTAATCATAAATGATTAATGTTAAATGTCTGTAATCCCTGAGATACATTTAGTTTTCGCTTGCAGTCAATGAATATATTTGATACAATATGGTATTGAAAGGCTCTAAAGAATTGACTTCAGTAATTTGAATTTTATCCCATATGGCTCGGTCCCTCTCCGCAGAAATGGCACGCCATCTGCTGAGAGTATTGCATAAAGCACGAACTCCGTAGCTCTGGCAACAATCCTTGAGGGTCTTAGGAAAAAATTCACTAGTGAACAGAACGGCGGCGGATTCGAACCCGCGGCTTTTCGGATCAAGGGCTTAACCACCTAGCAACACAAAACCCCAACAGAAAAAGCAAACAGTATCTAATCCTCAAGAAAAGTCCTCTAGTACGCCCGAGTGGTTACCGGGCCCAAATTTGGGGTGTAAATAATAGAACCACTGTTACCTGCCATGCATGTCGTAAAAGGCGATTAAGGAGGTGTGGCTGAAACCAGATGCACATGTCCTAAACGTGTAGAATTCTATGCGTTTAGGGGCCTACCAAACCAATGTGCAACGTATACACGTTCTTGACAAAGATCAAACATATCACAAAGTGATTAAAATTGGTCGTAAAGAACGAACGCAAAGAAGAAGAGTCCTCTAGCAAACAGTATTTAATCCTCAAGAAAAGTCCTCTAGCAAACAAATTGACTATACCAGATCAGGAGATCAGATATGAAATTAAATCTTACAACTTTTGATCTAAGATCTTGTGATTAAATATAAAACACATTTTGCAACAACAGTTCTGAGTTCAGTAACACTAATAATAATAAATGTTACAGTTTTACACTAGTAACAGTCAACGGGAATACAATATGCGTACATACTATATATATATATAATACATGTATGATTTGCAAATTACATGAAACTAATCTGGATACACATAGGGACATGTATAATAATCATATGCAGCCAGCTACAATATTTACTTCCAAGTTCTGAGTGAGGTGTGATAGAATAATAGAATAACAAAACATGTTGAAGGCGAAGCGGAAGAGTTACCTGTCTGTCTGAAATCGCGATGTTTATTAACTAAAAGTAGTACAATACGCTCTATAAACTACACAGTATCATCTTCAAACCATACTCAATAATGTTGTGTATATTTACGCTCCGAAAAACAAATATTACCTGATCTGAATTAATAAAAAACGACTCTCATAACTATTTTTTCGAATCTAAGAAGGTGTGCCAGGTATCCGGATTCCCACCCTCTTTGATCTATCACCTGTAAGGTCAGGGGTTAAGACAATAAACAGTGCTACATGCTTCAGTTTCGCATTTTGTTTGCCGATCTGTCACTTTAAGAATAAAATAATTAATATAATGACTTGAAAGTCTACAACATTATCTAACTAACAAATATAATACATTTCTAATATGTAATGCAGTTACTATAGGGGTTATTAACACACACAAATATGAAAGAACCGTGTTTACGAATTGTTTACTTCTGATTGTTGATGTCAAATTTAATAACACTAACAATTTCCGCAAATTTTGCGACCAAGCTTTCATTTTTAGCAATACACAACAGCCTTTTTTTAAATACTAGAACATTAGTACTATTAAAATGCACACTGTATAAAGGTTTCAACGACAACTTTTGAATAACTCTGACAATATTGCATGCCTGCTCCTAGCCTTATCTTAGTGTCATAAACCATAATCGGTGGATAGGGTTTACGACGGGTCTTTGATTACTTTGAAGTTCAATAGCATAAATAAAAAATGTAATCTGATCCCACCGAAAGCTTGTTGTGTGGGTCAAGAGTGGGTTTCTGTGTGTGTCAAGAGTGGGTTTGTGTGCCACTATTTATATCTTCTGTGTTCGACTATTAGGGGCTTCGTTTGCATAATGGAAACAATTCAAGGAATCTGTTTCAATATAGATGGTAGGTAACTCTCTATAGACTATACTCTATTGTTTTATTGAAAATGTATCTGATTTGAGTACAGTATATTATATGTAACAATACGATCCTTTTATAATCGAGGAAGAGAAATACCTGCACTACGATACGTTGACGATACAGTGTTACTGTCAACATCACAAAAAGGTATTGCGAAATTTTTAGAAGTGAAAGATAAACGCGAAAAACAAAATCTATATCTCAATGTGGCAAAAATAATGACAACAGATAAAACGAACATGACATATGATATTTTAATCAACGGAGAGAAAGTAGAAAATGTGAACAGTTTTGAATATCTTGGTTCACTGCTAACAACAGATGGAAATGGGATGAAAGAAATTAAAAGAAGAACAAACATGGCTTTACAAAAAAAAAATCAAACAACTAAAAACAGTATGGAACGGAACTGATAAGAAAACAAAGATCAGAATACTAAGAGCATGTATATTCCCAGAGGCAACGTAGGTGTGTGAAGCATGGACATTTAATAAAGCAGTGGAAAAACATATATGTGCTTTCGAATATAAGTATTACAGAAGAGTCCTACGTATATCTTGGACAGAGAAGAGAACTAATAGATCTATCCAGAAATAAATCATAATCAAAGAAAACTGGCTGATGCTACAAATAAGAAAGAGAAAATTGAGATATTTTGGACATATAAAAAGACATGAAGGGCTGGAGAAGACCACCATGGAAGGAGGCATACCGGCAAAGAAAAGAAGAGGAAGGCCACGGAGAAGATGGATTCAGGATGTAACTGATGGTTTGAACATGACGGCTGCAAAGGCAGGACATCTGGCCTATGAAAGAGAGAAATTTCGGAGGACTGTTGGGGTTGCAAAGTTCTGCTCAGGACAAGCTGTTTGATGATGATGACGATATTATATGTATTTTATTAGTTTACTCAGCAGCACTATATCCACTCAACTCATTGTACAAAGTTCTAGAGTTGCAGCAGCACTATATCCACTCAACTCATTGTACAAAGTTCTAGAGTTGCAATGCGTTGATGTTTTTATAAAGTTTAAAATTGACTCAACTGGTTGATGCTGAAATTGTGAAAAGGGATGAATGAAAAGTGGAAGCGTCTGAAAAAAACAAAAAACTGAAGGAAGTAGTCATCAGTTTTGGAAATGATACGAAGACAGGTCAGAATATATTGTGACAATAAAAAAAGTTGCTTGGTGGAGAGTTAGATAATGATAGAGAGAGAGAAGATAATGGATAGCTTAACATCATGTAGAGAGTTGTGGAAATTCATCAACACTAGCAGACACAGCACATGATGATGATGAAACTGTCTGTCAGATGTTCGGCATATAGGAGAGGTACATCAGAATTTCAACCAAAAAGGGATGCTTGACTTTTTCTGACTTGACAGCCCTAGACATCTGTACTTTCTGGCACTGAACCATGTTTACTCTTTATTGATCACTTGTCAGTCACTCAATACAGCTTTTATATGACCTTAGCCAAAGAACATGGATGACCTTTGCTGCTTTTCCTAACAGAGTAACATTTTTAACTGTTTTGGAACATGTGTTGTTTTTGTCGCCCCCAAGGAATTTGGAGTCTTCACTCTGAAATTGTTTTCATGGAATTGGAAATATTGAACACAAGATAGATATTTTTATTTCAGACGTCTTGACAGGACCCTGTCAGTCAACTGTATTGTGACATATCAAAAATTTTTGTTTTCTAGATGATAGGACTGGAACATCAGCTACAACATAGTTTGCATGGACCTGGTAAATGTGGCACCACCAACCAGCTTGACTCTAGGTGACATGACTTTACACCTAATTTTTGGCGTGGTTGCTGGGACCAGTAACTCGATCACTTGCACAGCTTTTGTGTCATTTCTTGATCTCTAAACATCAGCCATGAGACTCAAGTAGGTGCAGCCAAACTCAGATTCTGCTCATCTATTGTGCAAACAAATCTTATACCATTCACAGTTCTGTTTACACTACTGCCTAATTGCATGGCATCTCCATTTGATGCATACCCACTTTTCCAGACTGCAGTGCAGAAATCTGTTTCCACTGCCATGACGAAGAGGTGGATTAGGGTCTTGGTCAGTACGAGCTCACTGACCCTGGTACTGCCTTGTCACCTTATTTTATTGTGCCTGTAGCCCCAACCATGAGAAGTTAAAGTAATGTAACTATTTTCTGCAGATCTAACTACAGAAGAACAAGAGCTGCTGTGGAAAATTCAAGAAAGAAAAAAACAGCTTTATTCAGAGATACAGGTAATCCAACTAGAAATTTTCATAGCATGAAAATATGTGCTTAATCCAGCAGAACTTATTAATATTAAACCAGAGTGCTCAGTCCTACTGTATGTATCAGAGACATAAAAAAAAGCAACAAGACAAAGACAGACAGTCGCGTAAGAAACTTTGAGGGAAGATGTCACAGAAGAATTCTATGGGATCAAAGAATACCAAATACTGAGATCACCCGGCGCACAGGAATCAACAATATCAATGAGGAAATAAAACATAGGAGATGGAAATGATTGGGATATACATTAAGAATGCAGAAAACCATACACCCACATGTGGCTCTGAAATGGAATCCGGGAGGAAAGAGAGGCATGGGTCGACCTATAAAGACATGGAGACAAACTGTAGACAAAGAGAAGAAACGGGAAATACCTGAAATGAACTAAGCTGGCTTGCTCAAGACAGATCTGGTTGGAGGAAATGTGTACGCTACAAGTGACGTTAAGATGAGTGCTAGTAGTGTAGTCTTAAAATAAACACATCCAGGGACACTCTACAAACTAAATCACAATTACATAAAATAGTAAATATGTTCTTCTTATTTGTTCGCTCAACATCATGCACCTATTAAACCATTCTTTGTGGTTATATGTGATTTGTGCCTTAGTGCCTTAGAGTTTGTTGTGCCAGTTAGACATCAAGCACATGTTAAACCATTCTTTGTGGTTATATGTGATTTGTTGTGCCAGTTAGACATTAAACACATGTTAAACCATTCTTTGTGGTTGTATGTGATTTGTTGTGCCAGTTAGACATCAAACACATGTTAAACCATTCTTTGTGGTTGTATGTGATTTGTTGTGCCAGTTAGACATCAAACACATATTAAACCATTCTTTGTGGTTATATGTGATTTAAATCTCAATATAGGGGGAGACTGCACAGTAAAACTTTGACAAATGACTTAAGAATAGATAGATGAAAAAAGTTTGATTCCGTCATCTGTCTATTCTTAAGTCAGATCCTAAGACAAGTTCAGTTTTCCCAAACTATCCTTTGGTGGCTTACAGATGGGACAGAAGTCTTAAGGATATGTTGGTACACAGTTGCCTCAAGTCCAATGTCCAGAGTCATTTTGGCACCGTCCAGTGTGGCCGCCGGTGTTGCAATACATGTGATTATGTAATACAGACGCGTACTGTATCTTTTCCTTTAGCCATGTTTGTTATTGAAGATGGTTTTACATGCGAGTCCCGCAATATAATCTACACCATCACTTGCAAGCGGTGTGACATTGCATATATCGGCGAAACAGGTAAAATTCTCGCTACATCCAGGTCACGGCCATCCGATCATGTTCCTCTGATGATCGTGGTCGATCGATTTGCTCTGGAGAATCGTTTTATTTCATTATATATCTTGGGACCTCATGGACTCAACGCTCTACATTTCTATGCTTCTTAGTACTTTCTGTTCTCATGCTTCATATTTTATATGTATATATGTTAAATGTACATACGTTATGTATTTACTTGATTTTTATTGTTTCTCTTCTTTTCCCACTTCTAGTTTTTCGACATTTATTTCGTTTTTAATCACAGATTTTCATTTTCTGACCATTGGAAATAATCTCTGGTGTCGATGTCTATATGTAGTGTGATGGGAAATTCATCCCTCCTGTTATATCATTTGCTTGATAAAGGCCTTTTGGTCGAAACATTGCTGTATATTGTCATTGTTGTTGTATTTTGTAAAACTACAGTACTTTGTTATTGCGTGTTTCGTTATATGTGATTTGTGCCTTAACGCGTGAGTTTCTTGTACCAGTTAGACACCTATAGACCCATAGGCCAGCACATTCGGTTTCTGCATGATTTTTTTATTTGAGTTCACCCTACATAGAACCCAGAAAAGTCTGACCTATGTAAGAGTTCATTCCCATAAGTGAGCCAGAACCATGTCAGCCTTGGATGTCACCGTCCAAGTTTCCTGGTCTACAACCCTGGGAGGTGGTGGGGTTGAATTGTGTGTTCTACTGGTCATCAGCAGGATACTAATTTTCACTTTACCCTTCCTAAGAAAGACTAGCCAACTCTAGCTCTGCTGGATGCAGAGCCAGGCGTAGAACACACCTTGTAGACTAGTAAATATGTGAAAGTTCACAATAGGGTGTCATAGTTGTTATCATGTTTATTGTTACAATATTTATCTATTTACACACAGTTAACATAGCTAACACACACAGTTAACACAGGTAACACAGTTAACTAATTATTATTTCTATCAGTGACTAACTAGTTATCTATATCAGTGTTAACATGTGACTTACTTGAGTTAATCCTCTCTGCTCCTCATGGCACTTAGGGCCGCAACAGTTGTTCGCCATTTTTCCCAGTCTCTGGCTGTTTTCTTTATTGCTTCCCTGGATAGTCTAGCATCCTTTGGTTCCTCAAGAAGACTCCGTCTCCAAGTCTGTTTAGGCTGTCCCTTTTTCTGTTTTTCTTTTAGGTTCCACTCAAGTTCTTGTCTAGTGGCGCTAGATTGTGTCTTCTGCAGTGTATGCAGCATTTTAATATGTAACACTGACTTCCTTTCGTTCGCATGAACTATTGTCCTAATATTCAACTTTGTCTCTTGAATAAACTTCACTGTCTTTTGTAGCTCACACAGAGGCCAATGTCTTTTCGAGGTAGAAGGTCTGACACTGCACCTGCCTGTGTGTCCGTCACAGGGTGAGCGCCATGTTTAGAATATATAGACATACACCTGATTGCTATAGTGCGCCACTTGGCTGATTGTCTCCTGCTTCAACACTCCTTTCTTCTGGAGCAGAATGTGATCTAACTTGAAGGATAGGATACACATTTTTTACTGAAGTCAACAAATCTCAGTTTGAAAGTGTGGACATAGACCTGTGTCATGTTTGTGAACTATTCATTTCAAGATTACATTTGATATAATGATTGTGAAACTTAATCTAAAACTTGACAGTAACAGGAATTTAGTATGACAACAAGTAGCATGAAAATGGAAGTACTGGCAGTGACTAAGGCAATTCTCTGGCTAAAGTCACAAAACTATACACATGAGTGCATTCTGAGTGATTCATTGAGTATGATCTGAAAGGTTGAGGCTAGTTCGGTTTGCAGGCAATGGACTGAATCACTGCAAGCGTCAACAATTTGCAGAATTACACTTATCTTCGTTCCTGGACACATGGGTGTCGTTGGCAATGACAGAGCAGACAGGCTGGCTGGCCCTGCCATCATATCAGGGGGCCAGCCGATGGATAGAGTTGACATTCTGAACACCCTCATACAGTGTGACTGCAATGAAAATTCTCATATAAACCAATTCATGTCAACTGCCAGATTGCAAGAACTTGGATTGAAGATTGGAATGGCCAGAAAGAACAGCACAACAGGTATATGAGTAGGCTCATCAATCAACATCGAACTGGTACGGTCAGTCACTGGATGCTGTTGGAGATATTGGGATGGAGATCAGAGCACATATGGACATGTCTTCTTCTTCTTTTGATCGTTCTACGGCCATTTTTATCATTCTATTGTGATATATAAACAGCCAAACATCAGAGCGTAATGTCGTGCACCAGCCTTCAGCACCTATTGGAGCACAGTTGCTTATTCTTGGGTGGGGTGTTCGATTTCAGCCAGCGTTTGTGTGCGGTATGCTTTCCGCTAGCCTTTGGCTGTCCCCAGCCGAAAACCCACAAGACAGCGGTTGCCATTTTCTTTCAGGGCAGCGACCCCTAGGCAGTCTGCCCTCCCGGACTTATGAGCGCCGTCTGCCCAGCAAAACCGGTCTTTTTAGTGAACACTTTGGTTTGCCGTCTGTTCAGGTTTGTTTACGGTTTGCTCCTCTAGACTTTGATTTTCCCAATCAATCTACAAGGCAGCAGTAGTTCCCTGCGAGCGGAAATGCGCACTGGCTTTACCTCTGCTGGGCTTTCCAGTTGTTCTGCACATTTGGGTGGGACGCACACCCTCTTGCCAGGCATGCTTGCCGCGCTTGCCGTGCTTGCACTGGTTTTGCTTCTGCTGGGCTTTCCAGTAGTGCTGCACATTTGGGTGGGACTCACACCCTCCTGCTTGCCACGCTCGCCGCGCTTTCCGTGCTTGCACTGGTTTTGCCTCTGCTGGGCTTGCCAGTTGTTCTACACAAACAAAATAAAGTTCAAAGCAACATTTTTTTTACAAACAGGAAATAGCGTAGTTGTTTCAAGTGCTCAATAACTTCCTTGTAAATATTGTTTTATTTATGGAATGTAACAGGAATTGAAAAAGCAGATTGAAGATGCTACAAATGAGCTGGAAGGCATGGATATTTTGCATGATAGGTACGTTATTTTATTTGTCATTTTATTCAGTTAACTAATATTTTATTTGTCATTTTATCCAGTTAACTAATATTTTATTTGTCATTTTATCCAGTTAACTAATATTTTATTTGTCATTTTATCCAGTTAACTAATATTTTATTTGTCATTTTATCCAGTTAACTAATATTTTATTTGTCATTTTATCCAGTTAACTAATATTTTATTGAATGGATTTCAGTGAATGGCTATAGGTATTTATTTATGTGATATTAAACATTCTAACGTTCTTATTGGTTTAGTTGGCATAAGTCAGCTCTGATGGTCTCCCTATAATCAATCAGATCTGATACCATCTTTTATTGTTTCTCTTCTTTTCTATTTCTAGTTTTTATGTGTGTTTTTGTGTTACATTTATTTCGTTATTCGTTTTTATTCCCAGATTTTCATTAGAAACGTTTGAATGTCTCCATATCTAGTCGTCCATATGTAATTGTTTTTTTAAATTCGTCACTCCTGTTGTTCGTTTGCTTGATAAAGGCCTTGTTGGTTGAAACGTTACTGTATATTGTCATTGTTTTTGTATTTTGTAAAACTACAGTACTCTGTGATTACGTGTTTCGCCAATCAAATAGTTTTACTGCAGTCTCATCTATATTGTGATTATGGAACTGATAGGAAAACAAAGATCAGAATACTAAGAACATGCATATTCCCAGTGGCAATGTATAGGTGTGAAGCATGGACATCTAACAAGATATAAGAAAACAAATATGTGCTTTTGAATATAAGTATTACAGAAGAGTCCTATGTATTTCATGGACAGAGAAGAGAACAAATAGATCTATCTATCCAGAAAGAACTCAAAAACAAAGAAAACTGACAGATGCTACAAATAAGAAAATTGAAGTATTTTGGACATATAAAAAGACATGAAGGACTGGAGAAGACCGTTACGGAAGGTAGTTATTCCGGCAAAGAGCAGAAGACGAAGGCCAGGAAGAGGTTGGAATCCGGATGTGACTGATGATTTGAGCATGACGGTTGCAGAGGCGGGACATCTGACCTATGAGAGAGATAAATTCTGAAGAACTGTTAGGGTAGCAAAGTTCTGCTCATGACAAGCTTCTAGATGATGATGTTGACTTCTTCTAATCTATTCTACATAATGTTTTTAGAGATTTGATTCTTCTAATCTATTCATTAACATCTGACTACTTTGTACATGTTCATCAACATATGACTACTTTGTACATGTTCATCAACATCTGACTACTTTGTACATGTTCATCAACATCTGACTACTGTGTACATGTTCATCAACATCTGACTACTTTGTACATGTTCATCAACATCTGACTACTTTGTACATGTTCATCGACATCTGACTACTTTGTACATGTTCATCGACATCTGACTACTTTGTACATGTTCATCAACATCTGACTACTGTGTACATGTTCATCAACATCTGACTACTTTGTACATGTTCATCAACATCTGACTACTTTGTACATGTTCATCGACATCTGACTACTTTGTACATGTTCATCAACATTTGTACATGTTCATCAACATCTGACTACTTTGTACATGTTCATCAACATCTGACTACTCTGTACATGTTCATCAACATCTGACTACTGTGTACATGTTCATCAACATCTGACTACTTTGTACATGTTCATCAACATCTGACTACTGTGTACATGTTCATCAACATCTGACTACTGTGTACATGTTCATCAACATCTGACTACTGTGTACATGCTCATCAACATCTGACTACTGTGTACATGTTCATCAACATCTGACTACTGTGTACATGTTCATCAACATCTGACTACTGTGTACATATTCATTAACATCTGACTAATGTGTACATGTTCATCAACATATGACTACTTTGTACATGTTCATCAACATCTGACTACTTTGTACATGTTCATCAACATCTGACTACTTTGTACATGTTCATCAACATCTGACTACTGTGTACATGTTCATCAACATCTGACTACTTTGTACATGTTCATCAACATCTGACTACTTTGTACATGTTCATCGACATCTGACTACTTTGTACATGTTCATCGACATCTGACTACTTTGTACATGTTCATCAACATCTGACTACTGTGTACATGTTCATCAACATCTGACTACTTTGTACATGTTCATCAACATCTGACTACTTTGTACATGTTCATCGACATCTGACTACTTTGTACATGTTCATCAACATTTGTACATGTTCATCAACATCTGACTACTTTGTACATGTTCATCAACATCTGACTACTCTGTACATGTTCATCAACATCTGACTACTGTGTACATGTTCATCAACATCTGACTACTTTGTACATGTTCATCAACATCTGACTACTGTGTACATGTTCATCAACATCTGACTACTGTGTACATGTTCATCAACATCTGACTACTGTGTACATGCTCATCAACATCTGACTACTGTGTACATGTTCATCAACATCTGACTACTGTGCACATGTTCATCAACATCTGACTACTGTGTACATATTCATTAACATCTGACTACTGTGTACATGTTCATCAACATCTGACTACTGTGTACATGTTCATCAACATCTGACTACTGTGTACATGTTCATCAACATCTGAGTACTGTGTACATGTACATCAACATCTGACTACTGTGTACATGTTCATCAACATCTGACTACTGTGTACATGTTCATCAACATTTGTACATGTACATCGACATTCTATATCTACTGCAGAACTTCTCTAATTTTTGAAGTTAGTTCCTAAAATGTTGCTTCTGAATACCAGTCAATGATATCGATCAGTTATATTATAATAAATCGATATCATCAGCAAAATATAGATTCAGAATCTCTTACATGGACGTACATACATTACGGCTAGGATGCGACGGAAGGGGAGGGGTGGGTGGGGGAGAAAACACTTATGAAAAATAAAATGACTTTTTAATAAAACTGTTCTATGCGAATCTAGTCATCGCCGTCTCCGTGTAGCAAACTACTAGCATTTTAAAATTCATTTTCTTTCCACACCCAACCCTCACACTTTTCCCCCATCCCTGGAACAATGTATGTGCACGGTCATCATATTTTGCATATGTTCCGTATAGATATTGAAAAGTAATGATAATAGCCGCCCATCGCAGGCTATGATGAAACAATCTCAGACGTGTGCTGCTGCACCTCTGGTGAGTGCGGAGGTGACTGTAGAGTCCAATCCAAGAATACAATACCCTACCACAGTTGGGGGCAAACATGATCAACGTTAGACATGTGCGTGTTGTGTGTTCTGCCTTTTTGCGCAGCTCGTTTTCTCTGTGCCTCAACGACATGATGACTCTCAACTATGCGGGTTCCTCTTGTGTTGTTACAACGCCACATTTGGCGATCTTGCGCAATGGATTCCCAGCACGTGGTGTCTATATCGAAGCATTTCAGAGACACTTTAAGAGTGTCTTTAACGCGTTTTTTCTATCCACCAGCAGAACGTCTGCCCCTTCAAGTTCGCCATACATCAACTGTTTTGGGATGCGTTTATCAGGCATTCGAGCAACGTGACCGACCCATCTCAGTTGGGCCTACTGCAACAGGATGTTGAGGCTTGGGATCTTTGCTCTTGTGAGGACTTCGCTGTCTGGAATTGTGTCCTGCCAGTTTATTTTTAGTATTCTGCGTAGACAGCTTGCGTGAAAGTGAAAAAAAAAACCCGCTCGCACGTCCCACGCGCCTATGGTGAGAGCCTTAAGCCTGTTCTTTCTTTTGACTGTTGTGTTTTGTAGTTGTGTGTAGTTGTCTGAAACTGTAGCTTGCACTGTATTTGGTTTAAAGTGAGGAAAAGTTGCGGAAAAATTGAAAAGTACCGTAGACTAAATACAATTCTGCTGCACTCCCGCAATTGTTGTTGAATAATTCACTAATATCATTGTTTGTAATCATGGCACTGTTTGCATATTCTGTGTGTATATTATTTCATAGATTCAATCTTTGTCATGCTTGTTTCTTCTTCCTCTTTAATCGCTTGACATCAACCACTTGTAAAACCACTCTTTACGGGTTGTATGTGATTTGTGCCTTAGAGTGTGAGCTCGTGGTACCACTTGAGCTCCTACAGACATGAAGGCCAGCACATCCGGTTTCTGTATGATTTTGTCAGGTCCATCTCCTAAGTCTAGAAGTGTCCGTTCCCCCTCCTTTAGCTATAATTTTGTCAGGTTCATCTCCTAAGTCTAGAAGTGTCCGTCCCTCCTAGCTATAATTTTGTCTGGTTCATCTCCCTAAGTCTAGAAGTGTCTGTCCCTCCTAGCTATAATTTTGTCTGGTTCATCTCCCTAAGTCTAGAAGTGTCCGTCCCTCCTAGCTATAATTTTGTCTGGTTCATCTCCCTAAGTCTAGAAGTGTCCGTCCCTCCTAGCTATAATTTTGTCTGGTTCATCTCCCTAAGTCTAGAAGTGTCCGTCCCTCCTAGCTATAATTTTGTCAGGTTCATCTCCTAAGTCTAGAAGTGTCCGTCCCTCCTAGCTATAATTTTGTCTGGTTCATCTCCCTAAGTCTAGAAGTGTCCGTCCCTCCTAGCTATAATTTTGTCGGGTTCATCTCCATAAGTCTAGAAGTGTCCGTCCCTCCTAGCTATAATTTTGTCTGGTTCATCTCCCTATGCTTAGAAGAGTCCGTCTCCCTAGCTATCGAAAAAGGGGGAAGACTTCAGTAAAACTTGGTGAAATAGCGAAATACGTACAAACAAAGTACTATAGTTTTACAGAAACAGTGACGATAAACAGTAACGTTTCGACCAAAAGGCCTTTATCAAGCAAACGATACAACAATAGTGACGAATTTCAAAGAACACTTACAAATGGACGGTTTTTCATTTACAAATGGTGATTTTCATTAGATACTTTTGAATGTTTCTGTAACCGTCCATTTGTAAGTGTTCTTTGAAATTCGTCACTCCTGTTGTATCGTTTGCTTGATAAAGGCCTTTGGTCGAAACGTTGCTGTTTATCGTCACTGTTTCTGTATTTTGTTAAACTATAGTACTTTATTTGTACGTGTCTCCCTAGCTATGTTTTTTGTATTTGTATTTTATTGGGCCGTATCTGGAAGTGCCCCAACGAGTGGACCCAGTACAGTTTAAACCCTTTAAGCCCCAGCCCGCCCGAAAGAATCCGCTACCAATTCAATCATATTCTGGCCATTGCCGGCTAGTGTATTAAAGTTAATTGCATATCCTTTACAGGACTTTGCGAATCAACCCCAGTAACACTGTTTGTGATTTTCTAGGCATTATTACGTTCAGTAGTTTGCCATTGCTTTCTGAACGGGTGGTGATTCGAACTCAGAACGTCGGGGTTAATAGACCGAGTCACTAACCCCTAAGCCACAGACGCCACCGGCTAGTGTATACCTTTTTAAATGAATTTGTTGGTATATTTCCTTGCGAATATAGACAATTTAAATTTAGTGCATATTTACGTTTAACTTTGCCACTCTAGCAGTCCTTCAGAATTTCTTTCTCTCATAGGCCATATGTCCCAACTCTGCAGCCATGTGCTCTCATAGATGTCCCAACTCTGCAGCCATGTGCTCTCATAGATGTCCCAACTCTGCAGCCATGTGCTCTCATAGATGTCCCAACTCTGCAGCCATGTGCTCTCATAGATGTCCCAACTCTGCAGCCATGTGCTCTCATAGATGTCCCAACTCTGCAGCCATGTGCTCTCATAGATGTCCCAACTCTGCAGCCATGTGCTCTCATAGATGTCCCAACTCTGCAGCCATGTGCTCTCATAGGCCAGATGTCCCAACTCTGCAGCCATGTGCTCTCATAGATGTCCCAACTCTGCAGCCATGTGCTCTCATAGATGTCCCAACTCTGCAGCCATGTGCTCTCATAGATGTCCCAACTCTGCAGCCATGTGCTCTCCTTCGTCTTCCTCTTCTATTCTTTGCCAGGATGTCTCCTTCCGTAATGGTCTTCTCCGACGCCTCGTGTATAGTTATATGTCTAAACTACTTCAATTGTTTTTCAGTCTTCTTTGTAGCATCAGCCAGTCTTTTTTTATTTTGAGTTCTTTCTGCATAGATCTATTTGTTCTCTTCTCTGTCCAAGATATTAGGAGGACTCTACTTTAACACATATTCAATAGCGCATATATGTTTTCCCACATCCTTGTTAATTAAATGTCCATGCAACACACATCCCCAATCTGGTCAACTGTAAAATGTATTATGGTTAATCATCCTAGCAGAGGTCACATTTCCGTGTGACCTTCAATTGACTCGCTGACGTATAAAACGTCACCACTTTTATGGTGAATGTATTGCCACTTGGAACTGATTCGCTTGTATTGATTTCCAATTTAAACTGCTACATTCCAGCCCTGTCGCGCACACATACGCATACATACAAAGTATACCCACTCATAACGGGACAGTCATGGGCTTCAGATAAGGATTATTACTACCAATTATTTCAGATGATTATTTCTGACGTTTAACTGATTAGGGATTATCTTATAAGGATAGCTATTACCATTTATCTCGTCTGTAACGAAGTTAATCTCTTTGTTAGTCATCATCATCATCAAGTAGCGTGTCCCTTCCAGAACCTGTCTCCCATGACAGCAGTCCTGAAAAACTATATGTAATGTACAAGTTAACCGACGTCAGTAGCAGTCATTCTCAGATCGTCAATGATATCTTGCACACATCGTCTTCTAGGTCGTTCTCTCATTCTTCTTCCATGCAATTATTTATCAACACTACTACATCTGCCGACACATGTGTACACTTCAAAGTCATGATATGTGTTTATTATGTAACAATTGCTTATCAACACTACTACATCTGCCTGCACATGTGCACACTTCAACATAAGTATATTGACGATGTACTTCGTGTGAACGTAGACATACATCACTAGCACTGGATATCTATTCAGAAATTTGCGTCTTCTTCTCTCCACCCCCTACACCCTCACCGTGCGTTTCGTCCATTATGTCTTTCCTGCATTAGCTATTTTACTTGTGACCGGCCACGTGAGCCGGATACGGCTGATGTACTCCAGCCACCGCGCAGTTGCGGCAGGTGGTCACGGAGTTCAATGACTGAAGTCTGGGCCTTTGATTCGCTCACAAGCCTCACATTTAATATCACTTACTTTGTTTCTGTCCCTTGGGAAAATGTCCCAGACCTGAACCCACTTGGATAAATCAAACGTGCCTGGGACCAGATGGTTTTTTGCAGTTTGAAAACTTTCTGTTGGTTCTTCTTAGATTTTACAATAACTAGTTTTAGACCTATCTAGTTTTACAATAACTAGTTTTAAACTATCTAGTTTTACAATACCTAGTTTTTGTTATCTAGTTTGAAAAAGCCCAGTTTCATGTTACCTATGTTAGATTATCCAATTTTGTTATCTAGTTTTAAAACGCCTAGTTTCACGTTACCTATGTTAGATTATCCAATTTTGTTATCTAGTTTGAAAAAGCCCAGTTTCACGTTACCTATTTTAGATTATCTAATTTTGTTCAAAGTGGTTTGATCTTACTTCTAGATATGTTATCTCTGCCTGTGTGTTGCTGGTGCTCGCAAGGGAGCAAAGAAATACTAACACTGTGACCTACAAGGCATGTCGTAAGAGGTGATTAAGGTAGAAGCCTAGGAAGGTACCTAGTAAATAAAAGCGTCGCAGAAATCGGATGGACTACTAGTAGGCGTATAACCGGCATAATGTACAATCGCTCATAGGCTCAGATCACATAAAATCACACAGAGTGGTTAACACGTGGTCCATATGGAGCGTTCAAAGAAGAAGATATATTATCTCGTTCAAACGTTGTTTTTTATTGCCTAGTTTAAGTACATCATCATCATCTAGTAGCGCGTTCTGTACACAACTTTGACACTAGTTCAAACGTTGTGTTATATTGCCTAGTTTAAGTACATCATCATTATCATCATCATCTAGTAGCGCGTTCTCCACACAACTTTGACACTAGTTCAAACGTTGTTTTATATTGCCTAGTTTAAGTACATCATCATCATCTAGTAGCGCGTTCTCCACACAACTTTGACACTAGTTCAAACGTTGTGTTATATTGCCTAGTTTAAGTACATCGTCATCATCTAGTAGCGCGTTCTGTACACAACTTTGACACTCGTTCAAACGTTGTTTTATATTGCCTAGTTTAAGTACATCATCATCATCTAGTAGCGCGTTCTCCACACAACTTTGACACTCGTTCAAACGTTGTGTTATATTGCCTAGTTTAAGTACATCATCATCATCTAGTAGCGCGTTCTGTACACAACTTTGACACTAGTTCAAACGTTGTTTTATATTGCCTAGTTTAAGTACATCGTCATTATCATCATCATCTAGTAGCGCGTTCTCCACACAACTTTGACACTAGTTCAAACGTTGTTTTATATTGCCGTTTAAGTACATCGTCATCATCATCATCTAGTAGCGCGTTCTCCACACAACTTTGACACTAGTTCAAACGTTGTGTTATATTGCCTAGTTTAAGTACATCATCATCATCTAGTAGCGCGTTCTGTACACAACTTTGACACTCGTTCAAACGTTGTGTTATATTGCCTAGTTTAAGTACATCATCATCATCTAGTAGCGCGTTCTCCACACAACTTTGACACTCGTTCAAACGTTGTTTTATATTGCCTAGTTTAAGTACATCATCATTATCATCATCATCTAGTAGCGCGTTCTCCACACAACTTTGACACTCGTTCAAACGTTGTTTTATATTGCCTAGTTTAAGTACATCGTCATTATCATCATCATCTAGTAGCGCGTTCTCCACACAACTTTGACACTCGTTCAAACGTTGTTTTATATTGCCTAGTTTAAGTACATCATCATCATCATCTAGTAGCGCGTTCTGTACACAACTTTGACACTAGTTCAAACGTTGTTTTATATTGCCTAGTTTAAGTACATCATCATTATCATCATCATCTAGTAGCGCGTTCTCCACACAACTTTGACACTCGTTCAAACGTTGTGTTATATTGCCTAGTTTAAGTACATCATCATCATCTAGTAGCGCGTTCTCCACACAACTTTGACACTCGTTCAAACGTTGTGTTATATTGCCTAGTTTAAGTACATCATCATTATCATCATCATCTAGTAGCGCGTTCTCCACACAACTTTGACACTCGTTCAAACGTTGTTTTATATTGCCTAGTTTAAGTACATCATCATTATCATCATCATCTAGTAGCGCGTTCTCCACACAACTTTGACACTAGTTCAAACGTTGTGTTATATTGCCTAGTTTAAGTACATCGTCATTATCTAGTAGCGCGTTCTGTACACAACTTTGACACTCGTTCAAACGTTGTTTTATATTGCCTAGTTTAAGTACATCATCATCATCTAGTAGCGCGTTCTCCACACAACTTTGACACTCGTTCAAACGTTGTTTTATATTGCCTAGTTTAAGTACATCATCATTATCATCATCATCTAGTAGCGCGTTCTCCACACAACTTTGACACTAGTTCAAACGTTGTGTTATATTGCCTAGTTTAAGTACATCATCATCATCTAGTAGCGCGTTCTCCACACAACTTTGACACTAGTTCAAACGTTGTGTTATATTGCCTAGTTTAAGTACATCATCATCATCTAGTAGCGCGTTCTGTACACAACTTTGACACCATACAACAGCCTTTCTCAACCTCTCTCTCTCTCTCTCTCTGTCATAGTAGCCTATTGTTGTCATGTTTAACCGTTTCGCTCCGTAATTTTGTTTACTTATAGACGAACTTATATTTCCATGTATACTGAAGTAACTAGTATACCGGCTTTTGCGTCATCTTCAAAAATACCGCTAGCCTATATATCGGTTCAGAAGGGCGAAGGGGTTAATACGTCATCCATCATATCTTGTATCAATCTTTGCTTTGATCTTACGTCTCTTCCAGGAATAGCTTCCTCCAGAGTTTACTTCTCCCAGACCCTCCCATGTTTCATCATGTTTGTGTTTAAAATATTTATTTATCTTTCATGAATCTTATGTTTCTCACTAACCAGTCTTCTCACTAACCAGTCTTCTCACTAACCAGTCTTCTCACTAACCAGTCTTCTCACTAACCAGTCTTCTCACTAACCAGTCTTCTCACTAACCAGTCTTCTCACTAACCAGTCTTCTCACTAACCAGTCTTCTCACTAACCAGTCTTCTCACTAACCAGTCTTCTCACTAACCAGTCTTCTCACTAACCAGTCTTCTGACTAACCTGTCTTCTCACTAACCAGTCTTCTCACTAACCAGTCTTCTCACTAACCAGTCTTCTGACTAACCTGTCTTCTCACTAACCAGTCTTCTCACTAACCAGTCTTCTCACTAACCAGTCTTCTCACTAACCAGTCTTCTCACTAACCAGTCTTCTCACTAACCAGTCTTCTGACTAACCTGTCTTCTCACTTACCAGTCTTCTCACTAACCAGTCTTCTCACTTACCAGTCTTCTCACTAACCAGTCTTCTCACTAACCAGTCTTCTCACTAACCAGTCTTCTCACTTACCAGTCTTCTCACTAACCAGTCTTCTCACTAACCAGTCTTCTCACTAACTAGTCTTCTCACTAACCAGTCTTCTCACTAACCAGTCTTCTCACTAACCAGTCTTCTCACTAACCAGTCTTCTCACTAACCAGTCTTCTCACTAACCAGTCTTCGTCTTCTCACTAACCAGTCTTCTCACTAACCAGTCTTCTCACTAACCAGTCTTCTCACTAACCAGTCTTCTCACTAACCTGTCTTCTCACTAACCAGTCTTCTCACTAACCAGTCTTCTCACTAACCAGTCTTCTCACTAACCAGTCTTCTTCAGTTATGACTTTTTGTCGGATAGTAAAATGTATATTGTCTTGTGTTATCCACATGTGATGTGAAGGGACGTGGGGAGTTTCAGTTTGTTATCCTGTACCAGGTTGTAGTTGTTTGTCTTTCATGTCGCAGGATATCTGTGATATTATCTATCCATTGGGTTCTTGATCTTCCTCGGGTTCTGCGTCCGGGTTGCCTGTTGTTATAGGAGTAAGAAGGTAGTAGATCTGGTTCCATTCTCATTAGGTGACTGAACAGTTTTTTTTGGGTAATGTCTTCTAATATGTTGGATGCATGGTGTGATTCCAACGACATTTCTAATGTTCTCATATAAAAAGGGTAATTGTTGAATAGATCAAATGTATTTGTGAATAATGTAAGATACCCGGTGTAATTATAACTGTCACAGCTACTACAGTACTTTGTGATTACGTGTTTCGTCAACTGTAATCTACCAACCTTGTCTTACACATTACAGACAATTACTAACAGTATATTAAGTAGGCGGGATATGTTATTGAACAGACAATTACTAACAGTATATTATGTAGGCGGGGTATGTTATTGAACAGACAATTACTAACAGTATAGTTATTAGGTCTTGTCCTGACAACCGTAAATGATTGTTCAAGATGGAGAATAGCTCCTCATGTGGATGTGGAAGTCAAGTGGAAACCACCACATTATTTTCCCAAGAAATGTTATGGATCAAAACATATCGAAATTAGCGAAAGACGTTATAGGGAGTCCCATTAGAGCGTCAACATCTGAGTTGATAGCAAACACCAACGACAGAGATTTGTGGAGATCCATGATCGCCTACGCCAGCCGGCACGGCACCTGATGATGATAATAGTTAGTAGGTAGGGTATGTTACTGAACAGACAATTACTAAACAGTATAGTTATGTATGTAGGATATGGGAGACTGAATGTAACTATTTTTCATTAAGTAAATACTAGAGTCTGTTTACAACATCATATATTTATTGGTAGTGTATCAATCTCTTGTGAAATACTTGAGTTGAGCTAACAATTCTGGAGATGTACGGCGCAATATCAGAGTTTGTTGTTTTGTTGTTCAGTCGAAGACACGGATTGTTGACTTCTATCTAAATGAAAACAATATGGTTATACAACATGAGGTAATCACTGCATGATTATGTTTATGTTATATTATGATTATATTTATGTTTGTATTATGTTATGTTTATATTATGTTTATATTATATTATGTTTATATTATGTTTATGTTATATTATGTTTATGTTATATTATGTTTATGTTATGGTTATGTTATGGTTATGTTTATATTATGTTTATGTTATATTAAGTTTATGTTATATTTATATTATGTTTATGTTATGTTTATGTTATATTTAGTTTATGTTATATTTATGTTATGTTTATGTTATGTTTATGCTATATTTGTATTATGGTTATGTTATGTTTATGTTATATTTATATTATGTTTATGTTATATTTATATTATGTTTATGTTATATTTATATTATGTTTATATTATATTTATATTATGTTTATATTATGTTATGTTATATTTGTATTATGGTTATGTTTATGTTATATTTATATTATGCTTATGTTATATTTATATTATGTTTATATTATGTTTATGTTATATTTATATTATGTTTATACTATGTTTATATTATGTTTATATTATGTTTATGTTATATTTATATTATGTTTATGTTATATTTATATTATGTTTATATTATGTTTATGTTATATTTATATTATGTTTATGTTATACGATCTGGGGTCTCTGTGGCGTAGAGGTAAAATGATTGCCTTTCGTTGCCGCATGTCTACAATCTGCCTAATTGACTACTACATATGTAGGTGTGTCTTGTTCTACTGATGGCACACAGCTAGCGTTCTCTACTAGAGATCAAACCAGTGTTGTCAATGTAGGTGTGTCTTGTTCTACTGATGGCACACAGCTAGCGTTCTCTACTAGAGATCAAACCAGTGTTGTCAATGTAGGTGTGTCTTGTTCTACTGATGGCACACAGCTAGCGTTCTCTACTAGAGATCAAACCAGTGTTGTCAATGTAGGTGTGTCGTGTTCTACTGATGGCACACAGCTAGCGGTTCTCTACTAGAGATCAAACCAGTGTTGTCAGGTCGTTGTCAGAATGTCTGTCTAACGGCCTTTCATAAATAGCTCAAAACTCTCCTAGACCAAAATAGAAGATATATAAAATAGAGGATATATAAAATAGAAGATATATAAAATAGAAGATATATAAAATAGAAGATATATAAAAACCCTCTGACTTGCAACGTTTTGGAACGTTTCTCGAAGTTCTCGGAATTTGAACCTGTCAACAGGGTTTTTACTCTCTGTCTCTCTCTCTCTCTATATATATATATATATATATATATATATATATATGTATATCTCTGTCTCTCTCTCTATATATATGTATGTCTCTCTCTGTCTCTCACACTTTCTCTCTCTCTGTCTCTCACACTTTCTCTCTATTTCTCTCTCTCTCTCTGTCACTCTCGCTGTCTTTCTCTCTGTCTCTTTCTCACTCTCTCTGTCTCACTCTCTGTCTCTCTCTCTCACTTTCTCTCTATATCTCTCTCTCCCTCTCTGTCACTCTCGCTGTCTTTCTCTCTCTCTCTCTTTCTCTCTCTCTCTGTCTCTCTCTCTCTCTCTAAATCTGATATGTTATCAACTTATATCATGTTTTTCTCGTATATCCTTAGTCCTACCAAATTTGGTCACCATCTATCTTTCTTCTTCTGTGATCTCATTAGACTGGGATTCCAGATTCTATGACAAAGACTGTCGTCTGCTTCAGCTATCAGACACATCATAAAGTTTGTCTTGAACATTGAACGTATCCAGGAAACACACCTCCATAGCAACCACAGCTTGTCTGACAGAGGATAGCAAATCTTCTTACTTAACAGAGAAGAGTACAAAGGGGGAGCACTCATACTTACTTGAAATCAACTATCGTAGTTTTTACAATCTTTAATCCATATTTTTGTTGTTGACCATTGGCACACGGTGAGCGATGTGGTCAACATCATGCCTGTCATTTTTACTTCCCAGTGTTTACCTGGTATCCAATTGATCCTGTAGCCCACCTG
The DNA here is from genome assembly GCA_020796225.1 of Arion vulgaris. Lineage (NCBI taxonomy): Eukaryota > Metazoa > Mollusca > Gastropoda > Stylommatophora > Arionidae > Arion > Arion vulgaris. The sequence continues at coordinate 735,090 of CM036767.1, forward strand.
AAAGCCATTTTCAGTCTGAAAAATTCCACTCCAATTGGGGATTGAACAAAGGCATATTAGTTTAAGTAGCAAGTGCTCACTCTAAACACTGTTCTACCACAGTTTTCATTGTTTATTGTGGGTAAGATGTCTACATGGGACGGATTATCGTAATGAATAGCTCGTTCGCTTATCGAATCAGACACGAGAGGGTTGGCATTCAGTCCCACACTTGATTTTCCACATGTATGGAAAGGAATTGTCCCCCCTACCTCCGCATACTTGGGTCTAGAAATGTGAAGTGACCAGCACTTAATACCCTAAGGTCTGAAAAAACTATGGGGCAAAAAAAAAAAAATGTCTTCAATATTGATATGTATCTTATGTTCTAGGCCAAAATGTGCCTGTCCTACATGCCATGGGGGTAGGTCTAACAGTGACATAATATACACTTGTTCTCAGTGCACACTACATAGATTACAAAGAGTGGTTAACTTGGTTGATAAGAACGAACGCACCTCAGAAGTCGGAGAAGGCGCAAGTGTATGGCGGGAATACTGAAAAAGGAAAACGGTCTTCACGCAAAAATCAGTCAGAGGTCCTGACTACACCAGAATTCATAACTGGTGAATGCAAAAAGAAGAACTAAAACAAAGAACAACAACATCTTGTATATATGCATTGTTTGTGTTTGTCTGCAGTACACCAGACCACAAAGTCAAACAGCTGTACATTGGTCGCAAGAAGTTCAATATGGATCCAAAAAAGGTAACATTCATTCCAGTTTCTGCCGTATTATATATCAGAGAGGGCATAGAGACCATACTATGTATCAGCTCCCAGGGGGCAGAGAGACCATCCTATGTATCAGCTCCCCGGTGGCAGAGAGACAATCCTATATATCAACCCCAAGGGACAGAGACCATCCTATGTATCAGCTCCCAGGGGGCAGAGAGACCATCCTATATTCAGCTCCCAGAGGGCAGAGAGATCCTATGTATCAACCCCTAGAGGGCAGAGAGATCATCCTATGTATCAACCCCTAGAGGGCAGAGAGATCATCCTATGTACCTGTTCCCAGAGGGCTTAGAGAGTATCCTCTGTATCATCTCTAGTTTCCAGTTTCACCTGCAGCAACTGTGGCACCGATTGCCACTCCAGAATAGGCTGTTACAGCCACAACAGACAATGTAATTCAACACATAACAAACTATGTAACACAAAACATATTGTCTCCTGAGACAAAGAGACTGATGATGATGATGATAATTATATCATGTTCAGATTTTTGTCTCTTGTTTCTTTTTTTTTTTTCCAAGTATGTATATTTTTAGATTTAACTGCAAGATGTTTCATACTGTTGAGATATTTCTAAATTTGGGGGTATCTCTTGTGTAGTGGTCAAGACAGTTGTGTTTCTTCTGAAGGTCATAAATTTTAATCTGATTTGCAGCATTCAGTTCATTCGTAATGTTTGTTCTGATTGTTGTTGGCGGGGTGAAGATTGTTGCTGGTGTTGTGAAGATTGTTGTTGGTGTTGTGAAGATTGTTGTTGGCATTGTGAAGATTGTTGTTGGTGTTGTGAAGATTGTTGCTGGTGTTGTGAAGATTGTTGTTGACATTGTGAAGATTGTTGCTGGTGTTGTGAAGATTGTTGCTGGTGTTGTGAAGATTGTTGCTGGCAGGGTGAAGATTGTTGTTGATGTTGTGAAGATTGTTGCTGGTGTGAAGATTGTTGCTGGTGTTGTGAAGATTGTTGTTGACATTGTGAAGATTGTTGCTGGTGTTGTGAAGATTGTTGCTGGTGTTGTGAAGATTGTTGCTGGTGTTGTGAAGATTGTTGTTGACATTGTGAAGTTTGTTGCTGGCACTGTGAAGAGTGTACTTTGTGCAGTACTCTTGGTAGATTCCTGTGATTCCTACAGAAGGGGATCAAGCCTTATAGGCAAAACCTCATGGAAGGAAGTCATTCCTTCAAGTTTGTACCCTTAAAAGATATTTCTATGTTTTGAAACAATAATGCTTTGATGTTTATTGTCAATGTAGTTAGTAGTCTGCTCATGACTTTTGGTTAAAATGTTACTAATGTCTGTTTCTTCTAGGGCATCGACTACTTGATAGAGAATGGAAGTCTCAAGAAAACAGCAAATGATGTGGCAATGTTTTTATTTCAAGGCGAGGGACTCAACAAGACAGCTATTGGAGATTTTTTGGGGGAGAAGTTAGTACGCTTTTGATTTGAGTGTGTCATGTTCTGTATGTAAGGTCATGTATTGAGTCAGTGTGTATTTGATATGAAGTGTGCCACAGAAAGTAAGATGAGTCAGGTCAAACATACACACAGAAATAATGATGAAGGATGTACATACAATAATCTGTTGCAAAATCGAGAGAGGATAGTTGACTCTTTGACAACTCAGCTACTCCATAAA